>SJXQ01006803.1:156713-282069 GCA_006408695.1 Aepyceros melampus | reverse complement strand
GATGAGATGGCTGGATGGCATCATGGACTCAATGGACATGAGTCTGAGTGAACTCCGGGAGTTGGTGATGGACAGGGAGCCTGGCGTGCTGCAATTCATGGGGTTGCAAAGAGTCGGACACAACTGAGCAACTGAACTGAACTCCTGCTGCTGCTGCTGCTGAGTAGCTTCAGTCATGTGCGACTCTGCGACCCCATAGATGGCAGCCCACCAGACTCCCCCGTCCCTGGGATTCTCCAGGCAAGAGTACTGGAGTGGGGTGCCATCGCCTTCTCCAAAAATTAGGGCAGAAATAAATGCAAAAGAAGCTAAAGAGACTGTAGCAAAAATCAACAAAGCCAAAAACTTATTCTTTGAGAAGATAAATAAAATTGGCAAACCATTAGCCAGATTCATCGAGAAACAAATGGAGAAAAACCAAATCAATAAAATTAGAAATGAAAATGGAGAGATCACAACAGACAACACAGAAATACAAAGGATCATAAGAGACTACTATCAGCAATTATATGCCAATAAAATGGACAACTTGGAAGAAATGGACAAATTCTTAGAAAACTATAACTTTCCAAAACTGAACCAGGAATAAATAGAAAATCTTTGACCCATCACAAGCACGGAAATTGAAATTGTAGTCAGAAGTCTTCCAGCAAAAAAAAGCCCACATCCAGACGGCTTCACAGCTGAGTTCTACCAAGAATTTAGAGAAGAGCTAACACCTATCCTACTCAAACTTCCAGAAAATTGCAGAGGAAGATAAACTTCCAAACTCATTCGATGAGGCCACCATCACCCTAATACCAAAATCTGACAAGATGCCACACAAAAGAAGAAAACTACAGGCCAATATCACTGGTGAACATACATGCAAAAATCCTTAACAAAATTCTAGCAATCAGAATCCAACAACACATTAAAAAGATACACCATGACCAAGTGGGCTTTATACTGAGGATGCAAGGATTCTTCAATATCCGCAAATGAATCAATGTAATTCACCACATTAACAAATTGAAAAATAAAGCCATATGATTATCTCAATAATAGATGCAGAGAAGGCCTTTGACAAAATTCAACATCCATTTATGATAAAAACACTCTAGAAAGCAGGAATAGAAGGAACATACCTCAACATAATAAAAGCTATATATGACAAACCCACAGCCAACATTATCCTCAGTGGTGAAAAACTGAAAGCATTTCCCCTAAAATCAGGAACAAGACAAGGGTGCCCACTTTCACTGCTACTATTCAGCATAGTTCTGGAAGTTTTGGTCATAGAAATCAGAGCAGAAAAAGAAATAAAAGGAATCCAAATTGGAAAAGAAGAAGTAAAACTCTCACTGTTTGCAGATGACATGATCCTCTACATAGAAAACCCTAAAGACTCCACCAGAAAATTACTAGAGCTAATCAATGAATATAGTAAAGTTGCAGGATATAAAATCAACACACAGAAATCCCTTGCATTCCTATACACTAATAATGAGAAAGTAGAAAAAGAAATTAAGGAAACAATTCCATTCACCATTTCAACGAAAAGAATAAAATACTTAGGAATATATCTACCTAAAGAAACTAAAGACCTACATATAGAAAACTATAAAACATTGATGAAAGAAATCAAAGAGGACACTTAATAGATGGAGAAATATACCATGTTCATGGATTGGAAGAATTAGTGAAAATGAATATACTACCCAAAGCAATCTACAGATTCAACACAATCCCTATCAAGCTACCAGCGGTATTTTTCACAGAACTAGAATAAATAATTTCAAGATTTGTATGGAAATACAAAGAACCTCAAATAGCCAAAGCAATCTTGAGAAAGAAGAATGGAACTGGAGGAATCAACCTGCCTGACTTCAGGCTCTACTACAAAGCATGAGAAAGTAGAAAAAGAAATTAAGGAAACAATTCCATTCACCATTGCAACAAAAAGAATAAAATACTTAGGAATGTATCAGCCTCTCTCTTTAGATCTCTGATACTTTCTGTTCACCGGTCTAATTACTCTTTGCCAATACCACACTGTTTATACTGGTATGACTTTGTAATATGACTCTACTTTTGGTATAACAATTCTTAAGTCTTTAGTCTCCATTTGATTATTGAATTAGCTTTTTTATATCTTTCACTGAATTTTAGAGTAATTTTGAAACAAATGTAAATTTTAGAACAAATATGTAAAATTTCTCAAAATTCCCACTGGAATTTATATTTAGATTGAATTAAATTTAAGTACAAGAGAATTGGCATGCTTAGAATATGACCATGTTTATAATATAAATTTATCATCAGAGCTTTTAAAGTACTATTTCTGTAAACTTTATGTGTTGTGGATATTGTGAGTGATATTTTACTTTTTAAATTATTTTTCCTGGATGCTTATAGCTGGCAAAATGAAATACTATTGATTTTTATAGTTTGGTGGTCTATCCAGCTATCTTGCTGAACTTTCTTATTAATTCTGTTGATTATGGATTTTTCTTTTTATGTGTTTTGTTTGGTAGATGAACATATCAAGTGCAAATGATTATGGTTTAAACCATCCCCTTTCAATCTATAGTCTTCTTCTCACTGATCTCTCCTCTGATTGCCAGCATCATGGAACACTGATAGTTCATTCCAATTTATGTTCATTAATACTAAAAAAAACGCTTTTCATTCTTAGTTTGCAAAAGAGTTTAAGCTATAACTAGATTTTTTTTAATTGATTTTTATTTTTTAGTTTGTTTTGCTTTACAATATTGTATTCATTTTGCTATACGTTGACATGAATCAGCCATGAGTGTACATGAACTCCCAATCCCGATCCCCACCTCCCCCCTTATAACTAGATGTTAACACTTTCTTTATCCTAAAAGTGCAGAATGTAAGTATACTAAATATGAACACATTAATGTGCTCTTTCAGTCCCTCCCCTGACTCTTTTTGCAAAGCTTTTTGTTTCTGTGACTATTTCTGAGCACTTCATGGCATTAGCTCCCAGCTACAAACCTAGGCCTAGACACCCTCCCATGCTTGCTGCTGTGTATTTCTGCCATCACCATAGAAGAAAATGCCTGGACCAATAAGGATGAGGGACTCATGGAACCGAGCTGCCTCAGTTAGGTCCATCCAGGTCAGTTGAGTCCATGTTACTTGCAGATGCAGGAATGCAGAGCCATTCCAGCCAAAGTTAATGGAGCTGCCCAGTCAAGATCAGCCAACACCCCTCACTGGTCATTCCACAGATGTGTGAGCTCAATAAATGCTTATTGCTACATGCACTGAAATTATGTGAAATTTAGTTACACTGAAATTGTTGACAGCAAAGTGTCACATATCAGTGGTCTCTATAGTTATCATCCCAGGTAAAAATTCCAGCCAACAAAAGGAAGCTCTCTCGCCAACTCCCTGCTCACCATGGCCCCTGCCCCTGCCCCACAGTTGCCCCACCTGCATGCAGTGAATGCACCATTGTCTCACCCACACAGGTTAGAAATATTGCTGGTGGCCTCTTGGGGTCTTCTTCAGTCATTTCCCCAGGATGTAGACATGACTGAGTTCCATAGGAGACCCAGGAAACCCTGATAACTGGACCCCAAACTCTGCCCTAACAATAAAGAACACCAAATAATCCAAATATGTCTTTTGTCCCTAAAGCTCTTTGGAATTGTAAGTGGTTGTATGCAGAGCCTTCATTTGAGATCCCCAAGAGAAAAGAGAGCAAAGGAAGGCAGCAGGCTTGGTAGGTTTTTGTTATCATAGGAGGATTTGTCAACCATTCATTCTGCTTCAACTTCTTTGGCTAGTAGCGTTGCTGCCAGGGGGCGTTGTCTGAACCTGCAGCTGCCAGGTTGGTGAGCCAGCCAGCATCCTTGGTTGGGAATCACGATTTTTTTTAAACTAATTCTTATTGTTGTCCACTTCACAGTTTTGCTGCTCGCTGTAGACCTGAGTATCAATTTTACTTGAAAATGCTGCAAAAACAAAAAGGTAATGCCACTTCCCACACTGTTTCAAAAGGTTTTTAAGTGGAAAAAGGTATTTAGTATTTTTAATAAGCATCTTCAATACTATTGAGTTGGTTTCTTTGTTCATATCACAAGATTAATTATGCTGTCAGACACTTTCAAGGCCTGCTTAACAAAGATTCAGTGATATAATGGTTTGCTTTGCACTGCCTTTTTTCTGCATAGCAATCACAATCAGCATTAGACAATTTAAAACCCTTTCACCAGCCGGAAGTTCTGAAGAGCCTTTTAATCAACAAAAGTAATTTTGCAAACAACTAGATACAGCATTTTTCATATTAACTAACTTGCATTTAAACTCTGCAGGCTTGATTCTTCCTGGGTCTCTGATTCCAGGAAACTGGGTTATTCCGATGGCCTAGAATTTAAAAGTGGGGATCACAACATATTGTCTGCCTTGGGAACCCCCCAATTTTCACATCCCATTTCTCTACTCTGCTTATTAAAATGATAGCATTGGTATGCAAATGTAATTCATTCATTTTAATTATCTCTTTATGTGTGTGTGTGTGTGTGTGTGTGTGTATATATATATATATATATATCTTATCTAATCTATTAAACTCTTTTTTTAAAAAACATTTGGCTGCCCAGAGGGCTTCATCTTGCTATTTTCTGTAACAACAGCAATTTATGTTAGTATGTTGTAGTTTTATATAATTTTGTTTTAATTTGGTTTTTTCCTTTTTGGTTACTTGTGTCTGCCTGGAATGAGAGAATTCTACTATCATCACTTTTGAGATTTTAAAATTAAAAATTTTTTGAGATTGACAATAATTGAGTTGAAACCTGAATTCCCTGCTCACACGTGGCACAGTGGCAGCCCCATACAAGACTGAAGGTTGTGAGGTTTGGTGCTTGAAAGACGCTTTCTTTAGGAACCATAGCAGGAGATAGACATGCTTAGCTTTTTAAAAAAATCAGGCAGGTTTTTAAAATGAAACTAATCTGTTAATGACACCTTTAAAACATTCATTTAAAAAAAGAAAAAAAAAAAAAAAGAGGAAGGGACGGCCCAGCAGCATTGGTAATTTGTACGGTGGCCGTGTGCAGTAATTAGCGACTGCAGCAGTGGTGTCCACCCTCTAAACCTCTGTGTGTTTGACACTATTTCAGCCCTGGCGAGAAGTGACCCTGGGATCCGGAGCCACAGGACACAAGGAGCAAGTCCTGTCACAAGAAATAACAGGGTCAGGAGACGCAACTAATGAAGTCATAGCAACTGGTTCACCGAGCCAATCAGAAGAGGCGCCAATCTGTAAATGAGGATATAATTAGCAGAAAAAATAACATGCTTTGGTTGAATTCGAGGGGAGCCTGTAATGACTGGATATTGAGAAAGATTCCAAAAGATTAGAGCAAACATTATGCAACAAAGAATACCTAATTAGGGGAAAAAAGTGAATATGCCTTAATTAGAGGGAAATACATGATTGAGAGACGCAGAGTTGTCTTTTAATATGAATGTAGTAATGAAGGTTAGCGCAGAGCTCCTGGTTGGGCTGAGCTGAGCACTCGGTGAATTCGTGGGAGCAGCACACACATCTCTTTACAGATGATGCTCTGTAGAGGGATGCTCACAGAGGCCCTGAGCCAGCTTTGCCCAGTGAGGTGCCCACAGCATAAGCTGGTCGTGGCTGGTCATCTTGGCCCCAGAAGCCTCTTGCCTCCTAGGATATAAACACCCCCACGACTTGTCATGGAGCTTAAAATGCAGAAAACAAATCAATAATTGTGCAAAAATTATTTTGCACATTATGCTGTCCACGTGTCAGCATCTAGGAACACTTGATAGTTTCCTTTCAGATGTATAACTGGCAAGGTTTGGATGTTGTTTAGAAAATTAAAACAGAGCCATCTTCTTTCCAGGTCAGCTAGTCCAAGCAGGTCCCTCCAGTCACCCCAGCAGGGATGTGGGAGTTTTTATGATCCATGACAATGAAAAAAGAATGCTTCAGCTACCCTTCCTTTACTGCAGCAGGCATTTCAGAATACAAGCCACTACTAATTTTTCCCCTAATAGACAAATTACATGTTATTTTACTTCCTCTCTTTTTCCCATTTTTCCCGAACTGTTCTGAGTATTGATTTTCATTTATTTTACACAATTCTTAATTGTCATCATTAGCTATCTATGCCACATCCCCCTGTTTAAATATGCCCTGTCAATTTTGCAGCATATTTATAGATTAATTTAAATGTGTTTTTAAATTTATGACTGCATACCTTTGGTATGTTTGTAACATTAAAATACTTATGGTACAGAATTTTTTAATTAAAACTATTCATCAAAGAAAGTCCAGGTAGCGAGCATCTCCTTGTGTGTGGTGGGGGTTCTGGCAGCCAGAGCAAGCAAAATAATAGGTCAATTAAAAAAAATCTAAAGATAGCGTTTGCAGAGACCCAATTGTTTAATGAGCATTTGCCAACCGATCCCCTCAAATTAAATTATGAACTTGCTTTTTTTAGTTATGGGCATCAGGGCTGCATGTGGCAGAAGGAGAGACAAAAGAGGCTGAGAAAGATAACTGCTCTTGCCTGGCTGCCTGCACACAGGGTTTGCTTCTTGGGGTCTGACTGGCAGGGCAACAGACACCCCTTTCTGGAAACTGACACTGGAAACTGCAGTCAAGTTTGCACTTCTTGTATCCAGGTGGCTCTGGTCTGCATGGCCATGCCAACTTTGTTTGGACCTCTTAAAACCCATAGCTTCACCCCACCAGGCTTCACCTTGAGAACCTGCTCCACTCTGCCACTACTGAAACGGACTTTCTCACGGCAGTCACTGGCTAGAAAAAAAAAAATCTCTTCTGTTCCTTGTCCACGTGTGCTCCTAACTCACTTTGCGGAAGTGTCAGCTGCCTGGAGAACAGGAGGACCATCTGAAACAAACAGTGCATCAAGGGTGCCCTTAGCTGGTGCTTCCCAGGGATGCTGCTGTGGCTGCTTCTGAACCGGAGCACTGGCCTGAAAGACACTCAGAGGAAGCAGACACGTGATTAGTCAAAAAGCCAAACCACATCCCAGAATGCGGTTGTTGGGGCTCTGTGTCAAAGTCCTGGAAATAACCAGGTGCTCTGGGGCTCTCCAACCAGGAATGGGTAAAAAGAAAGGCTCAACTTCATCCTACTCAGCCAGTCAGGTCAAAGGATGTACCTGATGCTGGGTTTTTTAAATTCCTCATTCTTCCTGTCTTATTCTCTCTTGGGTAGACCATACACTTTTGTATTTTCCTTCTATTTTCTAACAGTTGTCTTTTAAATTAGTAAATCATGGACCCAAGATCTTGATAATAAGTTTCATATTTCCTACATTTCCTAAAAGCAAAAGGGATGTTTTTCATCAGTATCCGTATTTTCATAATATTTGATCAGTATTTTTTCTATTTATCATTCTTACAATTTTTAGACTCACCTTCTTGTTTAGATTATCACAGACCCAACCCAAATGAGAATGCTGCTTACAAACAGGATATGATTTTTCAAAATAGCAAATTATGTATGATATTTCAAACATTTGGTATGGATAAAATTGACTTACACCCTATTGCTATTTTTATTTTTTATACTCAGCTGACTTTGGGGTAGAAATATTAGTGATAGGGCTAAATTTCAGTCCCTAAATACACAGCCTCAACAATAAATGCTTTTCACAGTGTTCTAGCATGAATTAGATGGTGTCAAATTTATTTTGAATCAAATGTTAGAAAAGTGAAACACTTCTATAAATTTGCCAGTTGGATATAAGGCAGCTGGGAGATTGCTCACTTGACTTCCTCACCAGGTTTGGGCCCTTTTGGGGGCATCCAGGGAGCAGAATCAGCTTACATATAAATATTTGGGTGGCCAATAGAAAAGCTGTTTCATGCACATCCTGCCATTCACTCCCTAATTTATTTCTGATGTGAGCTCTTATCAAAATGTCCCCACTGACAAGAGGGGGGCAAAGGCAGACAATAATAGAGATAGCTAATGGAGCAAGGTTACATTGGAATTGGACAAATCCTCCTTTTACCCGACTTTGAATGCTAAATGAATCATTCAGATTTATATGGAGGTGGGAGCTCCAGAAGGTCCTCATCAGGTCAAAATAGGGTTACAATTCAATAAAACGCGTGGCGATGCTTTATTGACTAATGAACCCACCGTGCCGCCAACTACCGTATTTTACTGTTGTCTACCATAACTGCCTGGCAATTACACTGTGAGTGTTTGCTAAAGACGTGCCTGTCTTTCCCCAGATCTGGAAGTAGGTTCAGAGAAGAGAGGCTCTGGGAGGAAGCAGGTCTCACACCTCTCTCAAGTCTTCCAGGGACAGAAGCCAGGTACCGATAATAACAGTGCAAACAAGTTGATGCTGCTATTTTTAAATAAGCTGTTATTATTGACTAACAGAGGTTGCTGTGGGTGGGATGACAAAGCCTGGGAGCCAGAGAGTTGCTGCAAAGACTTCCACTAGAGAGCTCGTTAATGAGAAGCAGCTAAGCGCAGAGTCGAATGCTGCCGGCCATCCTTTCTGCTCCATCTTCTCTGAAGCAGAAACCGAGCTGCTGGCTGGCGGCTCTGTTCGAGATCTCTTCAGTCTTCAGCCTCTGCCATCTGCCAAACATTTTGTCTGTGGACGTGTCACATCATCAGGGAAGGTGAGGAACTGACGGCAAGAGGAATGACATGGCAGAGATGATGGCGGTATTTTTGTATCTATTAAAAAAAAAAAAGAGTGGTCGCCACTACAGGTGGCTCCGCTCCCACATATGCAGTCCTGATGCAGGAGCGAGAGCAGTTCTAATGTGATTCTGGGCATGCGCGTGGACATACATCCACAGGCATACAGGGATGGCTAAGTTTACTCCAAACCGTTCTGTGCCTTAGTGCACTTGAAATGAACCTCAGCTTGGGAAAGTTCAGTGCCTGTGGCCCCAGGGCCATTTGATGATGGAATGGGTACCTGGTGGCAAGCAGGATGGAATCAGCATATAGAAACTCTGCAGCCTCATGATCTGAAGGCTGGATGAAGGCAGACAACAGAGCAGAAGGTGAACTGGCAACATGGTTACTTCCAGTGCCGAGGGTTTGTGTATGTGGCTTAGGTCCTGTATGTAGGGGATGTTCAGGGGAGGAATTATTGAAGCTCAAGGGCTATTTCAAGTAAAAACTAGTTACAAAATGATTCACAGAGTATGTTTTCATCTTAATTTTTTTAACCCAACCAAACATACTGAATACATTTACATGTGAATAAATGTGTACAAATGATCAAGAAAGAGCCACATCAACCTAAGATTATGCTTGTTAATATTATACAGTGCTAACATCATGCCAGGCACTGTTCTAAATATTTTACATACATTAACATGCTACGACAATCATACGGGGCAGTTACCATTCTGATGACAGAGAGGGACATTAAAGCACAGAGAGGTGAAGCCACTCGCCCAACCTCACACAGCAGAAACAACAGGAGGAGGACTTAACCCCAGACTGTTGGGCTCTGGAATCCATGCTTATAGTCCTCCACTATCTGTCTCCTATGCTGATGAGGTGGTGCTTGGATGAGATGAAGTTAAAGATGGTGATCGAAAGGAAGGTCAATACAAAACACTCAGTGCCACTGGACACCATGAATAGCCTTATGCTTTGGAGCAGGACCATCAGTCATGCTAAATTCATGTTGTTGAGTCGTGTTCGGTTGGTTTTTAATATTTCTGATTTAAAATTATCGAGTTTTCCGGTTGTGGTTTTGTTTACATTTCATTTGCAAATTTACTTGGTTTTCAGCTGCCCTGCAGCTCTGTTTCAGGTATATAAAACGATGACACCAGTAGAAATGGATCTTCTACAGCCTCCAGCTGCCCTCCTCCTCATCCTTGGCCACATCCTCTGGAGATACTCATTCCCCACCATCTCTTTGCCTGCTTTCTTCCCTCCTCAGTGGTCTGCAAGTCTTCTCTCAAGACCAGTTGCTGCTCCAGGACAGTCTTGAGATCCCACTGTTTACAGTGTCTGACCTTCATAGGCCATAGTGCTTTAAACACATATGAAGGAACTGGAAAACTCATTTATGCTAAAGAGTTAGTGGCTTATGTAGAGGTGGTATTCATGTGGAAAAGGGCATAATGAAAAGCCGACTCTTTGGAACAGACCCTGACGCTGGGAGAGATTGAAGGTAAAAGAAGAAGGGTGTGGCAGAGGATGAGATGATAGATAGCATCACTGACTCAATGGATATGAATCTGAGCAAACTCCAGGAGAGAGTGAAGGACAGGGAAGCCTGGTGTGCTGCAGTCCACGGGGTGGCAAAGAGTCGAACATAACTTAGGAACTGAACAATGTGATGAATTCAGTAGAAAAAAATAAAGATGGGATTTCAGGCTTCATAAGACTTGAGGAATACAGTGCCCGCTTATCCACGTACCATCTTGACCTTTGGGGTAGTGATGAAGTGGGGAGGTCTTAACCTGGCACAAGGGGCTGTCAAGATATTTCTAAGTTCTTTAGCGTATATGTCAAGGACATCACTGGGGAGATGCCTGAAGACAGACAGGGACCTGAAGGCATTTGGGTAGAAGGATCTTCCCTGGCTCCAAATGTAGAGTGTGCTTCCTGCACACAGGGAAGCTTCAGGGTTGCAGTCCTGGTCTGTGGCCACATTCACTGCCTCTCTGAAGTCTGTTTTCCTAGCAGTTAAAAAAAAAAAAAAATGAAGACTGCGATCTCTAAGGGCCTTCTAGTGGGACATCCACAAGACCCGGATTGATGGCACTCACTTCAGAAGATGATGCCCTGAAGGATGATGCCCCGGAGGTGTTGTTAGTTTCCGTGGCTTCAATCCCTCCCACCAGTCAAGACACCCCCTCACGAATGTATCACTTAATGCAGCCTCTGTTCTTACCAGAAGTAAGGCTGGTCCAACCCTACTCCATGGCCAGGTCAATGGGGAAATATCTACCTGTGTGGCAGGGGCCATTCACCTCTGCCCAAACTCCAAATGCAAAGTCCAGTGCTGGGGACATAATGGGAATTTGTGACACTCAGCGGAGAACTTTAGGTCCATAAACCATAGACGTATGTAGTCGTTCATCTGTGACAGACATAATAGGAATAATCATCACTTAATAAGCAATCCAAGGCTAATTAAATGTTACTAATATGCATTACAAAAATTCTTTTTATTTTTTTTTTCTCACACTCCTTCAGAATACCCTTTGCAAGAGTATAGAGGAAAAGGTCCTGCACATGAATACTGAGGAAAATATTGTGGAAAAAAGTCTTCTTCAGTGGAGCTGAGGGAGAGCCATCACTCACTCCTTGACACCCCTTCTGAATCTCTGCAGGCAGGTGGGTTCACAGAGCTGAAGTGGGGCTGCACAGAATGACCTGGATATTCTGAAGACTTACAACTAGTGTGGCCAAGGTATTGGCCCCATGCTGCCAGCCCCCATCCTGTCTGGCAGCCTTTCCACATGAAGACTCCATGCCTGACTCACCTGCGTGGCAGCAGGTACCGAGTTATGCACTAAAACTACTCTTTAAAAGCCTCTGAATCCTTTATACTTGGCGGCTTCTGACTCTGGGGGAGGGCCATGCTCACCCCAGGGTGGGAGGACTCAGTGGATATGCACAAAGATCCTTCGGGATCAAAGGACCTTTCCCCCGGTTGCTGGGAATGTTGGTAGTAGACAACTCTCTGCTGAATTCCTTCACAAAAATTACTCTCTTCTGAGGACAGTGGCCTCCTCGAGGTCATATGGCAGCCCTGGGGGATGCCCATGTCCAGTGACAAGTCAGGTGGCTATCAAAGGTAGGCAGTTCCGAAGGTCCATTCCAGTTCCTGAGCTCCCTGTGGGGTTAGCCAAGGCTTGGGCATGACTGCCTTCCAGTTCATCTTGGCCCTCTGCTCAGTCCTGCTTTCCTCCCTGAAGTACTGGTTGATGCCAAGCACAATCTTGAATAAGCCTCCCACCTAAAAATCTAGGGCCCAGAGCCTATTTCCCGCTTCTCTACCCTGGAGCGCTGTATAGTGGCTGAGCTGCAAGTTCACTATGTGAGGATTTGATTCAGGCACTCAGTTCCCAGCCCACTGTGGCCTGAGCTAGGCTCTCCAGACACAGGCCTGAGCCAGAAAGGTCTCCTGTGAAAATGGTTCCTGCAAGAGCATCCTGAGTTGAGGTTTACAGGAGATGGAACGAACAGAATAGGGAAGGAGGAAGATTCCAGCAACACGGGGTCTCAGGGACATTCTAGTCTTGAATTCAAGGGGAGAGTGTTCTGGAGCATAATCCACAACTGGAAGCCAATGCCTTTTATATCAGTCAATCGTTGATTGTGGTTGCCGTGGTGATAAGAATCAGGGCATAGCTTCTTGAGGGTAGCTCCTATGGCAAAGAGCAGTTCTCAAGAGAAGGAGCAACTGAGAGCCAGTACCCTGGGGAATGGGTGGGCCCAATGTCTACTGTACCACTTGTCCTTCTGACGGGAAAAAAGCTTGTCGCCCATGAGCTGTGTCTATCCTGGTCCCAGGAGACTCATTCCATTCATTTCCCGTCTGAACCATCATCACAGATGATTTAAGAGAAAGGATGCTCTTATATTTGCATGTTTAAAAAATTTTGTTTTGCAAGCCTTTTCTCATCTGCAGTCTCCTCTTTTCTTCACGATCACACTGAAGTAGGTAGAATTGGCATTGCTATTCCATTTCACAGATGGGGAACACTAAGTCCTAAGAGAGGCCAGACCAAAAGCCACCCATGTTGAGGCAGAGGTGGGGCTCAACACAGCCCTCCAGGGTGTAACGCTGGGTACTGGAAATCAGGCAGGGAACCCTTGGTGCCACCACCAGTGGAAGAGCCCACGTTATGCTCTATGAAGTGCACAACCTGTGCAACTGTATCAAGCTACCCTGGGCCACTCACACACCCTGAGCTGGAGTCAGTCCACCCTAGAGACCATGGGGAGTCCCCTCTAACCTGAGTCAGCCACTTTTCACTGGTCTACGGTACTCTACTCTGCCTCCCACTGCCTTCTTTTCCTTCTCAAAGTTTCTGCTCTTCAGAACTTCAGCTTGCAAGAGTTTCCAGCTTGTCACTATGGCTCTGCTTTAACCAGACCTACTCCCTAAAACCAGCCTGCTAATGGGCAGTCCCTGCCCCAACCCAACAACATTTTTCTTACTCTCCCATTCCTCAGAGCGTATTGGCTCAGCTTATCTTTTGATGCTGGGTCAGAGGTCACAGGCTAGTCGACGGATTGTTGGACTTCTGATCTTCATCCAGACCCAGGTCACTGGGTGGGATGACCTGGTACAAAAGGCTGGCCAGTGCCCTTCACAGGGTCTGTGAGGGCAGACCCCTCTAGTGCACCAGGTCTGGATTGTCACCTCTCAGGGCATCAGGGGCAGATCGTGAACTGAAGCTCTTCCCAACTCTGAATTCTGTGATCTTAAGGCCCAAACCATACCCCTTAGAAACAAACCCCAAGGACAACTCACCATCTGGATGGCTGATCCATTTGCTGATATCTTCCTAGTCAAGCCACCAGGCTGGAGACAAGATCTCAGCAGGCTGTGCCCACAGACAGCATATATACAACAGAGATAACCTCACATGGTTATCCGTGGGATCAGTACATCTGGTGCCCTGGAGGGGGATGGGCTTCAGTGACAGGCAGACAGATCTCTCTTGATAGAGAAGATGGAAAAAGAAGATATTATTTAAAAAAGAAAGAAAGAAAAAAAAAAGACACTCAATTTGAGGTCAGAAGATTCACACTATGACATTGGCCAATCAAGGGATCCCTCCAAGCTGTCATTTCTTCACTTGAAAATGAGGACTGCTGCTGCCACTAAGTCACGTCAGTCGTGTTCGACTCTGTGCGACCCCATAGATGGCAGCCCACCAGGCTCCTGTCTCTGGGATTCTCCAGGCAAGAATACTGGAGTGGGTAGCCATTTCCGTCTCCAGTGCATGAAAGTGAAGAGTGAAAGTGAAGTCACTCAGTCATGTCCGACTCTCCGCGACCCCAGGGATTGTAGCCTACTAGGCTCCTCCATCCATGAGACTTCCCAGGTAAGAGCAGTGGAGTGGGTTGCCATTGCCAGTTTGGAAATTGACCAGGTAGATGTTTGTGAAAGCCGAGGTGGACGCTGGTGCTCAGCACAGGTGCGCGCAGGAGTCACATCTCCAGGGACATTCCTGTCTGGCAGCAGCCTCTCCTGGGCTGGTGGGGGTGGTGGTCACATGGGCTGTGCATCTTTCCTGTTTGCTCATTGTCCCTGCCACCTCCTACCTTCCCTCCATCACAGCTGAGTCTTGCTCCCTGGCCATGCGAATGGGCCGCTCCTTCTGGCGGGGAACAACAGCCGTGAAGGGCCCAGCTGCTCAGCTCCAGCCTCCACCCCAGGGTTGTGTCCTGTACACCCACCATCTTGCCCCTACCCCCTTTTTTTAAAGTGTGTTTCTTTTCAGAAGCCCACACAGTGTGAGGGGAGCCCTGCCTAGCTTCTACCTCTCTTATATACAGTAGCTTGTTTTATGACTTTGTTTTAAAAACTATTGGCTTAGGGTGCAATAACACAGATGTCTTTGCCTCACAAGAGAACCGTGAATTTCCTCTTCTCTCTCCTCAGTGACAGCTCCATTACCTTCCATGGATAGTCTCTTCTTTGGCCCTGCAAAAAGCAGGGGGGAAATGGTGTTTCTCCCGCAATTGGCCCTTACCGCCAGGGCCACCGGATCAATAGCGTGGGCGCCCACGCTCCCTCCGTGGGCCGTCTGTACCCTCGCACTCAGTCCTGTCGCAGCCTCCTGGCGGTGGAGGAACACCACGTCTGAATCCCCAGAGGAGTGCTAAAGCCATCACGAAAGAAAGATCTGTTTTCTTGCTTGCGTCCTGCAGGCGTTTCTGTAAGTGGTGGCAACCCAGTGGCGGGGAAACTTTGTGGGCTGCCTTCCTAAATCTTCACCTGCCTGACCTCAGCTTGACAACTTCTTAACAGGCGCAGAGAACAGTCAATGCTCCGTGCAGAGCGGAGCGCTCTATCAGCTTCTCCCGCAAATGTCGGGAGTCCGGGCTGGATGCGAAGTAGGGAGAGCGGGAGGCAGATTTACACGCACGTCACGGCGGGCACGCGGCGGAGTCAGCCTGTCTTGGGCTCAAGGCAGAACTCTTCCTGCTCGGTAGCATGTCATACTGTCACACTGCCTCTTCCCTGCGTGTAAAGTGGTAAGGTGTGAGTTTAATTAGCATAGAACAAAATTTCTTGCTCTCTAATAATAACACCTTGAATTTTGATGTTACCTGCTCTCCAAGGAACTCAAAGCATTAAAACAAAAATGCATTTCTTCATTATGTCTCATCTGACTCCAGAGACAAGGGTCAGCGCCCCATTCCGCAGACAGGGAAACCGAGGCGGAGGGCTATCCTGGTTTATTGAAGCACCCAATGAGCTTAACTGCCCTCTTTTCTCTGAATAGTTGTCCTTCAGTTTTATGCAGAATGTATGAGCTTCAATTCCTTGAAAACAAGGGTGATGGGACTCATGTAGGGGCTGCAATAAGAGTGCCTTCAGACAAATGGCAGGTGACATTCATGAATGGGGTGGGTCAGGTGTACCCAGCAGGAAGTGGCTGGGCCTGGACAAACCAGAAGGGGGTGCCTTCCCTTGCTCCAGATAAGTATTGGCATGCAAGTCAACAAGTCCAGCATCATCAAGTCTTCTAATATGTACATCTACAAATGTTGACACCCACTTCCCCCAAAAACTATAATATCCTCTCTTTTACAATGAATATGTGTCCTGTTGAGCATATGACTAGTCCATGACTTTTAGACTAAGGTAGCGTTTGCACACTAAGACTAGCATGCTAGCTTGTGGATGGCATGTTAGGGTGGATTGAGAAACACACTGGCCCAAAACAGGTAGAGGCTCTGCTCCAACTGTAGTGTGAGATGCTGGGTCCCTGGGGCATGGCAGTGACATGAAAAGAAACAGATGAAGCCCAAAGAGGCAGAGGAAAAAGAATGTGGCCCATTAAATGAAGGGAGAACCTCAGTTCAGTTCAGTCGCTCAGTCGTGTCTGACTCTTTGCACCCCCATGGACTGCAGCATGCCAGGCTTCCCTGTCCATCACCAACTCCAGGAGCTTGCTCAAACTCATGTCCATTGAGTTGGTGATGCATCCAACCATCTCATCCTGTCATCCCCTTCTCCTCCCACCTTCAATCTTTCCCAGCATCAGGGTCTTTTCCAGTGAGTCAGTTCTTCACATCAGGTGGCCAAAGTACTGGAGTTTCAGCTTCAGCATTAGTCCTTCCAATGAATATTCAGGACTGATGTCCTTTAGGATGGACTGGTTGGATCTCCTTGTAGTCAAAGGGACTCTCAAGAGTCTTCTCCAACACCACAGTTCAAAAGCATCTGAACCTACCTACAAAAGTTCTAACTGGAGAGCCCAGGGTCAGGAGGGTAGTAATGCCTTTGATGAGGACAGAATTGCTGAGAGAAGCCACTTATGGGATCTGGAACTGGGAAAGGTGACTGTGAGGGTTTCTGCATCAGGTACTCCAGGCAGAAAGAAGACAGATGGGGAGGGTTGCCCTGAGTCCTGTATGTTTTGGGGCTTCTTTGTTTCCGAGGAAAATATACATTATAAAAATTGTGAGATCAATTTGGTCTTCAGCTTGAGGTCACCAACCTTTTATTTGGCCAGGTAAGCACCTAAACAATAAATAAATATCCATAGCAACTGTCTCAGTTTTGTTGAAGAAAAGATCTTCTCAAATTAGAATGTATCTCATGATAGTCCTTTAAGGGAAATTTAGCTTAATAAAAAACATTATTCCTTAGCTTGTATATATGTATATATTTTATCACGAATGGACATGGGTCCATGGATTACTGTTTGAGAGCCACTACTCTGACCCTCCAGAAGTAGCTGAGAAGAAAAGACTTGGGCTGGGTTTTAGAAGCAGTCACAAGAGGGGAGATTTGTGAGCTTGAGGAATCCCCAGCACATCTAAGACAGAGAGGCACAAAAAATAGCTGCTCTATTCTAAGACCTAGAGGAGGTTCTCTGCCAAAGGCTTGGGGAAGAAAGAGCGAGGAGACAGAAGGAGCAGTGGGGGTGATGGGGCAGGTGAACCAGCCCTCAGGGGAGGATGCACTTGGCAGGATAAAAACAGTCCTTTGGCTCAATGGGCTTTTGGATTGTCTGGAGCCCCATCCGATTCAGTTTAGGGGCAGCGACAGAGCCTTCTGTGTCTGTATGAGAACAAAGGCTGGAGTTTGAGACGCAGGGACAGCCACCTTCCTCTGGATACCAGGAACAAGTAAGTGAACTAAGCTGAGTAGCCTCAGGGGTTACACTGGTCCCAGATACGGGAGGACAGTCCCACACAATCCATAAACTTAGACGGCTGCTTTCTGGGCAACCGTCTCTGTCTGCATTAGGCCTCCAGGCTGACATTGATGAAGATTGTCCGGACACCCAGTCTTTCACTGGGATGACGATTAACCAGGGCTGTTAGTACTTGTGGAGGGGGAGCCTCCCCTCCCCTCACCAGAAGTGTGTGCTTCCTGGGGATTATGAGTTAATGCATCTCATAATGTTGTTGGCTTGTTGGTTTCTCCAGGTTTTGTGGTCTATTTGGAAGTTGTATTCCAGGGCTCCCACGGGCCACCTGGCTGCAGTTCCACTTGGATCAGGGCTTGCCATTAAATGCAGTGAGGAGCTCGGGCCATTTATCATGGTGAATCCAATGCCTAAATCTGGGAGGAAATGGTCATTGCTCCAAATCGGATCTGAGTCTCCCTGCCAGGAACCGAGTAGGGCTAGCTCTGCTGGATTTCTGGGCTGAGTCGTTATCTGTTTGTAAAAATGAATGCTATTCATTTAACTCCTCTTCTGGATCTTATCCATCAGGCAATGAATTTCACTGGTTTGCATATTCATTCATTCATGAAATGTTTACTGAACTCTTGCTGTATACCAAACCTTGTACGTGTTACCATAATCAAGTAACATTCTTGTCTCATATTCTAGAGGAGAAGACAAACAGAAAACAGCAACTAGGTAATTTCAAAAAGTAATAAGTGATCAGAAGAAAAAGCAAAGAGATGAATATTATAACAAACAACGTAACCAAACAATGGGCAAAAGACCTCAGCAGACTTTTCTCCAAGGAAGACACATGGATGGTCAATAAACACATGAAAAGACGCCAACCTTGCTCATTACTAGAGAAAGGCAAGTCAAAGCTACAATGAGATATCACCTCACACTAGTCAGAATCATCAAAAGACCCACAACTATAAATACTGGCAAGGATGTGGAGAAAAGGGAACCCTCTCGCACTGTTCGTAGGAATGTAAATTGAATAGCCACTATGGAGAACAGTAAGGAGAAGCCTTAAAAAACTAGGAATATAACTACCATATGTCCCAGCAATCCCACTACTGGGCATATACCCTGAGAAAACCACAATTCAAAAAGACACATGTACCCCCATGTTCATTGCAGCACTATTTACAATAGCCAGGACATGGAAGCAACCTAGATGTCCATCAGCAGATGAATGGATAAAGAAGTTGTGGTACATATATATGATGGACTATTACTCAGTAATAAAAAGGGATAAATGTGAATCAGGTAAACCAGGGCAGATGGACTTACAGTCTATAATACAGAGTGAAGTAAGTGAGAAAAACAAGTATCATATATTAACACATGTATATGAAATCTAGAAGAAGGATGCTGATGAGCTTATTTACAGGGCAGGAATAGAGACACAGACAGAGAGAGCAGACTTGTGGACCCACTGGGGAAAGGAGAGGGAGGGACAAACTGAGAAAGTAGTATTGACATGTATTCACTGCTATGTGTAAAATAGCTAGCAGGTGGGAAGCTGCTATATGATACAGGGATTCCAGCTGGGGACTCTGTGATAACTTAGAGGGGTATGATGGGGGTTGGGGTGGGAGGGAGGTTCAAGAAGCATGGAATATACATATAGTTATGATGGATTCACGTTGTTGTATGGTGGAAATGAACACAATATTGTAAAAACAATTATCTTCCAATTAAAAAATAAATGAAAAGAGTGGGCTTCTTTAAGACAGATGTCGGAGATGATCCTTCTAGGGAGATGGCATCCGAGAAGATCTGAATCCACTCAGGCCTGAGGGCCTGGGAGAAGATTATTCCAGGGGGAGATAACAGCAAGGGCCAAGTTTTTCTTGGAGGAAGAGCGTGGCATGTTTGGGAAGCAGACAGAAGACCATTATGGCTGAAACAGGCAAGCAAGGTGTGAATGGTGGAAGATGAGGTTGGAAGAGAGGTAGAAACCAGATAATGCAGAAACTTACAGGTCATGGTGAGGCTTTGGGATTGATCATTTTAGAGCTGTGAAGCTGGAGCCGATTATACAGAGTGAAGTAAGCCAGAAAGAAAAACACCAATACAGTATACTTACACATATATATGGAATTTAGAAAGATGGTAACGATAAACCTGTACGCAAGACAGCAAAAGAGACACAGATGTATAGAATGGCCTTTTGGACTCTGTGGGAGAGGGAGAGGGTGGGATGATTTGGGAGAGTGGCAGTGTAACATGCATGATATCATAAGTGAAACGAATCGCCAGTCTAGATTCAATGCAGGATGCAGGATGCTTGGGACTGATGCACGGGGATAATCCAGAGAGAAGGTGTGGGGCAGGAGGGGGGAGGTGGGGGTCGGGATTGGGAATTCATGTACACTCGTGGCTGACTCATGTCAATGTATAGCAAAACGAATACAGTATTGTAAAGCAAAACAAACTAAAAAATAAAAATTAATTAAAAAAAAAAGAAAGGCATTGAAGAATTTTTAGCTACAAGGTGCATTAGTCAGAACAGGAGAGGTTGTGCTGCAGTAACTGATAGCTCTGAAATTCCAAAACCTTAAAATAATTTCTCCCTCAGACCATAAGTACATCTTAAGTCAATGGAGGGGATGTGCTTCTCATCATGTGTGTTAGCAGTCTCAGCTTGACAGACAATCCACTTTCTTGGATGTTACTGGTTCCCATGTCTTGGAGAAGGCCAGTGGCACATCACCCACCATCTTAAAGGTATAAATTCAGGGAGTGACACAGGCAACTTTCATCACTTTCCATTAACAAACTAGGTCACACATTGTTGCCTGTCCTCAGAAAGATGTGTTGCTAGCCTAAATGACTACCATCCAGGGCCCCTGCTGGTGGAGGAGAATCCAGGGACCCAGCATAGTCTCTGGTGTCCCTGCAATCATGGGCTCTATGGTGCAGTGTTCACCTTAGAATCATTTACCCCCTAAAAAAGGCTAATCCAGTTATTGAGTTTAATCGCTAACATAGTAATAAAGACTGGAGTTATCTATTTAAATTTTTGCAAAACATTGGGATAGAGCTCTGAGAAAGCAGCTAAGGGGGATCTCACTTAGTGCACGATCTGGGCTTGGATATGACCGTGGGCTGTTGCCGGCCTGCTCCCTGCTTGTGAGCACCCACCTGCCGCCCACCTCCACAGTGGCCTGGAGAAGATATTTGCCTGGATTGGGTGACCCTGACAATGGTGAAGACCAGACATCCCTGGAGAGTCCCCCCCATTCTCCTTTGCTTCCATGGACTCTATTCTCCCCTAGGGGTCCCAAGACTGTGACCACTGTGATATCTATGATGTGGACATCCCTCCAGCTGGGGCTCCCTGTTTTGCTGGTGTCTCTTTCTGCAGCCTTGGTTTTCCCATTGAGTGGCTTCCTCGTGCATCACACCATCCACCTCTGAGGGCCTTTAAGTGCCAGAGGAGCAGCAGGAATCTCTGCCCTCCTGTTTGACCACTCACTGCTTGGGCTTCACATAGAGTGGCCTTTCCCCTCTCCCCAAGCAGGGCAGGGGCTTTCCCCAGTGACCATCTGACTGAATTCTGTCTTCCCTCACTGTGACTTCCCTGCCCAACTCTAGCTCAGCTGAGGGGTGAGGGGCCAAGGTGTTTGGACCACCAGTCCTGGCTGAGACCTCTGTCCTGTTCATCTTTGCTGAGGCTCTTATTCTACTGTTGGGCCATAAGCCTTGTTCCCGAGCCCCATCTGTAGCCTCCCTCCTGGCCCACCCTGAGTTTCCTGGACTTGACCCTGCACTATGAATATATTCCCCTGGGTATATTCTTTTGGTCTTTTAGTCTGCTATGTGCATTGCTAGCTGGCCATGCCTCTTGTGCCCAGGACTGTAGGCAACAATCTGGAGTCATCTTTCTCTCGCCTCCTGTGGCTGAGACAGTCCAGAGCATTCAGTGTGAACTCCATGAAGCCTCACTGGTTTGCATTGTTTGGTGAAAGTGCACAAATCTGAAAGTTGGATGGGGAGAAACATCATCCTCTACAAGGCTTAGGGCAGAAGATGGTCTTAATCCTGGTAGGGAAAACAGAATCCCTGGGCTCGCCTCCTGGACCTCCCCTGACTTACATCCTGAGCTACTTCCCCTCTCCAGGCCTCAATTCCCTTCTGAACAATGAGGAGGAAGGGCTTCCCGGTTGGAAGACTGTGTTTGTCAAATGTGGGTCTTTCAAGTACAATAGTCTTAAATTTGACACCTGACTGCCCTCCCCTCTAAGCCAGGTGTGATGGGTGGGTAGGGAGGATAAGAGGGGATGAACAGGAGAATTAAATTCCCAGGTGGCACTAGTGGTAAAGAATTTGACTGCCAGTGCAGGAGACACAGGAGATGTGGGTTTGATCTCTGGGTTGGGAAGATCCCCTGGAGTAGGAAATGGCAACGCACTCTAGTATTCTTGCCTGGAGATTTCCATGGACAGAGGAGCCTGGCAGGCTACAGTCACGGAGTTGGGCAGGACTGAGCACGGATGCACTTGCCATTTGTACTCCCTGCAACTCCTCCCTGCCAAGCCTGACCTCTCTCCCACTACCCTAGCTGATGCCCATATGTGGGAGTGCTTAGATGGGCTGCCCAGAGCCCCTTTAGGAGGAGGGGACATATTCCCCCAGCTGTTTGGAAAGGCTCCAACATTCAGCCCTCAGCTGGCAGCCCTTTCAGGAGCGCCTGCCTGAAGACCCAGCCCTGCCCATGGGTTAGCCTTTTTCCAGGCTTGATTGATCCAGGTAGGGGGTGTAAAGGCCTCAGAATCCGGAATCCTCCACCCTGTTGGCTGAGGCCTCACTGCTCAGCATCCTCTCCTACCCAGTCTGGCTTCTTTCCTCCCCTTCCTTGTCTTCCACGGAGATTGCAAGAGTGCTCATTAACAAACTCCCACTCTGGAGCCCACCTCCCAGGAACCCCACCTGCACCTGCCACAAGCAGCCTGTGAGGAGGAAAGAGGCCTGGGAAGGGGAGGGAGAGCCATAGAGAGACACCTGCGGCAGACACGGCAGCCTGTCCTATCTCCCGGCCCCTCTCTCGGCCTCCTAGTACCTGACCTGGGCCATCCTGCTCGATACGACTTCTGCTTTTCAGCCATGTCCACATGCTTGGGTCCAAATGAGCAAGTTCCACACTCTGGTCAAAGAAGGAGTTGATTACACAGCATTTCCATTCATCAGGGTGAGTGTTTTTTGTTTTTTTTTAAAATTTATTTATTTTAATTGGAGGCTAATTACTTTACAATATTGTAGTGGTTTTGCCATACATTGACATGAATCAGCCATGGGTGTACATGTGTTCCCCATCCTGAACCCCCCTCCCACCTCCCTCCCCATCCCATCCCTCAGGGTCGTCCCAGTGCACCAGCCCTGAGCACCCTGTCTCATGCATCAAACCTGGACTGGTGGTCTGTTTCACATATGATAATATACATGTTTCAGTGCTATCCTCTCAAATCATCCCACCCTCGCCTTCTCCCACAGAGTCCAAAAGACTGTTCTATACATCTGTGTCTCTTTTGCTGTCTCGCATATAGGATCATCATTGCCATTTTCTAAATTCCATATATATGTGTTAATATACTGTGTTGGTGTTTTTCACTCTGACTTACTTCACTCCGTATAATAGGCTCCAGTTTCATCCACCTCATTAGAACTGGTTCAAATGTATTCTTTTTAATGGCTGAGTAATATTCCACTGTGTTTCCCATTCATTTTACTCTCCTTGTTCACATTTGCTCTTCAGCTCCTTTTTATCTAGGGTGGGATGAGGTGTGACCTAAGGGGGACCTAGCAAGGGCCGCAGGGTCTGGAGGCCCAGGAAAGGGAAGGCCTAGCTCTTCAGTCTGGCCAGAGACCTCATCTTTGCCTCCCTAGTCTTTCACCCTGTGGACAGTGAGAGCATCTCCTTGGTCTCCTTCTGCTTCCTTGGCCCTAAGATGCTGAGAGGGCTCGTCCACTTGTCATGAGTGTTTCCCAAGGATGCGTGCCCTCAGAGCCAGGCACCATGTGGATGGGGAGTTCAAAGGAAAGAAGGTCATCCTTGTAGTGAAGGGTACAGTCTCACACAGAGGAACACAATTGAGCTGTGGAAGAATGGCATCAAGCTGCGGTTCCCAGCCTCCAGGATCTAATGCCTGGGGATCTTAGGTGGAGCTGATGTAATAATAAGAGAAATAAACCGCACAATAAATGTAATGTATAATGCACTTGAATTATGTGAAATCATCCCCCCACCCCTCCAGTCCACGGAAAAATCGTCTTCCGTGAAAAATGGTTGGGGGCTGCTGACATCAGAAACTGCAGAGGATCAGCACATGTCACCAAGGCTGGGAAGCAGCGAGGGCTTCCTGGAAGAGGCGACATGTGAGCTGAGCCTTGAAGGGAGAGTTGACTTTCTGGGACTTCACCACTTTCCTGAGTTGCCATAATCCTCCTTGGCCCCTGTGAGGGCTGAAAAGCAAGGCAGCCGTGGGACTCCTCCAGGCCAGGCAGGAGCACGTCCTGTGCTCATGTCTTGGTTGTTCTGTACACGTGACACCTGGCCAGGCTTCATTTTTTCCACATGTGAGCAGCTGAGCTTTGGGAGCCGGAGAGGAGAGTGGATGTGGGGTGGCTGCTGAGACCAGAGGGAGCGACAGGGCAGAGGGCACTCAGGAGGAAAGGCCTCTGCTCTCCTGGTGGGAGGACGCGCAGGTCCAGTCCTGGGACTCTAGCTCCTGACAAGCTTCCCTGGTTCATGCCTTCTGACGCCCCCAGCAGTGAGAGGTCCTGGGTGAGGCCTTTACTTGGGGCTCAGAAGCCCCAGGATGGCCAACACCTGGAGTCTGACAAGCTCAGAGACTGCAGGCAAACCCCCGTCCCTCCCTGGCCCTAGGTATCTTGATTGGGAAATACGAACCTCCCTCTAAAAAACTTTCTGTAAAAGTCCTTGTTTTTCTGCTCACTTAAGCTCTGTTTGATATACAGAGCACAACAAATGTTCACTGTGCATCCGCCCTGGGTCAAGCAAGGTCTCTCTCATCACCATCCCCATCCCCGTCCCTGGGGGTTGGTGTTCGTTCATTCCTTCATTCCTTCTTTCTCTCATTCACCAACTTATTCAACAAATGCCCCCTCTGTGCCTGGTCCAGGTCCAAGTGTCGGGGACACAGTGGTGAACACCCTGTGCCCGTCTCGACCCTTCCGTTCTGGTGTGGGGGACAGAAAAGCGAGTGAACAAAGGGAAATTCCTCTGTCCTTCCACCACCTGCCCTCAGAGTCACTGAAGGGGCTCACGAGGACTCCATCTCTGTGTTCCCCCAGGAGGCCAGATGCTTTAATTGGATTTAACTCTCTCTAAAGTGTAATACGAAGCCAATAGTTTGTTTTTCATTATGATGGATATTATACTCTGAATACATCTTTTCAAAGAATGTGGCCCTTTCCCCTAGTTACTGATCTACCCCAACCTCCACTGGAGACTCATTAGGGCAAAAGGACCAAACTGCGCTGTTCTCTTAAAGGGGAAACTGAGGCAGCAAACAGGAGACTCGCCCACTCCCGACTTCCAACGGGATTCGCTGCCGAAGCCCCTGTCTAAACAGCTTAGGAAGGGTCCTCCTGGTCTGGGCTGGTCCCTCCTCCTCCACACCATTGCCCTGCCTGTCCCCTGGTAGTGCAGCAAAGGGTGGGGCCCTGGTGGAGTCAATCTGCTGTGATCTGGTAAATTCAGCAAAGTGGGTGGTCTGAGCTGGGTTGGCCCAGCTGATGAACATTTTTGTGTTGTTTGGTTTTTGTGTGCCTCTGTTTATTTTTGCCTTAACAGCACAGACTGACTTTTGATCCTGCCCCAAACTGACTTTCTGTCTCCTTCCTCCTAGACTCAGCTCACTTTGCTTCAGTTTGGAAATCATTTCTCAGTTTTTTCCATCTGTGGGCTCTAAGGTTTCAGGAGCAGCTGAACTGTAAAAAATCCTTACTGAGAGGCCCTCCCCAAAACCCAAAGTGGGTTCAGAACTGTGTGAGGGGTGTAGCCCTGGGCACGGCCTCGTGGGGTCTACGCGGGGCCAAACATCTGCTCAGAGATGGGAATCACCAGCTGGTTAGCTTCATGCAGAGAGAAGTAACCCTAGGTACTTATAAATTGTTATTTGTGGATATAGAGAAGCTTCCATCAACCCAGCTGTGCTAGAAAATTTGATCAAAACTGAAAGATGTTCAGGTAATAAATTTAATTCCAAATTATGGAGCCCAAGATATACACTGACTTTCAGGAAATGGAAAAGTCCACCCAGGCCCATCACTGTAGAGTTTGAACACTAAGGCATTTGACAAAGCTATGCGGAGACCCTCCCTGGGTGAGGCACTATGCTTGGGACCAGCCCCAGCAATGAGCACATGGTTTCTGCCCCGACACGGGGCGCTGTGTGCCGGAGGTGGGGCCTGGTGTGGTAACAGACACCCCAACCAGGCCGTGTGAGGTGAGCTGCCGCTTCAGGCTGCTAGTCTAGCCAAAGAAAGGAATGCACGCCCTGGTCTTCTGGGTGTCAGATTGGGGAACAAGATAAAACGTAGCACTTTAAGGAAACTGATTGAGTTCAGTGTTTCCAGACTGTGATATGCAGTCTGAGTGGCAAAGCAGGACCCACCCTAGGGAGGCAGGTGAGTCCCATCATGAAGGTCTTTGAAAACATGTTAAAGAGGGTATTTAATGTGGGTATTTCCCTGGCAGTCCAGTGGTTAAGACTCTGTGCTCCCAGTACAGGAGGCCGGGTTTGATCCCTGATCAGGGAACTAGATCTTGCATGCCACACCTCCACGCTGGAAATAAAAACAGATCCCATATGCCGCAGCAGAGACTGAGGCTATCACATGCCGCAACTCACACCTGGCACAGCCAAACAAATAAATAAATATATATTTTTAAAAAGATGGAAGGATTCTGCAACAGAGAAGAAACATGCAAGCTGCAAGGTCAAGTTTGCATTAAGAAAGATGACATGTTGTGGTGTGGAAGATACACGAATGCACTTGTACCTTTTAGTTTGTGCTTAGTCTCTCAGTCATGTCTGATTCTTTGTAGCCCCAGCCAGTCTCCTTTCTGTCCAAGGGATTCTCCAGGCAAGAATACTGGAGTGAGTTGCCATTTCCTACTCCAGGGGATCTTTCCTGACCCCAGTGATCAAACCTTCATCTCTTGCATCTCCTGCATTGGCAGGTGAATGCTTTACCACTAGTGCCACCTGGGAAGCCCATTGGATGTATTGAGGTGAGATGAAGTCGCTCAGTCATGTCCGACTCTTTGTGACTCCGTGGACTGTAACCTACTAGGCTTCTCAGTCCATGGGATTCTCCAGGCAAGAATACTGGAGTGGATTGCCATTTCCTTCTCCAGAGGAACTTCCCAACCCAGGGATCAAACCCAGGTCTCCCACATTGGAGGCAGACGTTTTAACCTCTGAGCCACCAGGGAAGCCTTGGATGTATTAGAGGCTGGCAATATGGCAGCTGTTGAATTGATCAAGTGAAAGGAAGTGGTGGTGGGGACCTGGTCATGGCAGTAGTAATGATGAGAAAGGACAATCATGGGAACGGACACAATTCAGTAATGGAACAGACAATGGCTGCACATAGAAGGAAATAATCTAGGATGGTCTCTGGTCATTGATCTCCAGACAAAGAATTCAAGGCAGGTGAGGATAGGAAGACAGGTGGTAGGTTAACCTTGCATGCACTTATGAGATATCCAAGACTGTTGTTCAGAAAATTTATATTTGAAGTCATATTTGATGCCAAAGGAGAGATAAAGTTTGCCCACAGAGTAAAGTGAAAAGAGAGAAAAAAGAAAATCCCAAGGAAATTTCTTATAATGGAAAGATCATGAGAAGTAAGTCTACTTCTTCCCTAGACCAGTCGAAACCAGAAGGCAGATGATGCTTGAAATCTTACTTTGATGCCAACCAATTGTGCATGAGCTCATTACACACTCTGCACCCCTGCTCCCTTACACTGCCTTTAAGTACCTTCCTTGAGGTGGCTCAAAGGCAAAGCATCTGCCTTAATACAGGAGACCTGGGTTTGATCCCTGGGTTGGGAAGATCCCCTGGAGAAGGCAATGGCAACCCACTCCAGTATTCTTGCCTGGAGAATCCCATGGACGGAGGAGCCTGGTGGGCTACAGTCCATGGGGTTGCAAGTAAGTCTACTTACTTCTCATGTAAGAGACCAGAAAGGAATGGCCAAACAGGGAGCAACAATCTAAGTCTGGAAGCCAAACATTTTTGAAGTAGTTATGCTCTCATGCTTGCAGAGAAATCAGGTTAACTAGGAACCGAAAAGCATCCTTGTCTGCATGCATAGTGGCATTCTTGGTGACAGAAGTTTCCATGAGATGGGAAGAGCGACTGCCAAACTGTGTGATGAGTTAATTGTGAAATCACATACAAGCCCCCATGTCCCTGTCCTTTGAAGGGAAAAGCTTTTGCTTCAGTCTCCCAAGCATTCTCTGAGACTCAGAAGACTGGCTCAAGATGATTAGCAAATGTGAAGATGTAGTAACAAACAAACAAAAAAAATAGCTTTGGGCCAGGAAATGGCTAACAATTTAGACTCTAAACCTGCCACGTAGTGGCAGAGTTTGGGAATCCCCGAGCTCCCAGTTCCCTGGAAGACAAAGATATAGGCTATATCTGAGTTATTTCTGCAGGAAGCCGACCCCCACCAGCTGAAAGCTGCTGACCACAAGCACTAGACCCTAGACCAGTCGAAACCAGAAGGCAGATGATGCTTGAAATCTTACTTTGATGCCAACCAATTGTGCATGAGCTCATTACACACTCTGCACCCCTGCTCCCTTACACTGCCTTTAAGTACCTTCCTTGAGGTGGCTCAAAGGTCAAAGCATCTGCCTTAATACAGGAGACCTGGGTTTGATCCCTGGGTTGGGAAGATCCCCTGGAGAAGGCAATGGCAACCCATTCCAGTATTCTTGCCTGGAGAATCCCATGGACGGAGGAGCCTGGTGGGCTACAGTCCATGGGGTTGCAAGTAAGTCTACTTACTTCTCAGTAAGAGACCAGAAAGGAATGGCCAAACAGGGAGCAACAATCTAAGTCTGGAAGCCAAACATTTTTGAAGTAGTTATGCTCTCATGCTTGCAGAGAAATCAGGTTAACTAGGAACCGAAAAGCATCCTTGTCTGCATGCATAGTGGCATTCTTGGTGACAGAAGTTTCCATGAGATGGGAAGAGCGACTGCCAAACTGTGTGATGAGTTAATTGTGAAATCACATACAAGCCCCCATGTCCCTGTCCTTTGAAGGGAAAAGCTTTTGCTTCAGTCTCCCAAGCATTCTCTGAGACTCAGAAGACTGGCTCAAGATGATTAGCAAATGTGAAGATGTAGTAACAAACAAACAAAAAAAATAGCTTTGGGCCAGGAAATGGCTAACAATTTAGACTCTAAACCTGCCACGTAGTGGCAGAGTTTGGGAATCCCCGAGCTCCCAGTTCCCTGGAAGACAAAGATATAGGCTATATCTGAGTTATTTCTGCAGGAAGCCGACCCCCACCAGCTGAAAGCTGCTGACCACAAGCACTAGACCCTAGACCAGTCGAAACCAGAAGGCAGATGATGCTTGAAATCTTACTTTGATGCCAACCAATTGTGCATGAGCTCATTACACACTCTGCACCCCTGCTCCCTTACACTGCCTTTAAGTACCTTCCTTGAGGTGGCTCAAAGGTCAAAGCATCTGCCTTAATACAGGAGACCTGGGTTTGATCCCTGGGTTGGGAAGATCCCCTGGAGAAGGCAATGGCAACCCATTCCAGTATTCTTGCCTGGAGAATCCCATGGACGGAGGAGCCTGGTGGGCTACAGTCCATGGGGTTGCAAGGAGTCCGACATGACTGAGAGACTTAACTAACTAACTAACTTGAAAGCCATGGGGAGTTTGGGTCTTCTGAACATAAGCTGCCCGTTCACCTTGCTGGGTGCCCTTCAATAAGCGCTACATTCCTTTACCATAACCTAATGTCAATACATTGTCTTTACTGCATGTGGGTGAGTACACTCATATTTGCTTCATAACAATTTCAGGAAGAGTGGAGACAGCAAGTGTAGACCACTCTTTCAGAAACTTTGCTGGGTGTGAGGACAAGAAGCTGCTTAGGGCTGTAAGGATTATTTTTATTAAATTGGGATGGATTTAAGTATGTTTTGTTGTTAAAAGGAAGGAATAGGAAGAGAAGACCGTGGGAGATGTTGAAAATATAGGAGAGAGAGAAGTGAATCCACTAAGCCATAGCACTCAGAGAGCAGACTTGGAAGAAAAGTGGAGCAGAAACAAAGTGGGGTGGTCAGCTTTCCATGCAAGGAGAGAAGATTTTTATACTGAGACAGGAGAGAAAGATGGATGGTAGGAGATGTAGAGAAAGCTGGGTGCGAAAACTCAAGAGAGGTGGTACAGAGCGTGGAAGGCTCAGCTAGGCCCAGAGACTTTGTGTTTGTAGAGCTCCAATTTGGAGAAGACTGTGGCTTTTCTCCAGCGTTGCTTGTTCATTCAGAGTGGGAATACAGAAGAAAGGGGAATGGATGGATTCAGGACTGAGATTTTGCCAGGGTAGAGCATGGACAATGCAAAGAATAATGACATGGAGGATCCTCACACCTAAGTGGTCGAAACAGAAGAACATAGGGCACAGATGAAGAATCAAAGGCAGAAAGCATTGCTAGGAAGGATGAGAGAATTGACATACATTCTACCAGAAATCCCAGTAAAATAGAAGAAAATGTGTATAAAGAGAAAATCTTCAAGACCCTGTGCCTGAGAATGTGTTGCTTCTAGCATTTAAGACTTGAGACTCATAGTTTCTAGGGGAAGGTATAGACCGTATGGAGTTGACCAGTCACACATATGGCTAACATAGGATGAATGCGGGTCACTGGAAATTAGCAGGTGGATTAGACATTTGTGGGGCATCAGTGATGGGTGATGGGTCATGCATGTTAAGTCTGCGGGGTGTGCGTGATTAGTCGCTCAGTCATGTCCACCTCTTTGACTCCATGGACTATAGCCCACTAAGCTCCTCTGTCAATGTGATTTTACAGTAAGAATGCTGGAGTGGGTTGCCATTTCCTCCTCCAGGGGATCTTCCTGACCCAGGGATCAAACCTGCCTCTCCTGTGTCTCCTGTATTACAGGTGGATTCTTTACCCACTGAACTATCTGGGAAGCCTGTGTGTTAAGGCTGAGGTCACCTTAAATGATGACAATGGGTTAAGGGTAAGAGAAAATGTTGATCCAGTTGTCATGGTGTCTGATGAACGAGAATGACTGAGAAGAATATCTGTATCCAGAAGACTGGTGAATGCCAGGAATTACCAGAGGTGAAGGGTAGCACAGGCAGAGGGTGCTTATCTTCAGGGATAGAAGGAAGACTGATTCCCAGCTGACACTGATGTACATGGAGCCTGGAAGAAGGAACAGTTGCCACTATAGAGGACTTCAGGGGAAGCTTGTCCCTAAAAAGCATCACCAAGACCACAGCACCAATTACAGCAGAATGAGAACACTGGAGATAGAAGGGAGATTTAAGGAGGTTTGTTTATCAAGGAACAGGACTTCCATCTAGCAATTTGGAAGGGAGAGGAACACATGGCATGGGGATGGGAGAACTTGGAGGCTGGGTCACTAGAGGTCAGAGGTAGAAGGGTTGTAGGAGTAATGGTATCAGCCTGTGCCCAAGGTACCCATGAACTGGGAAGAGACTGCTTGAGAGCCAGTAAGTAACAGTAGGATTTATTACTTCAATAGATTCCCAATAAATGTTGGAAACGCAAGCTCAGGCTCCATCATTCCCAGAGGTACTCAGCCTGTGGAGCCCAGTGCCCCCCGGGTCCTCCTCCTGTGGGGTCTTCTCTAGATCAACCAGGAGCTCCGCCCCCATGGTGGCCTGGGTTTTGTCCTGGGATCACCAGACTCCCATGGTTGCCACTTTGGGGGAGCTGCTACTTCCCTACTAACAATCCAGGTCTCTACTAGGAAGCTTGTAGATAAGGGAGAAATGACTTTTTTTTTTCTTAAATTAGGATTTGACAGAGTAATTGTTAAATTGGTATTTTACTTTAAACCCTTTCTTTGAGCTTATAAATTGACAGTAGAGAGAAACTTTCTCAACAGAGATTTTTATAAGAAGTATCATTACTAAACTGTATTTAAACACATTGAATGAGCATACATTATCATCAGTAAAATGGGGAGGAGGAAGGAAAACTGTTTTATTTCTAAAATACTTCAGTGATGTTCACACAATGAGACCTCATGACCTTATCAGCTCTGAAGGATGATGCTGGTGTTGCAGGTCTGAGTCTCTTAAAATAGAGCATCTCAGGTCTCATGAGGGAATGAACAGTGGGTGGGATGTGTATTCCAAGACCCACGTGTTAATATTTCTTTAAGAACATGTTTTTAAAATTACTGTTGTTTTACAAGAAAGTACAAATAATCTAAGATCGTAGCTCCCAATTTATTGAATTCTTAAACTAGAGTCTAGTACTGATAGTCTTGGAAAAGTGTATGATAAACTGAGCTAAAGCCAATTTTCAAGTGGTCGAATTGGAACTCACCACAAGAAAGTCATTAGACTAGTTACTAAGGGGAAAAAGTAGTCAAGACTAACATGGCAGACAGAATAACCCACGTGCTGATGATGATAGCTGGAGGAGCAAGGCCCTTCCACTCTTCTGTTACATTCTAACCAAGAAAGCATCCTGGGATAGCAGAAGGGGGTCTGAGTCTGGTGTCTTTATTTGTCTAAATCTGGGATTTATCCTCCCTGGGTTCTTCTATCTTGAGATAAACCCATCTTCTGTCCTTCCCTCTGTTCCATTTAGTCACATGCTGGGCTCATACCTGTTGCTCCCTGCAGAGGACAGTGGGTGGATGGATCGATCAGAGAAGGAAGAAAAGAAGAAATTTATCTCTGAAATGCTCTCACCTCAGGCTCAGCATCAATCTATAATATCCAAGGTAATATGCTGGGAGAGCCCTGAGAAGCTGAGTTCCCCCACCCGCAACCCTGTGAAGCTCCAACCAACTCCCTGATGGACTCAGGTTGGGAAGAGCAGCATTCCTGAGTCTAGAAAGTTTCAACCAAGAAGCAAGGTGGCTCGGTGATAAAGAACACACCGGCCAATGCAGGAGACATGGGCTTGATCCCTGGGTTGGGAAGATCCCTTGGAGTAGGAAAATGGCAACCCACTCTAGTATTCTTGTCTGGGAAATTCCATGGACAGAGGAGCCTAGCGGGCTACGGTGCATGGGGTCGCAGAGAGTTGATACGGCTGAGTGCCTAAGCACACAAGAAGGAAGACGCTCCCCTACCTTCCACATCTACAGTGTGGGTGCAAAGAATACAGATTTATTGGTCAGACTTCAGATCACATATTATAGCCACCTTGCAGGTCTTACCTTTTCTGTCCCCACCCCCCCCCATGGCCTTTAAGAGAAAAGTCATAAATATTAGATGTGAGACCACCAAAGGTGCTGAGTGTAAAATAAAGCCCCAGAGCCCATGGCTCTGATCGGTGGTCCCAGTGGCCATTACAGAGACATTTAATGAAGACTCAAATGCCTCCTCAGGTGGCTGATGCCTAGTGGACCCTGAATCAAGTTAGAAGGCCAGGGGGTGAAGAAGTCCCAGAATCTCTCTCTCTTCCTCCTGCCCTATCTGTCCACCTCCCATTCCTCCAATTTGCCTCCCTCGCCACCTAATCCTTGACTCAGAGAGGTCTGGTCTGATCCTGTGAGGATCTCTGGTACCTTCAGCCCCCACCCTCCCTGACACCTCGCCGCCCCCCTTCTCCGTCAGCCAGAACTTGCAGTGATGCCACTTGGAATTCCACCTTCCCTGGCACGTCAGATGAGGAAATGACTGGAAACCTGGAAGTCTATCACTACCAGGGAGTGACAATATATATATATATATAAAAATTCCAGTTATGAGTGTAAGTTTAAAAATGTAACTAAAAGCCTTCATCAAAGTTTAAAGAGCTTCTTGCGCTTTTAGCATCTGCTTATTCTGATTTATTGACAATGACACACCTAGGAACCGGCGTCTCGGCTGAGGCAGTGAAGTAATGGACTTTAGGGGGAGAGGGAAGAAGAGAGAGAGGGGAAAAAAAGGAAAAAAAAAAAAAAAGAGAAGGTGCAGCTCACAGAAGAGAGACCGCTGATTACAGCCCACTAATTTGTTATGCACTCCGGCAAATCAGCAGTGATTCATATGACAAATAAGGAGAAAAAATTAACAGCTGTCATGTTGTGATGTGTTAATTTCCTGACAGTCTCTGCACTGAAGCCAATTACTGATTTAAGGGCAGGGAGAGAGAGCCCTGTTCAAGCTTCTAATTAGGCTTCTTCAAGACTAAAAGGATAAAAGCAAAAATAAGAGCGAGAGAATGAGGCAGGTAGCTGGGCTCCACAAGGCTCACATGCTTTTAAAGCCCCAGTTAAATAGCTTTAAGCTTAAGTGTGTTTAAGATAAGAATTTAGAAACATTTATTCACTTTTATCCCTGACCTGGTGGTTTAGGCTTTTGTGGAGTAATTGGGAGTCGAGTGAGGCCCAGGGCTCTTGTTGGCCTCTTTCTGCACGAGTCCAGCCTCTCAGATGTAATCTACTAATAATACCTTTGTTTAGTCGTGTCAACAACCATTCATCACCATGGTAGACAAAGGGCGGTGGATGCTCTACCAGCATCTCTACTCGGGAATCGTGCAGGAGGCATGTGGTTTCTGGCGGTACCTCCACCGCACAAAATCTTCCCGTTGGCATTGGCCCCAGAAGATAGGCCCTGGGCTGGGGGGTTGCAGGGTCTGGATACTTGGACATCAAGGTAACCTCCACACAGAACCAGGGAAGGGAGAATTCAGACATTATTGGCTTGACTCTGGCTCCTACTGTCTGGTCTGGCTATCTCATTTGGCATCTCCATTGGTCTGGCTATCCAGAAGACAAGATGTTCCCTAGGAACCTGAAGAGTCTCTCACAGGTAGAGCTAGGGGTTACAGGCTGCTGGGGGACTTATCCTTGGCCATTCTTGGGCCAGGGCTTCAGCAAAGCTACCCATAGTAGAAACTCTTTGTTTCCACCATTATGATCCATGAGAAAAATGGAACGCTGCTCAGTGTTATATCCAGCCTGGATGGGAACAGGGTTAGGGGGAGAATGGATACATCCATTGCTGTTCAACTGAAACTATCACAACATTGTTAATCAGCTATACCCCAATTAAAAATTATTTTTAAATGAAATCTACAAAGAAAAAAAAAAAGGAAAAATGGGACTTCAGAGGACCACGGATCTCTGAGTGTAACCAGCTACACGGGTGACTCTTTTTTTATATCACCTTCAAAGAAAAGCAATTCCTTTCGCATCTGTGCCCCTCACTCGTTTCTGGTGCATATGCGTGCACTCTAGGTCGCTTCAGTGGTGTCTGACTCTTTGTGACCCTATGGACCGAGCCCACCAGGATCCTCTGTCCATAGGATTCTCCAGACAAGAGCAGTGGAGTGGTTTCCCATGCCCTCCTCCATGGCATCTTCCTGACCCAGAGACTGAACCCGCAGCTCTTATGTCTCCTGCATTGGCAGGTGGGTTCTTTATCACAAGTGCCAGGGAAGCCCAGGGAAGCCCAATCATTCCTGGTGCTTGCTTAAAGATTCAGTAAAATTTAGGTTTGGGTGCTTCACCTCATGTGAAGAGTTGACTCACTGGAAAAGACTCTGATGCTGGGAGGGATTTGGGGCAGGAGGAGAAGGGGACAACAGAGGATGAGATGGCTGGATGGCATCGCTGACTCGACGGAAGTGTGTTTGGGTGAACTCCGGGAGTTGGTGATAGACAGGGAGGCCTGGCGTGCTGCGATTCACGAGGTAGCAAAGAGTCAGACACGACTGAGCGACTGAACTGAACTGAACTCAGTGGAAGGGGCTTCCCCGGTGGCTCGGTCAGTAAAGAATCTGTCTGCAATGCAGGAGACCTGGGTTCGATCCCTGGGTCAGGAAGTAAGAGAAGATACACTTATCCTCTTACACAGGAGTAAGAGAAGATAGATTTCCAAAGAAACTCAGGGAACACGCCCTGGAAAAGGAGGAATGGATGCCAGAGAGACAAGCCACTGGACAAGTGGCCACAGAAGCAAGCCTTTTCAGAAACTTCTCGATCAAGATTGATTGTTTCTGAATTTCCTTGAGCTTCCTAATATTTGAATTTATTTAAGGTGATGTTAACTGACTTTTTAGAGGGATGCAGACAGGGGCCATGGCAGCAGGGATGGGAGCAGGAGCCCATTAGCAGCGACTCTTATTTTCTCAACACTGACTCTGGGATCCTGATATACAGAGTGAGGCTTCCTTTATGGCAGGGCTTTCTTTCCACTGAGATTTATCACAAGCCTGGGAGTAAAATGGACCCCTACCCGGGAGGGGAAGCCATGGACCCGGGTGATACAGCCCTGCTCGGGGACCTGTGTAGCCCCAGCTGAGGTCACGCCAGCTCTGCACCCCAGAGAATTGCTGCCTCCTGCTGCCCGAGCGTCTGGGTCCAGGGTAAGCGCATCATTACTACAATTAAAGAATCACTCATGCGTTGACCGGTGAGGGGAAAACAGGTCCCTAGAGCCCCAGCCTCCTCCCGGATGGCTTCCTCCTTTCAGGCAGGTGCTCTGATTAAAAGGCTTCAATGGTTTATTTCATTAGAAGTCACTGTAGGTGTTGCCTGAGACAACAAGAATCCTTCGACATTGATTTTGTTGGTGACTGCAACCCTAAACTTGAAGGGATAGCTAAAAGGTAATTCACTCTCTAAGCTGTGCTCAATCCTGGTCCATTATCAATTGAGTTGAAATATGTCAGCAGGGTGAGATACTGAGTGTATTATCTTTTTTAGGAGGGCTCACTGAGTGAAGAACACACACACGCATTTACCTACCTGAGTGCTGTCCAACAGACTTATGATTTATTGATTCACGGAGCATCCTTCATCTACATCAAGATGTTCTCCAAGAAAGTGTCACACCCCAGGTGAGGACTGAGCTCAGGGAGAAGAGGGGGGAGAGGCTCCAGGGCGAGGTGTCTCGTCTCCTGTGCGGGGGACCTGGCCAGCAGAACAGGATCTATTGTATGAGCAGGAGACCATGAACTTGACCATGAGCTCCCCCAGGATGCTGCAAGGAGCACCAACCAGCTGTAGTCGGAGTGGTCCTCAAGATAACTCCAGCTGAGGGCTGATACAGGGGAAACAGGCCTGGGCTTGAAACGGAAAAGTCAGGAGATGCCTGGGCGGATGGCAAAGACACTTGACTAAAAAATACTGTGAGAAGGCTGGCTCTGAGAACAACCATAATGCCTTACCAGGCTGAAAATCTAGCACTAGGATTGGTAAGAATGAGGAAGAGGATACGATATGAGATTCCAGGCTTGTGATCTGGCCCTTGAATAATCCAGAAATTTGCTCAGGGCTCCATCCTGCTGTCTGCCGTGGGACACTCTGCCTGTCTGTTGTGGTTCCAAAATTCTCCCCGTGTGTTCCGGGGCTTTGAAGAATACCTTCTGTTTCCTGGACCCCTGCCTTCCTCCCACCCGCCATCCCCACCTCTGCTTCTACACGCGTTCTTCCACCTACCTTTGTCAATCCTTCTCCTTCCTTCCTTACTACTTCATCTCCCTTGTGCCATGACCGGTCCTGATCATTTCATTTCTGATGGATTTTTAATTAGCACTCAAAGACTGTAGGTGGCTCAGTGGTAAGGAATCTGCCTGCCAATGCAGGAGATGCAGGTTTGACCCTTGGGTAGGGAAGACTCCCTGGAGAAGGAAATGGCATCCCACTCCAGTATTCTTGCCGGGGAAATCCCATGGACAGAGGTGTCTGATGGGCTACAGTCCATGGGGTTGCAAAGAGTCAGACGTGACTTAGCGAGTAAATAACAGCAACAAAGGCTGTAGGGCATTTGAGGAATGGCGGTGAGGAAAAACTCCAAAGGAAACAGGCAAATGAAACCTAAGCTAAAGTGTATCCAAAGAGGCATGGCAGATGTCAGATTTATAGTCTGCTTACCCCAAAGCCTGACCCCTTTCCCTGGCCTCATCTTTGCCATTCACACCTACTCCTGACCACTGGCCAATGAGAAGATGCTTCCATCACGATGGCCTTGGTGGCAATTTGGGGAGCCCAGTGTCTCCCATGCATGAAACCTGCTTCTTCTCATCTGACTTCCTCTTTTGCATTGAAAAACTTCGCAGGTACTTTTTCTTTTATCTCCCCTGCATGGGTACCTGTAAATGTTTTCAAGCACTTTGATTTGGCGGTTGCATTTAGGAGGCATAACTTTCTGATGTTCTCTTGGCCTTATCAGCTTCCTTTCTCCCTGCACCGCCAAGCCGAGTGTTATCAGCACAGCTCTGGGAAGCAGCCTCAGATGAAGGGTGCTGTGTTGCCACAAAGCTTTCAGATGATGGAGTGGCCGGTGCTGAAAGACACATCGAGATAGCAGGAATCCTGAGAATGTTCTCTGTAAGATTAAACAGCAAGAACAGGTCAAACCAGGGACCCACAAGCAAACATGCAGGGAGAGGAGAAATAGACAGGCGTGATGTTCTTAGTGATGACAGAGTCAGAGAGCTGTACCTTTGGACCTGGGGAAGGATCTTCTCAGTTTAGAGATGCGTAAACTGAGCTTCCCTGGATTTCGACCAGGCTCAGCACCTGTCTGGGTTCCTGGAGGGATGTTGTCAGAGGCTTGCAGGTGACCTGAAGGCTTTAACTCTTCTTCTCAAGAAGCGCACCCTAGGCGGGCGTGTGGGGAGACACTGATGGAGTGGGAGTCTCTAAGTGGGTGTTCCAGCCATCCATTACCATCCCAGCCCTCTCAGATGCAGGGAAGACCAGGTCCTGTCCCAGCACTGTGAGACAGTGCTCCATTCTCTCGACCTCCACTTGGGCCCATTTCAAATTCTGGTGACACTTGGCTGGAGTTCAGGAAGAGTTCAGGAAGGAGGGCAGGAACAGAGTGGGCATGTCCGGTAGCATTCATTTCTGTTTGTTTCAACCGGGGCTGGGTGAATGACAATCGGGGACACTCCCAACCTCTCAGGAGAGCTCTCTATGACCTGATGCACAGAGCCCTGCATGGGCCCTACAGAGATGGCCAGCAGAGAATCTGGGAAATCCATAAAATCATATATAAAATGTCATTTGTACAAGAAATGCACACTCCATAGTTTCATCAAATTCTAAAGGGGAAATGTGAGACCTGAGAGTTATTAATAGCTGTCTCCCCACACTGCTCCTGAATCCTGCTCTGAAGTTAGACAGACCTGGCTGGAACCCTGGCCTTGCACTTACAGGCTACATGACCATGGACAAGTTCTCTGTCCTCTGTGAACCACAAGATCATAAAAAAACTGCAAGAGGGATCATAACACTATCACCTCAAAGAACAGCTTGGGGATCGAACAGTGCATTGCCTGTGGAACCCTAAGCCAATTCCAGGTGCACAGCGGTCCTCAGTCCATGTGAGAGAGGGGCAGTGGCAGGAGAAGGGGAGCAGGAGGGCTCCAGCCTGAACTTGACCTCAACTTGAAAACCCCTTCTCTTAGGACTATTTTCTTCTCTGTGAAATGGGTACAGTGCCCCCAGCCTGCCTGACTTACATGGCTGCTATGAAGAGAGAGTGTGCAGAAATGGGCTTCGGTGAACATTAGGCCAGAGTGGTGACACCAGTGGCCTCTGCCCACAGCCAGGGCTCCCTGGGGTTGGGGGGAGTGTTCCTGGCTCCCAGCTCCAAGCACAGGGGACGGGAAAGACCTTCTCAAACGTCAGCTCTACCCCGATCTCCAGGTGGCTTTCCCCAGCTCCCACATTGCCAGACCTTCACCTTTGTTAAAAGCCCAAGGGTAGCTGGGGGAAGGGAGATTGCATTTTAATTTAACAGGGAAAATAATTCACGTACTTATAATGAAATGCGACAAGCAGAACATAACAAGTAAATACACTACACACTTTGTTGCAAGCCTCTAAGGTAACAAAAAATAACTAGTTTTAGTTGCTTTTTTATCTATTATGAAGAATGTCAAGCATTTGACAACAGAGTATTTAATAAAAAATGCTATAATTTGTGTTTAAGCGATAGCAATAGATATTACATTTATTTTATTTCTATCCAAGGAGACAGGTTTGGGATTTCTTAAAGGAATTAGGAAATACAAAGTGAGAGGTTTAATGGGCCTGGGAGGAGCAGGCCAGGGCTGGGGCTCCCTGCGGCTTGTGTATGCAGACCTTACCTGCTAGGGGCACGTGGCGTGCCCAGTCTGTGCCAGCCTCAATGGGGAACTGAAGGAAATATGAGCACATTCCAAGAAAAATACCAGGCGCTGGCTGGGGGCTGAGCTGGGCACCGTCTCACACTGGCCCTGCAGGCCCCCAAAGGCCTCAGTCACCCTAGGGTGAGACTCAGGATGTGTCAGAGAACAGATGAAACTCTAGAACAAGCCTCATTAATAAGCCCCAGAAGAGATACACATGGCTGCCAGAGATTCACCCTTGGTGAGAAATCAGCCACAATGTACGTGTGACTCCAAAGAGGAGCAGATAGACAAGAGGGTACATCCCTCATGGAACCCCTCACGCAATGGCTAAGTGGATTCCCAAGTGTTGGCGCTCGGACCACAAAAATGCCATGATGTTGGAAAAAAAGCAAAGAAGATTTATGTAGACTTAGATATTTGCACATAACCACACGGTAAGTAAAATTTAAGAATGTGTGTATGTGCATATGTGTGCACGTGTGTGCATATGTGTGCACGTGTGTGCACAAGTGTGCTCTGTGTTGGGTGTGTGAGCATATGTATATGCACATACACATAAATCAGGAGGATGGAAAGCAAAGACACTGCCTCAGGAGAGAGAGAAAGAGAAAGGAGTGAGATCGGGGGGGGGGGGTATGGGGACCTGAAATGCACCCCGCAGGCCTCCCCCCAGGACTGGGCTCAGGATTGTTGTTATTTTTTAGTATCTGCAACAAATATGGCAAATGTTAATATTTGTTGAATCTGGATTCTGTGGAATTAGGCCTTTGGCTATTCTCTGTACCTTTTTATGTTTCCCAAAAAGAATAAAAAACGAAGGGCCATCAGGGAGTGAACTCAGGTAACTGTGTAATCAAAAGGCCTCATGGATCAGGGGAAGGTGTGAGTTGGTGACATGGCCAGGCCAGGGCCCTGGGTGGCCCTGACTGCATTTCATGTCAATAAGAAGGGTGCATTCAATATCCCCCTGGGCCCCTCTGGCTCGGACATGTTCCCTGTGTCAATCAACTGAGAAGTCCCGCTGAGCTTAGGAAAGAGGAGGCCAAATGAGGCTGACCAAGGGGCTAGTTGAACCAGCTTGAGCTGGGCTTGAAGGCCAAGAAGGTGTTAGGCAGGGAAGAGGATGGTGGGCGTGTGTGACAGTGATGAGTGTACCCTGGAAGGAAGAGGGAGCAGCAGGACTGGGCCCTGGGAAGAGACCAGCATGGTCAGTGGCCAACCTGGGAAGGCCAGTGGAAGGTCCTCAGATCATTGGCCAGCAGGATGAGACATCACTTGGGTCACTGTCTCCATGGAGCCTACTGGCCTCTGAGAGCTCCTGCCCCTCTGAGCTGAAGCCACTGCCTGTCTCTATCGACCATCACCATGATGGGATGGCACCCTCTGACCAGATCTCAAGAGGTTTCTCCCAGATCGGCTCATCAATAAAGAATTCACCTGCAATGAAGGAGATGAGAGTTTGATTCCTGGGTTGGGAAGATCCCCTGGAGTAGGAAATGGCAACTCGCTCCAGTTTTCCTGCCTGGGAAATCTCATGGACAAGGAACCTGGTGAGCTACAGTCCATGGGGTCACAAAAGATTTGGGCATGACATAAGAACTAAACTACCACCACCTCCCAGGTTTTAAGAGGAAATTGCAATCCCTTCTATATATGAAACTTCTTAATTTTCAGATATTTGCTCAACTTATTTTTGTTAATTGTGTTTGGAATACAGTGTATAGGTCTGGGGGTTGCACTTGGCCTCTGGAGCTGGGGAAAGAGACTTGAATTCAGATGAACCTTTCATCTGTGGTTTTGAGCATGACAAGCCCCAAGAGAACCCCTAGACAGCCCCATCCTTCTTGTCTTAAGCAACCAGCTGGTCTGGCAGCTGAGCCATTTCCCAGCCACTGGAGCTCGAGCAAGTCTTCAGACTTCTCCAAGTTGAGTCTCAGTTTCCTTAGGAGTTGAATGAGTGTACCTAGCCCCCACTCCTAGCAGCTGGGAAGATTAAACAACATCCCACAAGCATGGGAAAGCATTCATGAAGCTGCAAAATACTATGCACACACAAAACATACTGCTACCTTCCACGCCAGGCTTTGTGAGTATTTATAAGCAAGAGGTCATTGTCAAATCCATTCAGCATCCTCATCTTTTAACTCCAAACAGATAAAAATGTTTGTAAGAATTCCTCTCACGTGGCTCAATGCAGGACTCTTTGGAGAGGCTGTCTGTGTGTGTGATCAGACGTGACCCTCATGCCGACAGAAGCCGTACCTCCTGTCCTGCTCCAGGGCTGTCACCAGGCAGCTGCACTTGAGAAGGGAGCTGGCCACCCTGCTCTCCATCCCAGGCCACATTTCCAGTAGCCCTACTCCACCTACAGCTGCTCTGTCCACAGCTGCTCCAACCTGGCTGATGCTGCACAGCAGAAGGAAACTGCAAGGCTGAGGGACCTGGAAATGATGCCATGGGAGAGACGCATGGAGGACTTCTGGGGAGAAAACAGCCGCTGTCCTCAGCTGTCTGAAGAGCATGCGGTAAGGTGGGGGGTGGGGACAACCCTTGGCGTGGTCTACATCAGGCTTTTGCAATGTGAAATGGGCAGCTTTGCAGGTGGGGGGCTTCTGCTCATGGGAGGTGTTCGTGCCAAGACCAGTGTCTCTTGGAGAAGCACACGTTTCCACTGGGGTAGGATCTTACTCCATGCCTTGTGTAAAGGCTTCTCCCAGACCAGGCATCTAGGATGGTCCAGCAACCAGGCAGCCCATCCCTGTGTGTCTAAAGCTGGGGCCTCCTCTGAGACCCAGACAAGCATCAGTGTCCCCCGTGGGCTGGGCACTCTGCAGTTGCAGCCCCAGAACAGGACAGACATAAACAAGGCCAGTCCTACAGCCCCACCCCATCGTCTGCCCAGGTAGGGCCCTTGGCACAGCCAGAGCGGTAATAACCTTGGCACCTGGAGGAGAGGCCCTGGTGGGCTCCCCTTGGTCTCCATTTGCCTTCCTAGTGTCTGTAATAAATTAATCCCCTAATACATAATTAACTCGAAGTTGAAAGGTGAAGTCAAACTTAACCAATTTACTGTTCTGGAGCTGGTTTAGTTCGGATCATGTGATTTTAATTCTTTCCGTATGACCAGGTGATGGGGAAGGCGGAAGGGGGAGAGGAAAATGCACAGATTAATTTCATTCCTTAACCTCCCTAATGCGCCTGCTTGCTCGCATCGTGTTGCAGACAGCAGATCATCACATGATTTATGGGACTGACCGCTGCCTGCATCTCTCAGGCTAATGACACACACACTAGAGTCATTGATTTGTATGAGTAGCCCCCACTCTTCATTTATCACAATTTAATGTAAGAGTTTGCAATGCAGAGAAAAAAATCCACATGGGAAACATGGGCCCATAGGCCCAGCCGCCAACCAGTTATGAATCATTTGCTGCCTTTTAATATATGGACTATTCTATTCTGGAAAATGCCCCCGTAAGGTCATATTCTTCTCCCGAACATCCCGACAATTAAAGTCCCCAAGAATCGGTTTTAAGATACGTGACCCACTGGCACCTTTGTTAGCTCACGCTCTCCTATAATGCATGGTATCGATTGCTCCTGAACTCTCCGGAACCCTTCATAAGCCATAACCCGCAAAAGTTTCCGAGGGCAGTGCTGTACAACCTGAGTGTGGGGGGTGCCCGGAGCTCCTGTCATGGACCAGCCAGGGGGCATGGTCCCTTCCTGCAAAAGTGCTGTGGGCAAGCTCAAAGGGTCTTGTGCCCCGCCAGGGCCAAACCAACACACCAAAATTAACAGTATTTCAAAGGAGAACATTTAATTTCTGATTACGAAAAGTGGTCTTGAGTTAATAACTTGGAAGGTTTGGAAAAGAAGCAAAAGTTCTGAAGAGCAATGAGATTGAGTAATTCCTGCATTTCTCAAGCTAGAGAGCCCATCTGGGAAAATTTTCAAGGCACACAGAGCCTCAGGACAGCTCTGCGTATCTTCCTGGAGGGACTGATTGAGCCCATGTCTCAAGAGAAAAGCAAAAGTTTACTTAAAACACAGAGAGACATACTATATAGTAAGATGGAAAATGCAAGATTTTTTAAAAGATAAAATATAAGCCTTTGAATAGATGTGCTGATGCGAGAAAGTTGACCTTGGCCCAAAGCTGCTAGATTGTGAAGGGGAAGTGAGTGTTTCTGGGAGAAAGTTGAGGAAGCGTGGTTGGTGTGAACCACAGTCACAGATTCAGACAACTCTTGGTTAAGCAGGCCAGGCAGGGGTTGAAGGAGGGGGGACCTGGGAACCCAGGTCTGGGGAACAGCACTGCTCAGCTACCTTGGGAGAACAACAGATCCAGAGTGAGCCCACCTCCTAACTTGAAAAAAAATTATTATAGTTGCTTTACAATGTGTTATTTTCTGCTGTACAGCAAAGTAAATAAGCCATAAATATACATATATCCCCTCTTCTTGGCTATTGTAAATAGTGCTGCAATGAACATTAGAGTATATATATCTTTTCGAATTTGGGTTTTATCTTGGTATTGGCTCCCCTGGTGGCTCAGATGATACCCAGGTTTGATCCCTGAGTTAGGAAGATACCCCGGAGAAGGGAATGGTTATCCACTTCAGTATCCTTGCTTGGAGAATTCCATGAACAGAGGAGCCTGGTGGGCTACAGTCCATCGGGGTGCAAAGACTTGGACATGACTGAGCGACTAAGCACAGCATGCTAACTTTTTAACAGAAGCATAGGACTCTGTTGTAAAAAAAAAAAAAAAAAAAAAGGCAGATGGGTGGGGAGAGAATTCTATATTGTTAAATGTCAGAATAGTGGAAAGAACATGGCCCAAGCAGAATGCCAGAGCCAGGCCCTGCTGTGGCCTGTGATGTAATTGCCCATCAGGTGTGCCTGAATTACACGCTTCCCCTCAACCTAGTCCCCCTGACTCGGAAAGGAGTTTGTTGCAAACTGTGGAGAACTTTAGAAAGTACTATACAGTATCCTGGTAAACCCTGGTGTCTCAGTGGTAAAGGACCCACCTGCCAACACCCAGCGCAGGAGACATGGGGTCGATCCCTGGGTTGGGAAGATCTTCTGGAGAAGGGAATGGCACCCACTCCAGTATTCTGCCATCTATGGGTTTGCACAGAGTCGGACACGACTGAAGCAACTTAGCAGCAGCAGCCAGTATTCTTGCCATGGACAGAGGACCTGGTGGGCTACAGTCCAGGGAGTGGCAAAGATTTGGACCCAACTTAGCAACTGAACAACAGTATCCCTGAGCAGCAGTAAAAGGAGTGGACCTTTGGTGGATTTCAGCATGGACAGGGGGTCAGTTTCCATTCCAAGGCCAATAACCTCCAAATTAGAAGCTTTGGATTTGGAATAAGGAAGAAATAGTTATCTATTCACCATATATATTTTTTTAATCTCTCAAAGGCACACTAGTGTTTTTATCAATCCTTAAATGAATTACTGTTTAAAGTAATCAGACTGAAAATGTCATCTTAGGTCACTTAGTATTTTCCTGCCAAGTTGATTTTGTCATGAGGTCCACCTATAACACCTTATTGTTTTTCCAGAAGCATCCTAGCCCCAGGTCTTGGAGAAAGAAGATAGAAAAAAAAAAAAAAAAGAAACAGTAAACTGACCCATTTTCTTCCTGAAAAGTTCTAGCCCTCTCAGTTTGGCAATACCTGCAGAAATCTAGACCATGAAATTGTGCCAAGCCCTGTGCTCTGTGATACGGTGAGTGATTGGAGGAGCAAAGGGCTGAATTATGGCTCAAGAGGAAAGCCAGCAGCATCCTGATGGGAGTGAGGGCAGTGAAGGGGAGGAGACACCTCTTCCTGCGGGGCTCACTCTGGTGGGTGTGGGTGGGAATGGACTATCAGGGAAGTAGCCCAGGGTGTGGATGCCAGTATCACTGGCTCCAGGTCGCCCTGCTTTGATTCTAGTGCCACATCTATTACAGGAACCTGCCCTGTCCCCCCCTGCTCTACTCTGTCCTGAGGCTGTTGGTTGGTGAGTGAGCCCACTGGTTCATTTTCTCATTGATTGATTCATTAATTATTCAACAGCTACATACAGGCATCTCCTAGGAGCCAAGCTCTGCTGTAGCACCTGGGAGTCTGGAATGGGCAAGGCCCTTGTTCTCATGAAGCTTTTATTCCAGAGTTGGGGCAGGGGACAGAGTGTTAAGAATATAATGCATCAGATAATTTCAGAGGGAGGGAGAGTAGCATTATTAGAGTAGGTGGCCAAGGAAGTTCTCTAAAGATGGGACTATGAGCTGAGACTTGGATGACAAGAGGAGCATGAGGACCCGATGGAGGGCATTCCCAGGAGAATAATTAGCAAGTGCAAAGGTCCTGGGGCAGAAATGAGTCTGGTACAATTGGAGAACAATGACCAGTACATCTAGAGATGAGCCTCATCCATCTGAAGGAAAACTCCAGGTTCCTCCAATCCCCTCCCTACTCAGGACAGAGAAGGGCAGCAAGCCAGGGCACTAGAGAGGTACCCATACACACAGCCACCTGCCCAGGCCTGCAGTGCAATGCACAGGGCGAAGGTCTCTCAGAAGATATACCTCCCACAGGGCATCAGGGGAAGCTTTGTGGACATGAGGTTTAAGTTGGCTCATGAAGGAAGAGGAAGAGTTTGCTAGAAGGAGTGGAGGATGGGAGCTGCGTCTAAAGACAGACGGCTGGACCATGAGCTGGAGGTACACGGAGGGGCTGCAGGTAGGAGAAGAGGTCAGAATGGGGTGATACTGATGAAGCAGAGAAAGACGTGAGAGTGCTCATGCCAGAGCAGCTGAACCCTGTGTGGGAAAAGTTAGGAGCCATCATCTCTAGCGGTTTTAGGGGCAGCCAGGCAGGGGTCCCCACGGTGCATTCATCAGACAAGTCAGCTGGATAAAGACATCCTGGGGCTGGACCTTCCACACTGAGACAATACAGTCCTACATCTCCCGCAGGACAGACAGCTGACTGGCACTCTTAACACACCAAGTGGGAGCCTGCTCAGGGCTCAAAGACTCTCACCCCTGCACACCCCATCACTGCCTTTGGGACAAAAGCCAGTCTCCAGTACCTGGGTGACTCCTTGTATCCAAACCAATAGCTGCCAGTGCTTTTTCCTTCAGCTAGTGACTATGTCCCACTGTATCATTTAATTCTCCTACCAATCCTGTAAAGCACAGAAACATCCTTGGAAATGCTCATTAGTCGGCTCAAGATTTCACAGCTAACAGGTGATGGAGCCAGAATGGCAGGATTCATGCTTTTGCAGGCGCACAAGGTGACATTAGGTGCCACAAAGATACCATGTGTTATCCTGGGCTTTCCTGAAGTCAGAACCTGGAAACAAGGCTTGTATGCAGCTGGTTTACCTAGGAAGTGACCCCAGAGAGCAGGGGCAGGGGACCAGGAGATGTAAACAATGAAGGAGTGAAACAAATCCAGTCGGGAGGTGTGTTGAGGTGCCCCCAGGCCTGCCAAATAGGCGGTGTGCCCACGATGGGGATATTAGATCAACCTGCTCACAGTTGGAGGGAGGGCAGGCCAGAGGGGTAAGGCTAAGACCTGAACTAGCAGATGGCACCAAGCTTCCACGAAGGAAACATAATTTCCTTTATGTTCTTCATTCAGTCCTGGGACTCCCTGTCCCCTAAGGCCTGCCTTGGGCTGGAGCTGGGGCAGGGGAGCAGACCTCACCATGATGTATACTCACTGCTTTGTTGCTGTTTAGTTGCTCCAGTCGTGTCTGACTCTTTGCGACCCCATGGACTGGAGCCCACCAGGCTCCTCTGTCCATGGGATTTCCCAGACAAGAGTACTGGAGTAGGTTGCCATTTCCTTCTCCGGGGGATCTTCCTGACCCAGGGATCGAACCCAGGTCTCCTGCATGGGCAGGTGTATTCTTTACCACCGAGCCACCAGGGAAGCCCAAAATACTGCTTTATGTCATTGTACTTTTTTCACTATTATCTCCTATTTATGTCAAATGATATGTTTCCCATTTATAATTGTAGAAAACTTCTTTCACAAACTTCTCGCTTATGTAAAAGAGGTAAGTGGATATAATCAGCATATTAGTGATCAGTGGAAGGATGGCCAGGGATGTGGCGAATGTCGTGAGGACACCCCAAAATCCTAGAAGGCAGGCCCTGCGGCCCTGCACTGTGCTCACTAGTCCCGATCAGGTGCCCACGTTGGGGGCCTCACCTAATCCCTGATCCCTGCATGCCTGGGGCTCCTGCTCTATAGTCAGAAGGCAGCCTCTTCCAGAGCAGAAGTGACTTTGATTACTAATGATGCTAACAACAACAGCCACAGCAGCAACAACATTCATGATGATAGAAACGACTGTGCCTGATCGCAGCCCTTTAGCGTTTGCCAGTTGGTTTTGCTCGCACCTCCTAATGGTGTTTGGAGCGGGCCTCCTGTCTGCATCTCCCTAAGGATCTCTTTGGTCAGAGGGCCCCTGGGCACCCAGACCATGCACAGTGAACAGCTATGAATGGACTTATTGACTGATTGGTTAATTGGTTATTAAACAATCACAAGAGGCATGGAGAGAAGCAGACTCTTGAGTAAGCCCTGAGCTAGCAGATGGCACCAAGTTCCCACAGAGGAAACAATTTCCTTTATGTTCCTCATTCAGTCCTGCTCACTCACTGGAAACCAGTGATGGTATAGTTACTCCTGCCTTTAGCTGATTATTAAAAGTAGCAGTAATGTTTATCTGCTGACTCTAGACTGTGAGCCCTATGGGTAAGGTACTCTCTGCCTGTCCACTTCCCCAGGTCCTGGTACACAGCAGGGGCTCCATATGTGCTTGGGGCATGAATGTCACTGTACTATGTATTTATTTTTCAGTTGCCCTGGGTCTCTGTTGCTTTGCTCAGTCTTTCTCTAGTTGCGTTGAGCAGAAGCTTCTTTGCAGTGCGTGGTCTTCTCAGTACGGTGGCTTCTCTTGCTGTGGAACATGGGTTCTAGGGAGCACAGGCTTCAGTAGTTGCGGGGCATGGGCTTAGTTGCTCTGTGGCCTGTGGAATCTTTCTGCACCAGGGATCCAACTCGTGTCTTCTGCATTGGCAGGTGAATTCTTATCCATTACTTCACCAGGGAGTCCAGCATCACTGTTTTTAAAAGATGATGACTCCTTTCTGTAGGTCTTAGGGGGATCCCGAGTACAGAAAAGGACTGATTTGCAGGAGCTTGTCCTTGACAGCTGGGGCCAGGGTGCCTGTGAACTGTTGGGAGGTTAAGTGCAGCCATGAGGCAGGAACTCTGGATGGTTTAAATCACTGTGCAAACTTGGAGCCTCATGGGCCATGATTGTGCTATATTGCAGTCAATTCACACTGAGGAATTAAATGCTCTTCCCTGGTGGCTCAGACAGTAAAGCGTCTGCCTACAATGCGGGAGACAAGTGTTCAATCCCTGGGTCAGGAAGATCCCCTGGAGAAGGAAATGGCAACCCACTCCAGTATTCTTGCCTGGAAAATCCCATGGACAGAGGAGCCTGGTAGGCTATAGTCAGTCCGTGGGGTTGCAAAGAGTTGGACATGACTGAGCGACTTCACTTTCACTTTCACGCTCATCTAATTTCCGCACATTCAACAAATGGTGGTGCAGAGGGAAGAAGGCAGAGAGAAACATTCACATCCCACCCTCCGTCTGCTGCTGGCACCCCCTGCTAATACGCTGTACCCCCGGGAGGTTTGTCCACTCAGGCTGACTCCCTTCTGTCCACAAGCTCCTTCTGGCTTGGCACTCTGAATTTCCAGGTGTGCAGAACCATTCTAGTGGTCCTGCCCCTCCTGGACATCCTGAGTCAGCTCAAGGCCTGTCCAGGATTCCTCCAGTCCTGGCCCAGGCCATGGGGCTCAGTCTCCATCTCCCTGTTCCTGCTGTTTCTGGATCCCAAAAAACCACTGGGTGGCTGGAAACAAGGCCCATTTCTCAGGGATCCTGGGGGCTCCACGCTTTGGTGCCCCTTCCCAAGCCCCTCGCTGCTCTGGCAGCACCCCTTGCTCTCTTTGTTCCCCCGTTCTCTCTCCAGTGGTATTTTGAGTTGCCCCCCACCCCAGGCCTAGGTTTCTAGGACTCTAAGTCAGAAAAGGCCTCCTCTGCCTGCTTTCTACTGCTTATTTCTGCCCTGGACCTGACTGACAAGAGAAAGATGAGCTGAGGGATAAAATCAAAGAGAAGGAGAGAAGGGAAGATATTAGGTAACTGTTCAGAGTGTTATCCCACTATTCTCCCCAGCTAAAATATATTCTTGTTTAATTGCTCAAAACAAGTTTCCTTTTTCACCCATTTTTCATATCAGGAAACTGAGGGTTAGTGGGGCTAAGTTACTTCCCCAGGATCATGGTTAGTGAGTAAGAAGCCATGATTCACAACTGGGTCTGTCTGACCTTAGAACTTACTCACAGTGCACCAGCCCATTCTTCCAGAAGAAATCTAACAGCTCTGGGAAAGGGGCAGCCAGCAGTTTCAGGTGGTAGGTGAGTCAGGTAAGCACATAGCCTCTGTTCTCCAGCAGGCATCCTTCTTGGTGTCTACAGACAGAAGCCCCTAAGTTCAACATCTGGGGTTTGCAGAAGCACGTTTCCAAGTACCTTGGTCCTAGTAATTCAGGAAGTTCACATTAAGTAGAATTGAATTTCAGTTTAATTTCTTTCTTGGGGGGGAAAAAATCAGCCATGCTTCTGGGTTCCCTCTGTTTGGCTCTAAGATTCATTTTGGCATCTGCTGGTGTCTCCTGGTGTCACGGAGAGTCAGATCATGAAGACCAAGCAGCAGTGTGTGCTCAGACCTAGGAAACTGTCTACTTGCAGCTCTGAGAGCCTTTTTGTGTTCTCCAGCTCCACTGGTGCCAGTTACGGTGGGCTTGCACAGCATGCCCTGTTTCACATACTCCTCACATCACACCTGAACGTCCCATGATAGGTAGACAATGCTGCTGAGGCACAGACAGGTAAAATGATTTATCTAAGGTCTCATAGTGAGCAAATAATAGAGCCAGGATTTAACCATTGGCTGTCTGGTTAGAGGCATTTTTTTTAACCCTGAACCTTCACACAAAAAGTTAATAATGAAAGTAATAGGAGCCTAAAATATATTATAATAATAGTTTAAAAGAAAAGGAAGATATGCACATGTTTGTTGTAAGATTCTCATAAAATCTGTGAAGGCGCATGGAATTACTTACAAATGTTAAGTTAAGGATGTATCTTGTAAGTCACAGACTAATCACAAAAAATAAGACGAAGAGGTCTTAGAGATGAAAATGGGGACAGAAAAATAAAATAAGCCCAGAAGAAGATAGAGAAGGAGGAAAAACATAATAAAGATAAAGGAGACAAATAAAAAGCAAATAGCCAGATGACAAGCTTTAACTTAAGCATATTGATAAGTACAATAAATGTAAATGGACTAAGCATTGTAATTAAATGAACTTAAATTGAATTAAACTAAAAATTTTGGATATAAAAATGTCTATTGTCTTTAAAAATATACTAAATATAGGGCACAGAAAGGACAAAAGTAAAAGGATGCCAAACTGTCCTTCAGAAGATGATTGGATAGAAAACACTGTGGTATGGCTATACAATGGAATGACTCTATCAAGCAAGAAGGAGGAATTAAACTATTGATTTATACAATACAGATACATCTTAAATGCACTTTGCTAAGTAAAAGAAGCCAGGTCCCAAGGTTATATATTCCATAATTTATTCTCATAAAATTATAGAAAAGAAAGAACTTTGAGGGAAGAAGACAGATCAGTGGGTGCCAGAGGTTGGAGAATGGGGAGAGATTGACTACAAAGGATACACAGGAATTTTTAGAGTCGATGTATTTTGTGTTGTAGCAGATAATGGAAGCTAGGTTTCTCACTGTCAGAGAAAGAAGTTACAAATGAGCAGGAGGGTAGGTGGGAAGAAGGGACAAATATTCTGAATCTTGAATTTTAAAATTATACATATACATATATATATATCTCAACATATTATATCAATATATCCATAACCTCATAAATGCAGAAGACACCACCCTTATGGCAGAAAGTGAAGAGGAACTAAAGAGCCTCTTGAAGAAAGTGAAAAAGCTGGCTTAAAACTCTACAATCAAAAAACGAACATCATGGCCTTTGGTCCCATCACTTCATAACAAATAGATAGGAAACAATGGAAACAGTGGCAGACTTTATTTTCTTGGGCTCCAAAATCACTGCAGATTGTGACTGCAGCCATGAAATTAAAAGACACTTGTTCCTTAGAAGAAAAGCTATGAGCAACCTAGACAGAATAACAAAAATCAGAGACATTCTTTATGAACAAAGGTCTGTCTAGTCAAAGCTATGGTTTTCCAGTAGTCATGTATGGATGTGAGTTGATCTATAAAGAAAGCTGAATGGCAAAGAACTGATGCTTTTGAACTGTGGTGTTGGAGAAGACTCTTGAGCATCTCTTGGAAGCAAGGAGATCCAACTAGTCCGTCCTAAAGGAAATCAGTCCTGAATATTCATTGGAAGGACTGATACTGAAACTGAAACTCCAATACTTTGGCCACCTGATGCAAAGAACTGACTCATTGGAAAAGACCCTGATGCTGGAAAATATTGAAGCCAGGAGGAGAAGGGGACAGCAGAGGATGAGATGGTTGGATAGCATCACCAACTCGATGGATATGAGTTTGAGCAAGCTCCCGGAGTTGGTGAGGGACAGGAAAGTCTGGCGTGCTGCAGTCCAATGGTATGAAACAGCATAAAAATAGTGGCTAATGGAAGAAAGTTCAAATAAAGAAAATTTTGAAACAGATTATGTAGCCATTCTATATACTATTAACTATTATCCTTATTAAGGAAAATAACTACATCCTACAAAATTGTGTAAATGCTTCTTCACATGGTGAATATCTGATTTGAGGATGAATTTCAGAATGATCCAAGTGTGTTTGTTCTTGAGGACACACGTCATTTAGAATTTTGTTATTGTTTGGCTTGGCTTCTTTACAGTAACTTTCTAACTCAAATGCTGTAAATAAGCTAGAGCAGCAAGTCAGTCCAAAGCCTATGGCTAGTTCAATGAAGTAATGGAGTCTGGAGTCTGAAATCTGTTTTCTGTATCTCTCAAAATATAGATGAAGAAATTGAGGTCCAGAGAAGGATAAATTCAGTGCCCTTCTCTTTCCCTACCTGCAACTATATGTAGGTTGAATATTTCAGTCTTTCTTTAAAAAAAAAGTTTAATTAAAAAAATCTTTCATTTTATTATTGGAATATAATTGCTTTACAATGTTGTGTTAATTTCTCCCATATGACAATTTGAATCAGTTGTAAGTATACATCTATCCTCTCCCTTTTGAATCTCCCTTCCATCCCCCCATCCCACTCCTCTAGGTCATCATAGAGCACTGAGTTGAGTTATCTGTGTTGTGCAACAACTTCTTATTAGCTATCTGTTTTACACATGTGATTGTATATATGTCAATGCTACTCTCTCAATTCATCCACCCTCTCCATCCCTCCTTTTGTCTCCATGTCTGTTCTCCATGTCTATGTCTCTATTCCTACCCAGAGTTGATCAATAATATTTTCTTTGCATGTGTTTTTTACTAATGTCCAGTTTATTCCAGGAATTAATAGGGAAAAAATCTGGTAGTGATGTAACAGGATGAGACAAGGATGGGGAAGAGGAGCATTTTTCAGAAGTAAGTGGGCAAAGTAGTACATTTCTTATTTTACAGACATTGCTGATTATCACAATGGACAAGTCTGATTAACATGTGCAAAGGATAAACACCTTATTTTAAAGAATACAATATTAAGAGATATTAAAAAATATATATTTTGTAGGTGAGTCGCCTACAAGGTCAGTCAGGGAACAACTACAGAAGCCTCAGAAGCTCAAAAGGGTCCTAAATTACAAAAATCTGTTTAAATATGGAACATTATCAACTGGTAAAGAATTCACCTGCAATGCAGCAGACCCTGGCTTGATTCCTGGGTCAGGAGGATCCCCTGGAGAAAGGAGTGGCTACCCACTCCAGTATTCTTGGGCTTCCCTGATGGCTCAGACAGTAAAGAACCTACCTGCAATGTGGGAAACCTGGGTTCAGTCTCTGGATTGGGAAGATCCCTTGGCGGAAGGCATGGCAACCCACTCTGTTATTCTTGCCTGGAAAATCCCCATGGACAGAGGAGCCTGGTGGGCTATAGTCCATGGGGTTGCAAAGAGTTGGACACGACTGAGTGACTAAGCAAACATTATCAACTAGACTGTGCTGCATGCTAGATATGAAATTTCAAAAAATTTGAAATGTACCCTGCCCACAAAGAAAGACCATATGTGACTGGAAAATCATAAAATAAGACTTAATTGTCACCTTAGACATTCATTTTCCTAAATAAAAATAAAATCTTGAAAAAATGTAATCAAAATCATTTTTTTTAATGTTATTAAACTAGCCCTCATTTGAAAAGATTGTCTCATTTTTGTTAAAGTTGTCTTCTGGTATATTTCTTTTTTTTCTTTTACTACTTTTGTTACTCCTCAAACCCTGTAATATAAAGGGAATAAGGACTCAGATAATATTTCACACACAAGGAAAACAAAACGAATAATAAACAAACACACACAGCATTTTATTCTTACTGGTAATCAAGAAAAAACAAATAATAATAACAACAATAGTAAAGTTCCATTTGCATTAGCAAATTAACAAAAATAAATAATATTAAAATACTGAGACTCCAGCAGTTAACACAGAATTGGGTTACTCAGATTGATTTCACTGATGGTCAGGGAACCCATTTGGAAAGTAATTTAGAAATACATCAAGATCCATACAAATATTTTTATTTGACCCATAAATTCTAGTTCCAGAAATCTGTCACAAGAAATAATCCAACTGAAGAAACAAATATATTCTAAGACAAAGGCAATCTTGCCCCCCAGGAGATATTTAACAATGTCTAGAGCTATTTTTGTTTGTTACAACTGTGAGAATGCTACTGTAGCTTGTGGCTAGAAGCCAAAGATGTTGTTCAACATCCAATGATCCACAGGACAGCCTCTTACAGCAAATTATTGTCACTAGTGACAAAGTTGGGGACTTTGCTATGAGATGCTCAACATAGAATTATGTATAACTTGTGACTTACTTGAAACAACTTAGATTCTTCTCCTTCCTCCCATAAAGACATAAACATTTAAGATATTAAGGTGAATCATCCACTTGAGATACTATTATGTACACATTTAAAATACTAGGATGTTTTAAGTCAAGTTTTAAAAATACAACAAAAGTGGAATCAAAAAATCTCATCCAATCAATGAGGAACATGAGCAGATTGTTGTTTTTGTTCAGTCAATAAATCATGTCTGACTCTTGGTGACCCCATGGACTGAACCAGGCTCCTCTGTCCTCAACTATCTCCCGGAGGTTGCTCAAACTCATGTCCATTGAGTCAATGATGCTATCTGCTGCTGCTGCTGCTGCGTCGCTTCAGTCGTGTCCGACTCTGTGCCGACCCCATAGACGGCAGCCCACCAGGCTCTGCCATCCGTAGGATTCTCCAGGCAAGAACACTGGAGTGGGTTGCCATTTCCTTCTCCAATGATGCTATCTAGCCATCTCATTCTCTTTTGCCCTCTTTTGAGCTTCAGTTTTTAGGTGCAATACAGAGATAAAAATTACCTATTTAAAATAGATTTTAGTAATCATGTGAGAGAATTTAAGTGAAAATATTTATTACAGTTCCCTGTATATAATAGATGCTCAGTAAACATTGATTTAAACCACATGATTGTGGTTTTTGTCCACAGGGAAACTACAAACTGATTGTACCATCATATGTAGGAACAAGTATTCTCATTTAAGGCAAAATTAACTAAAATGTAAATAATCATGCAACTAATAATGTTTGGGAGCACAAATTAAGAAATACATTGAAGAAAAGTGGGAAAATGAAGATGTAGTGTTACGAGTACCCTATAATCTCTTGCTAGTCAAAGTGTGATTTATGGACCAACGTTGTAACTGTTGGGAACTTGTACAGCATCCTGGGACTTGTCTCAGATCTTCTTATTCAGAATCTAGATTTTACCAGATCCCTACATTCATTATTCACATGTTAAAACCTGAGAAACACTTTTTCAGAGAGAAAGATCTCATGTCATTAAGATAATAATTAATGCTGAACACATACTTAGGGCCATTTCTCATCATTCTAAGGACTTGCTTGAGTCTTTGGGAGCCTTTTGAGCACTGTACTTGGTGTTGATCTAACTTTGTTCATTTCATTTTGCAAGGAAGTTAAAATCCAAAATTATCTTACTTACCTACATGAAACTATGGACCAATAAAACCAGGAAGTGAGCTTTGGATTTTCTGTGCTCAACAAAATACATGTGTCATATTTCAGTCTCTTGTCAACCTTTAAAGAGAAACCAGTGGAGGAGAATTTTTCCTTGCACCAGCATGAAAGACTTGGATTTCGTGTGTTTGGTTAGGGATTTCATTTGTTAGAATTTTTTCTGAATATTTAATAAAATATAAATGAGTATTTACCAAAGATAAGCTATAGCATATAAATGTCCTTACACAGCAAGAAAGATAGTCACAGGAGATGAATTTAAGAGAAGTTATTTCTCAGTGAAGTAAACCTTATAAAACCTAGCTGTATTTTTTATCATTAAATATTGTGGAGAATTTCAGTGGCCATCAAGCTTTACTCTGCATATGAACAATTTAAGAAGCACAATTGCGGCACTGTTTATAATAGCCAGGACATGGAAGCAACCTAGATGTCCATCAGCAGATGAATGGATAAGAAAGCTGTGGTACATATACACAATGGAGTATTACTCAGCTATTAAAAAGAATACATTTGAATCAGTTCTAATGAGGTGGATGACGCTGGAGCCAATTATACAGAGTGAAGTAAGTCAGAAAGAAAAACACCAATACAGTATACTTACACATATATATGGAATTTAGAATGATGGTAATGATAAACCTGTACGCAAGACAGCAAAAGAGACACAGATGTATAGAAAGGCCTTTTGGACTCTGTGGGAGAGGGAGAGGGTGGGATGGGTTGGCAGAGTGGCAGTGTAACATGTGTGATATCATAAGTGAAATGAATCGCCAGTCCAGGTTTGATGCAGGATGCAGGATGCTTGGGACTGATGCACGGGGATAATCCAGAGAGAGGGTGTGGGGCGGGAGGGAGGAGGTGGGGGTCGGGATTGGGAGTTCATGTACACTCATGGCTGATTCATGTCGATGTGTAGCAAAACGAATACAGTATTGTAAGCAAAACAAACTAAAAAATAAAAATTAAAAAAAAAAAAGAAGAAGCACAATAAAATCCAGATTCCAGGGCCTCCCCTTTAGACGTTCTGATTCAGGAAGATTCAAATAAGGCCATCAGAATTTCATAAAGGTTCTCCAGCTGATTGCTTGCAACCTTGCTTTGAGAAGTGCTGAAACCCAACAAAGTCAGAACATTTAATTAAACTACCTGGGAAATAGAAGAAGCAATATGATTAATATTAATTTAACTTAATGTGTGCCAGGTGAATTAAGGATGTGATTATATTTTACCTTTGCATTTCATTTACAGGGGAGCTGTTTCCCCCACTGTACAGATTGGAAATTAAGTCACACAGCTGGAAATAATGAAACCAAGATATGCTCCAAAGTCTCTTCAACTCTGTATCGTTTGCTCTTCTCACAACCACACAATGTAAATTCTTAACCTAGATTTGAATCTTGGCTTTGTAACTATTTTTGTAACTATGCACAAGGTACTTAATCTTTTTAATATTTAATTTTCCCATCTGAAAAATAATGATAATAATAGGAGCTCTGTCAACATTTTTGTGATGATCAGAGATGATCATTAATGTGGTGAGCTTTTGAACTTTGATTTCCATAAAATATGTTTCTTGGTCTTGGGTTGGTCATTGAGAGAGCTAACCCTAGTTTGAAATCTGAAATTAGTGTGGAAGTATTTTATTTGGTTTAGTACTGCTACTTGCTTCTTTCTGGTGATAACTCAATGCATAATCATTACAGAAATTTTAGAAACTATGTAAGAATGGATCAAAATATCACTATTTCCCTTCAATTAACATAATTTTATCTCCAGCTTCACAGAGGGAAATCCTTCTATGTTGGCAGAAAAATCCCACAACTTATGAGTTCCCTTTTGCCTCCTAGGATATATAAAAATTGAAGGAGTTCTTGTTCTCTATAAATATATTGCTCCTTCTCCCTCCAAGCAGTGCAAGTTTCTCTTTAGGAATTCTGTAAAAAGCAGCCATAAACAGTAGAATGTTATATCAGTAGTATTCTCCCCAATTATCCATTCTCCTGGTGACTCAGTAAAGGATCTGCCTGCAATGCAGGAGACCTGGGTTCAGTCCCTCGGTTGGGAAGATCCCCTGGAGAAGGGAATGGCAACCCACTCCAGTATTCTTTCCAGGAGAATTCCATGGACAGAGGAACTTGGCGGACTAGTCATTCTGTGGAGTTGTGAAGAATAGGATGCAACTGAGCAATTAACACTTGTTAAGACTCACTCCTTCTCACTTTTGTTTTCCCTTGATTTCTGTCTTGTACCTAACTTCCAGGCTTTCTCACTACCTATTGTGAGGCTCCATTTTTAACAAGCTTTGGTTCTAAGCACTGTTTGTTACATACAGTGTGGAAAATATCTGGACCTACTCACTTGCAGCTGCAGGTAATAAGCATTCATATGTACCTCCAACACTTTATTGTACTATATCCAAGAACCCAAAAGAAACATGATAGCTGTTAGGGGTTATGGATGGGAAAATAAACATATCGATTTAGTTTAGAAATAGTTGGTTTCTGAAGTTACTCTTGCCAGAAAGCCTTCTCTTATTCTCAAACGATAAGTCAGCTCTCTCCTCTATGTGGGCTCATAACATTCTGTATTCATCCCTATGTAGTGATTAGCAGATTGCAGTGTGAGTATATGTTTACTGATAATATCTGACACAAAATATAAGCTGCTTGAAGGCAGGAACCATGTTTTTTTCTTATATAACCTCCCAAAGTTAGGTATAGTTTCTGGCACATAGTATTTGCTCAAAAGTATTTAGTGAGTGAACATGTAAGTTAGTGATAGAATTTATTTTAAAAATTCAATTAACTATATTTTTGGAGTAGTTTTATCTTTACAGGATGATTGAGTGGAAAGTATAAAGAGTTCCTATACAGCCTTTCAGTGCTCTTCCCACTCTTTCTGCTATTGTAAACATTACGCTTTTATATGCTACATTTGCTTCTATTTATTAACCAATATTTATACATTAATTTTAATAAAATCATAGTTTACATCTGGGTTCACCCTTGTAAGAGACATTCAGTAGGTTTAGACAAATGTATCATTACATGAATCCACAATTACCGTATCATACAGAATAGTTTCTCTGCCTTAAAAAAGTATCCTATGTGCTCCACTAAGTCATCCATTTTTGCCCCACCCCATCCATCTGAACCCCTAAAAACTACTGATCTTTTTACCATTTTTGAAGTTTTACCTTTCCAGGATATCATGGACTTGAAATTATAAACTTCATAGCCTTTTCAGATTAGCTCCTTTCACTTAGCAATCTGCCTTAAAGTGCTTCCATGCCTTTGTGTCCTTGAGCATTCATTTCTTTCACTGATGAATAATATGCTATAACATGAATATACAACAGTTTGTTTATCCATCAATCTATTGAAAACTTGGTTGCTTCCAATTATGAATAATAATGCTGTTAAGATTTGAACACACATTTTTGTGTGGAAATAAGTTTTTAATTCATTTGAGTAGATAACTAGAGATGGAATTGCTGGATCATATGTTAGGAATATATTTGAGTTTGTAAGAAAATATCAAATGGTCTTCCAAAGTGGCTGTAACATTGGCTTTCCCACCACAAATGAATGAGAGTTTCTGTTGCTTCACATCCTCACCAGCATTTAGCCTTGTTTGTGTTTTGGATTTTGGCCATTTATGATATGTAGTAGTCTCATCAGTTTAATTTGCATTTCCCCAGTGGCATTTGATGTTTAACATTTTGTTGAATATGTTTATATCTTTTCTTTTTTTTTTTTTTTGCCATCTGTGTATCTTCTTCGGTGAGGTGTCTATTTACATCTTTTGTCCATTTTTAATCAGTTCACTTGTTTTCTTCTTGTTTAATTTTAAGAATTCTTGGTATATTTTGGGTGCCAGTATTTTCTCTGAAATTTGCTTTGCAAAGATTTTCTCTCATTCCGTGATTTGTTTCTTTACTTTCTTAACAGTATCTTTCTGAGAGTGAAAGTTTTAGTTTTAAGTAAGTCCAGATTGTCAAATATTTCTTTTATGGATGGTGCTTTTAGTGTTACTTCTAAGTAGTCATTAAGAATTGACAATATTTAGGTCTATAATTCATTGTAAGTTAGCTTTTGTGATAGATGTTTGGTCTGTAACTAGACTTGTTATGTTTAGATGTGGAGCTCCAGTACATCCAGCACCATTTGTTTAAAAGAAAGCTGTGGTACATATACACAATGGAGTATTACTCAGCTATTAAAAAGAATACATTTGAATCAGTTTTAATGAGGTGGATGACGCTGGAGCCGATTATACAGAGTGAAGTAAGCCAGAAAGAAAAACATCAATACAGTATACTTACACATATATATGGAATTTAGAATGATGGTAATGATAAACCTGTACGTAAGACAGCAAAAGAGACACAGTTGTATAGAATGGCCTTTTGGACTCTGTGGGAGAGGGAGAGGGTGGGATGGGTTGGCAGAGTGGCAATGTAACATGTGTGATATCATAAGCGAAATGAATTGCCAGTCCAGGTTTGATGCAGGATGCAGGATGATAGGGACTGATGCACGGGGATAATCCAGAGAGAGGGTGTGGGGCGGGAGGGTGGAGGAGGGGGTCGGGATTGGGAGTTCATGTACACTCATGGCTAATTCATGTCAATGTGTAACAAAACGAATACAGTATTGTAAAGCAAAACAAACTAAAAAATAAAAATTAATTAAAAAATTAAAAAAAAAAAAATAAAAGACTATCTATTCTTCATTACATTGCCTTTGTTCTTTTGTCAAAGATCAGTTGACTGTTTTTGAGTTGACTTCTGGGCTCACTAACCTGGTTTATTCGCCTGTTATTTCACCAGTATCATACTATCTTGACCATTGGAGCTTTATTGTTGTTGTTGTTTAGTTGCTAAGTCATGTTGATTCTTTTATGACTTCATGAACCGTAAGCCTGTCAGGCTCTTCTGCCCAAAGGACTTCCCAGGCAAGAATACTGGAGTGGGTTGCTGTTTCCTTCTCCAAGGGATATTCTCAACACAGAGATTGAATTTGAGCTCTTGTGTCTCATGTTTTGGCAGGCAGATTCTTTACCCACTGAGCCACTTGGGAAGCCTTGTTGAGCTTGATTATAAGTCTCAAAAGTTTGGTCATCTAACTTCAGTATCGTGTTGGCTATTCTGAGCCTTTTACCCTACCATATGAACTTTAAAATCTGTTCTATTTCCACTAATAATTTTTTTGAAATTTGGATAGATTACATTGAATCTATATATCAAGTTAGGAAGAACTGATATCTTGACAATATTGAGTTTTCCTGTCCATGTACATGATATATTTATCCATTTACTTAGATATTTGATTTCTTTCATCAGTTTTATAGTTTTCATCGTATAGATCTTGTACATAGTTTTTTAGATTTATACATAAGTATTATATTTTTATATACTTCATTTCTTCTTTTATCAGCAAAAATCCATGCCCAATATGGAAATTACAAAATACAAAATAATATAAAAATATCACAATCACATTGGACTTGGAATATATTTTTAAAGATATTTATGTATGTATGCATTTTGGGGAATTTAATTAGCTCCAACTAATCCCTTGCTGTTAGATATTTAAGTATTTTAGCTTTGCAATATTACTACTTAGACTAATAATTGAATGAATATGAATTACAATTTTAAAAGTGAAACATTTAAACAATCTTAAAAAGTTCTCAAAACAAGAAAAAAATACTTAAAGATTCACAGAAACTTACAAAGACTCTCTTTTATTTAATAAGGCTTATAATAATCTGATGGTAGTCTCTCAGGACCTTAATTCTGATCAAATCAATATTTTTACCAAACTGCAATGTTAAACACCTTGTTTTATGCCAAATGCTTCTAACCAATATTTTTTACTACAGTACATAGAGCCCATAGAAGCTGAAGCTATTGATCCTGATCAACTGTAACTTATATTGATGACTTTGACTATACTGTTCTTCTAAACCTTACCTCTCTTCTTCACTTAGTGAAAAATAAGGAGTAGTGTCAAGGCTTCCCTGATAGCTCAGTTGGCAAAGAATCACCTGCAATGCAGGAGACCTGGGTTCAGTCCTTGAGTTGAGAAGATCCCCTGGAGAAGGGAAAATCTACCCACTTCAATGTTCTGGCCTGGGGTCACAAAGAGAGTTGGACATGACTGAGCAACTTTCACTTTCACTTTACTTTCATGGAGTGGTGCCAGTTGTGGGCTTCAATCCATTCTCTGCTAAAGTATGGCAATTGTTCAAAAGTAAACTATATCACAGCCCGTTTGCATTAGTATTAGAACCCTGGGCCATGGTTTATCAGCTCATTATCTGCTCAACATACTTCTGGAAAGTGACTCCAGTTTCCTTTGTAGAACTAATACCCCATGCTTAGTCTATGTGATTTGCATGGGAAACCCCAGGGATGAGGTGGCAACTGAACCTAGACAATCTGATTGTCACATAATCCAACCATAATGACTAATTCAAATGTGGTAGTGTTATCTAACACATGCTAATATCAGGGTAAATGAAGAAGGAAGCTAGAAAAACTGTACACTTCTCAGATTCTGTGGAGCTATAAATTTGAAAGACTGATTCTACAGGTCAACCCCAAGGTGAGCCAAGTACGCTTTTTGGTTTGGGTTTCGTTTAGTCACTCAGTCACATACAGCTCTTTGCAGTCCTGTCGATGGTAGCCTGCCAGGTCCTCTGTCCATGGGACTTTCCAGGCAAGAATACTGGAGTGGGTTGTCATTTCCTTCTCCAGGGGATCTTCCCGAACCAGGGATTGAACCCTGGTCTCCTGCATTGCATTAGATAAGACATATCTAAGTATGCCTTCAGTTCAGTTCAGTTCAGTCCCTCAGTCATGTCTGAGTCTTTGCAACCCCTTGGACTGCAGCATGCCAGGCTTCCCTGTCCATCACCAACTCCTGGAGCTTGCTCAGACTCATGTCCATTGGGTCAGTGATGCCATCCAACCATCTCATCCTCTGTCGTCCCCTTCTCCCCCCACCTTCAATCTTTCCCAGCATCAGGGTCTTTTCCAATGAGTCAGTTCAGGTGGCCAAAGTTTGGAGTTTCAGCTTCAGCATCAGTCCTTCCAATGAATAGTCAGGACTGATTTCCTTTAGAATGGACTGGTTGTATCTCCTTGCAGTCCAAGGGACTCTCAAGAGTCTTCTCCAACACCACAGTTCAAAAGCATCAATTCTTTGGCACTCAGTTTTGTTTATATGTACGCCTTAGATATTGTATGCCTTAGATATTGGCAATGCAGATGAAATTTGAGCCAACAGTTGGAGGAGGGATGGAGGGGAAAAGGTAGAGAAGGTCATTGGTTGGGGGGCACTGGTCCTGATGATGATACTGAGGCTCTAGATCCAGCCATGTCTGTGTATGCAGCCAAACATCCTCTTGGACATTTCAGTTATATCAATCAAGAAATCGCTTTTTTTTTTTTTTTTTTACCTAGGGCATTTAAAGTAATTTTTTTTTATCCTCTGCACTTTACATCCAGAAGTTGTTGTGACAAATAACAATTTAAGAGGGTTCAAGCTCTTTCAGATGAAGCTCCCACATCAAACTCCTGTGGTACTATATATTCTTAGGCTTAAAGAATAGATTGTAAATAATGATAGCACAGAGATTCTGGAGAGAAGAAATGACCTTGACTTACTTCAGTACTATTATTATATTTCACTTCTTGGTGATTTTATTAGTACTGAAGTTTTCAAACACAGTGTGAACTGAGAGGTGACTTTTTTTGCTTGTTTGTTTACTATTTTACTGGATTAGGAAAACATCATTAAGGTTAAAATTTCTTCTTTTAAAAGTTGATAGCTGTTTTAATAACTAAAGGACAAATCAAGAAAATAATGAGCATTACTGACCTATGCATGATTATTACTAAAAATAAATTTGTCTAATAGAAGAGGAAGTATCAAAAATGATCTCTAGATGTTAAATGTCCTTGGTGTGCCACTGTCTCTTTGCTATGGAGAATTAAAAGAAATTTCTAGAACTGTGTACTGTCAAGTCTAATACTCTCTTTAAATGTTCAAAACCTCTCTTGGATTTTCCTCACTTTTGGTTATCAAAGGAATCTCTTGGTGCTTTTCTCCAAACATTGGTTTGTGGTCTGTTACCTTCTACATAGTTTAGGTTGGTTAGGTCATGACTGTATCTCCCAGAGTTCTCCACTTTTATTCAGAACTAATCAGATTGTATTACCTTTATGCTATGCAGTGAGGCTGTTATTATACTGGGCAAAAGAAGATAGGTTTATATTTCATATGCATTTCTGATTGTCTTAAGGAATTTTGTTGGAACTTTGGTGGTTGGTGACTTCTTTTTTTTAGTTTCTGGTTCTTTTCTTTTACTTTCTTTTCCATGCCTGTCTTTTCTTTTGTGTTTTATTTTGTACTTTTGTTTTTATATCAGCTTCAAATCTTCATTCTTAGAGAAAATAAAACATTATAGATAAAACTAAATGTTCCCCTTTGTATTATCATTTCTTTCCCTCATTTTCCAAAAGCAAACACTTCTATGAAGATATTTTTGTAAATACTTTTGCTACATTATATTGCATATATATGATTATATCTTTTTCTGCTAAAGTCTATTGTGACTTTATTTAGTTCAGTCGCTCAGTCATGTCCAACTCTTCGCATCCCCATGAATCTCAGCATGCCAGGCCTCCCTTTCCATCACCAACTCCTGGAGTTCACTCAAACTCACGTCCATCGAGTCAGTGATGCCGTCCAGCCATCTCATCCTCTGTCGTCCCTTTCTCCTCCTGCCCCCAATCCCTCCCAGTATCACTGTCTTTTCCAATGAGTCAACCCTTCGTATGAGGTGGCCAGACTACTGGAGTTTCAGCTTTAGCATCATTCCTTCCAAAGAAATCCCAGGGTTGATCTCCTTCAGAATGGACTGGTTGTATCTCCTTGCAGTCCAAGGGACTCTCAAGAGTCTTCTCCAACACCACAGTTCAAAAGCATCAATTCTTCGGCATTCAGCCTTCTTCACAGTCCAACTCTCACATCCATACATGACCACAGGAAAAAACCATAGCCTTGACTAGATGGACCTTAGTCTTTATAAGACACATTATAAGAATAAAATAAGACAAGTAATACCCTTAAACCACTTACTGAATTTGATTCCTGCACCCCCTTCTTAGTCACCTTCCTTATATTTTTGTCTGGTTTCAGTTCAACTTTTTTGTTTTAGCACAAAAATCAGATATGATATTGTGTGTGTGTGTGTGTGTGTGTGTGTGTTCAGTCATGTTTGATTCTTTGTGATCCCCTGGTCTGTAGACTGCCAGATTCCTCAGAAGGAGTAATTGTTATTTTTGTACTTAATTATCTTATTTGCACATTGCTGTTTCTGACTCAGTGGTAAAGAATCTGCCTTCCAAGCAGAAAATGCAGGTTCAATGGGGTCAGTCCCTAGGCTACAGTCCATGGGGTAACAAAGAATTGGACACGACTTAGTGACTAAACAACAACTTCCCTCTGGTTGAAATACATCCTTTCTTCTGCTCTTTCTCTGTGTCTAGTAGTTTTATGACTGCCTCATGCAGGACAGGACCCTTGAACTGAAAATTCCATGCCCATTTCTAGATATGTGATCCCAAGCTTCATAATCATTCTTCTGTCACTAAAGAAGCAGATGGCACAAGTTCAGTCCCTTAACTTGTGGGGCAGGGGTTTGTACTGGTTCCTGGTAGTGCAGCTGTCTCTATTTCCTTTAGTCATGAAGAAAACACACTTGGGACCCTACGTTATGTCCACACATTTTTTTCAGCTTCTTTGATGATAGAATAGAGATCATGAGGCATGTAGGTGGATGGGCTTGCTTTTTTTTTTTTTTTTTTGTATCTGGAGCCAAAAAGCCTGTCTGTTCTGTTCCACATCTGGCTAATTAAGATGCATATCTTATTTTTAAGCAGTAATATTGCTTTAAAAATATTGAGCACTGTTATGTTTGATGCCAAGTTGGGGTTTTAAGAAATATACTACACAGAACAATGTTGACTGAAATTTGTGGTTAAGGCTTGAGGCTTTTTCAAATAGGTCAACTATTTATATAATAGATAGGTCTGCAGAGGAGGGGAAGGACTTTGTGAACATGTGTTCTGATCCACTGCTCCTCCTAAGTTCAGATGCATTTTTCTTTACCTCTTTTTTGTTCTTTCTTTATTCTATATTACCTCTCTGAGTTTGGGAAGCAACAAACCCAGAAATGTGAATGCCTATTAGGCGATTCTTTGTGTATGTCCCATAGGCAGATGGTTGTGAAAATTTCCAAAATAAAGTCATCACCATGCTACAAAAACCCTGTTTCTCTGCCTATACTTTATCTCAGTGAATGTCACTATAATGCCAAAGATACTTGGGTCAGAAACCTTGAGATCCACTGTGCCTCTTTTTCCTTTTTCTTTCACCAAGGCTTTTTGCATGTGCTTCCTGAATAGCTCATGAAGAGTGAATTATCAGTTTTCATCAGAACTAATGTTTTTCCAGTTTAAACCATGCTTTAAGAGACCAAAACAGTCCATAATTGCCTACAAAATGAATTCTAACTTCATAACAAAGTTCATAATCTAGATCTTGCCTACTACTGAAATCTTATATGTAGACATCCCCTTATCTCAGTACCAAATATACCATCAACTAAACCAAGTTAAGTTTTGCACAACTAACTCTAAAGAAAGTACTCCCAGGAAAACAGTATCACTTACAAGTAAGAGAATGATCACCAATCAGAACATGAATGACTGTACCTGCTTCTAGACAAAAAGTGGAATAATAGAAAAAGATCCCTAAGGCCAGTATTTCTGATCTGGTTCTCAAAAAGTCATTGCTTGTGTGTGTGTGTGTATATATATATATATATATATATATGTATATATATATATATATTTTTTTTTTTTTTTCTGGAATTGTCTCAGACATTTCTGTCAAAGACTATTCTAAAGAAAACCTTCTGGATCCCATGATTTCAGTGGTGGTGTTTCTTCATTTTTCACACACATTGTTTAAAAAAGGAAGAAATTGAGAAGTCATCAGAGTAAAAACTATATTATTAATAATTAATATATATAGTGATTTATATTATTATATAAATTATATATATACAGATATTTATATATAATAATTAATATATACAGTTACTTCCTCTCTATCAGTTCTTTTTTCCCCATATTCCACTGTTAGAAAATTTTCACTCTTCCAGCATACCATTTGTGTAATAGGTTATGAAATGTGGTTTTGTGATTATTTCTATACAATTGTGGATATTAGATCCTTGGTCAGGGATATAACAACAATAGTATAGTGAGCTATGTAAGTCACTCATTCGTGCCCTACTGTTTGTGACTCCATGGACTGTAGCACGCCAGGCTCCTCCTTCCATGGAATTCCCCAAGCAAGATTACTGGACTGAGTAGCCATTCCCTTCTTCAGGGGATCTTTCCAACCCAGGGATCAAACTCAGGTCTCCTGCATTGCAGGCAGAGTCTTCACTGCCATCAGGGAAGCATAACTGATTATAAGATAATGTTAATATAGAAAATCAAGTTCTAAGTCACTATTAGTTAAGCACAAATTAAAAAAAAGTGATAGTGTATATAGAAAGGAGAAAAATGGGGCTTTAAAGACAGACAGAGACACAGAAAATTTATACATTACACATCATTTTTTGAAAATATTTTAAAATTGTAGTTCAATTTTCATGCTGCTGGAAAGTATGTTACCAAACAATATGCTAGCCTGTATTGAGCCATTTTGTAACATCATGAACACTGTGAGAATTGGAAAACATCTTGTTTAATCATGATTTTCATAAAGCTGATGGACTAGTGCTTGATACCACATTACTGGGAATATTATGAAATATATTCACAAAGACATGGTTTATTAAAATCACTTATGTTTTAACCTACAACTCTGACTCTTGAAGTCACAGATCTTTTGTTCATAATATTCAGCATGAGCTGAATAATTAGGGAAAGATACACAGTACTTGACAAATCATAGTTTGGGAGTTTGTTTGTTTCCTATCCCCAAGGTAATTTGGAATCTTGTGGTGGATTCGAGTTTCATAAGTTTTGTTTTTGAATTTTTAATAAGATTTAATGCTTGAATATGGGTAGACATTTTAACTCATTTAACTGTTCTGAGATTTTCTTGTGTTTAACTCTTTATATAAATTATTATATTGATTTGCTAATATTTTTGAGGATTTTGCATCTTAGTTCATGAACAAAGTACTGGGTTTTGGATTTCTTTTCTTCTACTGTATTTGGGTTTGGTAGCAGAGTAATGCTGGCTTCAGGTAAGTTGGAAAGCATTCTCTTTTTTACTACTCTTTGACTAGATACTATAGAAGTGAAATTCTGTGGTGTGTAAGTGGTAAAGACTCCACCTGCAATGCAAGAGACATGGGTTCAATCCCTGGGTTTGGAAGATCTCCTGGAGAAAGGAATGACTACCCACATCAGTATTCTTTCCTAGAGTTTTCCATGGATAGAGGAGCCTAGCAGGCTACAGTCCATGGGATTGCAAGGAGTCAGACATGACTAAGTGACTAAACAACTACAACTATAGAATTAGCATTATATATTTAAGTGTTTCCTAGAATTCCCTGGTGAGATCATTGGGACTGTGAGATTTCTTTTTCAAGAGAATTTTTAACTATGAATTTAATAGCTGTGAACTATTCAGATTATCAATTTTATTGGGTTAGCCAAAAAGTTTATTCTGGTTTTTCTATAATATCATATGGACAATCTCAAATAAACTTGTTGGCTGAGAGTGGTCCTAAGATGGCAGAGGAATAGGGTGGGGAGATCACTTTATCCCCCACAAATTCATTGAAAGATCATTTGAACACTGAGAAAAATCCACAAAACTACTTCTGAATGCTAGCGGAGGACACCAGGTAACCAGAAAGGTAGCCCATTGTATTCAAAAGGAGGTAGGACAAAATATAAAAGATAAAAGGAGAAACAAAAGAGTTAGGGACGGAGACCCATTCTGGGGAGGGAGTTGTGAAAGAGGAGAAGTTTCCAAACACAAGGAAACACTGGTGGGTTTGTGGGAAGTTTTGGAATCTCAGAGGGCAACATAACAGGGAGGAAAAAATAAATAAATAAAACCCACAGATGCTATGCCTAGCCTAACTGCAACTCCCAGAGAGAAGTAGCCCAGATGCTTGCATCCTCAACCAGCAAGTAGGGGCTGAGCAGGGAGGCACAGGCTGCATTGCTTAGGGTAAAGACCAGGCCTGAATGCCTTGAGGACAATCTGAGGGAGCTAACATGAGATAACAACCCAAACTGTGGTATAGCCAGAGAGAGAAAAAAAGGGAGAACTTTCCCATGTAGAGCTCTAACCTAAGGCATTGCTGGGCCTGCTCACAGAACAAAGGACTGAACAAATACCACAGGAGAGATAGCAGGCTACAGACCGGCCCATCCCCCATCAGAGGAGGCAGGCAGGCGATAGCCAGAGTTGGAGTTCAGGTCAGTCGCTCAGTCATGTCCGACTCTTTGCGACTCCATGAATTGCAGCACGCCAGGCCTCCCCGTCCATCACCAACTCCTGGAGTTCACTCAAACTCATGTTCATCGAGTTGGTGATGCCATCCAGCCGACTCATCCTCTCTCATCCCCTTCTCCTCCTGCCCCCAATCCCTCCCAGCATCAGGGTCTTATCCAATGAGTCAACTCTTCGCAAGAGCTGAAGGGAGAGGGGCAATTTTGCCCCAGGGATGGCATCCTCCACCAAATTGTGAGCAGGCCCCCAGTTTCTAACCAAGTCTTCCTGGGATCCTGGACAGTTGACATCTGCCAGGAGGGGTCATAGCCAGAGATCAGCTCCTCAGAGGAGACACATAACCCACTTGAGACAGCGCTCCTGCTGTGCACCCAGGAAACCAAGCAGCTGGGATGAGGGAGGTGATAAGATGCACCGCCCCACATGGGGAGAGTGCACTCCCAAGCACCTGGTCGCCTGAGCTGCTTGGGCCTGGAAAGGGCACAAAACGCAGGCCCAACCGAGTCTGAGCCTTTGTGAAGTACCTGAGAAGCTGAACCTGCAGCTTAGACCTAGGAAGTACAAACAACCCAGGGCCCACTTACATTACTGTATTGGTTTTGCCATATATTGACATGAATCCATCTCGGGTGTACATGAGTTCCCAATCCTGAACCCCCCCCCCCCACCTCCCACCCCATATCAACTCTCTGGATCATCCCCGTGCACCAGTCCCAAGCATCCTGTATCCTGTAGCGAACATAGACTGGCGATTCATTTCTTACATGATAGTATACATGTTTCAGTGCCATTCTCCCAAATCATCCCACCCTCTCCCTCTCCCTCTCCCTCAGAATCCAAAAGTCCATTCTATACATCTGTGTCTCTTTTGCTGTCTCGCATACAGGGTTATCATTACCATGTTTCTAAATTCCATATTTATGTGTTAGTATACTGTATTGGTGTTTTTCTGGATAAGAAAGCTGTGGTACAGATACACAATGGAGTATTACTCAGCCATTAAAAAGAATAAATTTGAATCAGTTCTAATGAGATGGATGAAACTGGAACCGATTATACAGAGTGAAGTAAGCCAGTGATATTTGTTTGCAGTGTTCCTCCCTCCCCACAGCACAACGGAACAAGTGAGATCCTGTAGCGAACATAGACTGGCGATTCATTTCTTACATGATAGTATACATGTTTCAGTGCCATTCTCCCAAATCATCCCACCCTCTCCCTCTCCCTCTCCCTCAGAATCCAAAAGTCCATTCTATACATCTGTGTCTCTTTTGCTGTCTCGCATACAGGGTTATCATTACCATGTTTCTAAATTCCATATTTATGTGTTAGTATACTGTATTGGTGTTTTTCTGGATAAGAAAGCTGTGGTACAGATACACAATGGAGTATTACTCAGCCATTAAAAAGAATAAATTTGAATCAGTTCTAATGAGATGGATGAAACTGGAACCGATTATACAGAGTGAAGTAAGCCAGTGATATTTGTTTGCAGTGTTCCTCCCTCCCCACAGCACAACGGAACAAGTGAGTGTAAATAAGTGACCACCTCTGCACCCTTGTGTCAGGGCAGAAATTAGACACTGAAGAGACTTGCAAACAGAAGAAGGCAAAATAAACAGAGAGAACTGCTTTGGAAGTGACAGGTGCAAAAGATTAAAACTGTCTAGTTAGCACCAACAACATTGGTAGGGGCCTATAGGCCTCAAGAAGAAATATAAGCTGGAGCAAGGAACTATCTGAAACTGAACTGACCCTACACTGTCTGCAAGAGCTCCAGAGAAATTCCTAGATATATTTTATTATTATCACTTTTAATTTTTTTTATTTTAAATCTTTATTACTCCTTTAATTTTCATTTTTATAACCTACTATTACCTTGCAAATAAATACTCTATTTTTAAATAAAATTTCATATATATTTTTTATAATTTTTGTCATTTATTTTTAATATTATATTTTTGAGAGTCTAAATTCTACTCTAGAGTTTTAATCTTTGCTTTTTGGTATTTGTTATCTATTTTGTACCTCTAAGAATCCAATCTTCAGTATCCATTTTTACTTAGGAGTGTGATTACTGGCTTGATTGCCCTCTCCCCCTTTTGACTCTCCTTTTTCTCCCCCAGGTCACCTCTATCTCCTCTTTCCTCCTTCTCTTCTTTACCCAACTTTGTAAATCTCTTTGGGTATTCTGGGCTGTGGAGAAGACTTAAGGAATAGATTACTGGCTAGATCTGTCTCTCTCCTTTTGACTTCCCTTCTGCTCATTCTGGTCATCTCTATCTCCCTCCTCCCTCTTATCTTCTCCATGCAACTCTGCGAACCTCTCTTGGTGTTCCAGACTGTGGAGCACACATAGAGAATTGATTACTGGCTAGCTTGCTCTCTCCCCTTTTGATTCCACCTCTTCTCCTCCTGGTCACCTCTATCTGCCTCCTCCCTCTTCTGTTCTCCATGTAACTCTGCGAACCTCTCTGGGTGTCACTCACTATGGAGAATCTTTTCTTCATTAATGTATATGTTTCATCATCAGTGCTGTATGGATCGGAGAAGGCGATGGCACCTCACTCCAGTACTCTTGCCTGGAAAACCCCATGGACAGAGGAGCTTGGTAGGCTGTGGTCCATGGGGTTCGAAGAGTTGGACATGATTGAGTGAGTTCCCTTTCACTTTTCACTTTCATGCATTGGAGAAGGAAATGGCAACCCACTCCAGTGTTCTTGCCTGGAGAATCCCAGGGAAGGGGGAGCCTGGTGGGCTGCCATCTACGGGGTCACACAGAGTCAGACACGACTAAAGTGACTTAGCAGCAGCAGCAGCTGTATGGATGGAGAAGTTTTGAGGCTACTGTAAGAATAACACTGAAAACCAGAGGCATGAGGCTTAAATCCAAAACTTGGGAACACCAGAAAACTCCTGATTCCAGGGAACATTAACTGATAAGAGCTCATACAAAAGCCTCCATACCTACACTGAAATGAAGCTCTACCCAAAAGCCATACCTACACTGAAATGAAGCTCCACCCAAGAGCCAACAAGTTACAGAGCAAGACATACTACACTAATTCTCCAGCAACGCATGAACATAGCCCTGAGCATTAATATATAGGCTGGCCAAAGTCACACCAAACCCATAAACATCTCAAAACTCACTACTGGACACTTCATTGCAGTCCAGAGAGAAGATCTAGCTCTACCCACCAGAACACAGAAACAAGCTTCCCTAACCAGGAAACCTTGACAAGCCACTCATCCAACCCTACTCACAAGGAGAACCCTCCACAATAAAGAGGTACCACAAACTTCCAACATACAGAAAGGCCATCCAAAACACAGCAATCAAACAAGATGAAAACGTAGAGAAATAGTGGAGGTGATGGCATTTCAGTTAAGCTATTTCAAATGCTGAAAGATGATGCTTTCAAAGTGCTGCACTCAATATGCCAGCAAAATTGGAAAACTCAGCAGTGGCCACAGGACTGGAAAAGGTCAGTTTTCATTCCAGTTTCCAAGATAAGCAATGCCAAAGAATGCTCAAACTACCACACAATTACACCCATCTCACATGCTAGTAAAGTAATGCTCAAAATTCCCCTAGTCAGGCTTCAGCAATATGTGAACTGTGAACTTACTGATGTTCAAGCTGGTTTTAGAAAAGGCAGAGGAAGCAGAGATCAAATTGCCAACATCCAGTGGATCATGGAAAAAGGAAGAGAGTTCCAGAGAAACATCTATTTCTGCTTTATTGACCATGCCAAAGCCTTTGACTGTGTGGATCACAATAAACTGTGTAAAATTCTTCAAGAGGTGGGAATACCAGACCACCTGACCTGCTTCTTGGGAAATCTGTATGCAGGTCAGGAAGCAACAGTTAAAAGTGGACATGGAACAACAGACTGGTTCCAAATAGGAAAAGGAGTACATCAAGGCTGTATATTGTCACCCTGCTTATTTAACTTATATGCAGAGTACATCATGAGAAATGCTGGACTGGAAGAAACACAAGCTGGAATCAAGATTGCTNTCTGTATGCAGGTCAGGAAGCAACAGTTAAAAGTGGACATGGAACAACAGACTGGTTCCAAATAGGAAAAGGAGTACATCAAGGCTGTATATTGTCACCCTGCTTATTTAACTTATATGCAGAGTACATCATGAGAAATGCTGGACTGGAAGAAACACAAGCTGGAATCAAGATTGCTTGCTAGGAGAAATATCAATAACCTCAGATATGCAGATGACACCACCCTTATGGCAGAAAGTGAAGAGGAACTAAAAAGCCTCTTGATGAAAGTGAAAGAGGAGAGTGAAAAATTTGGCTTAAAGCTCAACATTCAGAAAATGAAGATCATGGCATCCAGTCCCATCATTTCATGGGAAATAGATGAGGAAACAGTGGAAACAGTGTCAGACTTTATTTTGGGGGCTCCAAAATCCCTGCAGATGGTGATTTCAGCCATGAAATTAAAAGACACTTACTCCTTGGAAGAAAAATTATGACCAACCTAGATAGCATATTCAAAAGCAGAGACATTACTTTGCTGACTAAGGTCTGTCTAGTCAAGGCTATGGTTTTTCCAGCAGTCATGTTTGGATGTGAGATTTGGACTGTGAAGAAGGCTGAGTGCCAAAGAATTGATGCTTTTAAACTGTGGTGTTGGAGGAGACTCTTGAGAGTCCCTTGGACTGCAAGGAGATCCAACCAGTCCATTCTGAAGGAGATCAGCCCTGGGATTTCTTTGGAAGGAATGGTGCTAAAGCTGAAGCTCCAGTACTTTGGCCACCTCATGCGAAGAGTTGACTCATTGGAAAAGACCCTGATGCTGGGAGGGATTGGGGGCAGGAGGAGAAGGGGATGACCGAGGATGAGATGGCTGGATGGCCTCACTGACTCGATGGACGTGAGTCTGAGTGAACTCCGGGAGATGGTGATGGACAGGGAGGCCTGGCGTGATATGATTCATGGGGTCTCAAAGAGTTGGACATGACTGAGTGACTGAACTGAACTGAAAGGAAGAGGATAAATGCCCACCAAAGCAAGCAAAAGAGGAAGAGATAAGGGATTTACTTGATAAAGAATTCAGAATAATGATAGTGAAAATGATCCAAAATCTTGAAAACAAAATGGAGTTACAGATAAATAGCCTGGAGACAAGGGTTGAGAAGATGCAAGAAAAATTTAACAATGACCTAGAAGAAATAAAAAAGAGTCAATATATAATGTATAATGCAATAAATGAGATCAAAAACACTCTGGAGGGAACAACAGTAGAATAAAGGAGGCAGAAGATAGGATAAGTGAGGAAGAAGATAGAATGGTGGAAATAAACAAATCAGAGAGGAGGAAAGAAAAGAAAAATAAAAGAAATGAGGAAAACTTCAGAGACCTCTGGGACAATGTTAAACACCCCAACATGCAAATCATAGGAGTCCCAGAAGAAGAAGACAGAAAGAAAGACCATGAGAAAATACTTGAGGAGATAATAGTTGAAAACTTCCTTAAAATGCAGAAGGAATTAGTCATCCATATCTAAGAAACCCAGAGAGTCCCAAACAGGATAAACTCAAGGGGAAGCACTGCAAGTCACATATTTAATCAAATTAACCAAGATTAAACATAAAGAACAAATATTAAAAGCAGCAAGGGAAAAACAACAAATAACACACAATGGGATTCTCATAAGGATAACAGCTGATCTTTCAATAGAAACTCTTCCAGCCAGAAGGGGATTTTAGGACAAACTTAAAATGATGAAAGAGACAAACCTACAGCCCAGATTACTGTACCAAACAAGGATCCCATTCAAGTATTAAGGAGAAATCAAAAGCTTTACAATGCAAGTCACATATTTAATCAAATTAACCAAGATTAAACATAAAGAACAAATATTAAAAGCAGCAAGGGAAAAACAACAAATAACACACAATGGGATTCTCATAAGGATAACAGCTGATCTTTCAATAGAAACTCTTCCAGCCAGAAGGGGATTTTAGGACAAACTTAAAATGATGAAAGAGACAAACCTACAGCCCAGATTACTGTACCAAACAAGGATCCCATTCAAGTATTAAGGAGAAATCAAAAGCTTTACAGACAAAAAAAAAAAAAAAATAGTGAGAGAATTCAGCACCACCAAACCAGCTCTCCAACAAATGCTAAAGGATTTTCTCTAGACAGGAAATATAGAAAGGGTTTTGTAAATTTGAACCCAAAATAACAAAGAACATGGCAATGGGATCATGCTTATCAATAATTACCTTAAACGTAAATGAGTTGAATGTCCCAACCAAAAGACAAAGACTGACTGAATGGATACAAAAACAAGACCCCTACATATGCTGTCTACAAGAGACCCACCTCAAAACAAGGGACACCTACAGACTGAAAGTGAAGGGCTGGAAAAAGATATTCCATGAAAATAGGACCAAAAGAAAACAATACTCATATCAGATAAAATAGACTTTAAAATAAAGGCTGTGAAAAGACACAAAGAAGGATACTACATAATGATCAAAGGGTCAGCAGACAAATGGATAAGAAAGCTGTGGTACGTATATGTGGCCACTGCTGAGTTTTCCAAATGTGCTGGCAAATTGAATGCAGCACTTTCACAGCATCATCTTTCAGGATTTGAAGTACCAGTCTTCTAATACCCGCACGGGCCGAGCAGCCACCCCTCCTCAGATGGCTGGCTGAGGCTCACGAGGTCCCGCTTTCAAACTTCTATGTTTTAATAAATTCCAACTCCTTCTGTTTCTCCAGACCTATGAAGAGTATTGGGAAGAGCCAGTTTTTTGAAGTTGCTACCTCAATTATGCCTGTTCTTATTTGCCGTTCAACTGTTTAATAGTAGCACCAGTAGAGCAGTCATTATTATGGTGGTCATCATCTTATTTACTGAACAGGAGAGTAATGTAACTTTGTTTTATCTTAGAATATTTGAGTTTACTTTTCCCGTAACTGACATGAAGGGTATATGGGATTTCGGTGTTCATTTAGTATACTGACTTTAATCAGGAGGAAAGATTTTGCTACTAAAGCTTAACTCGCAGGCAAATTCACCCTTCCACCATGCCTCCAAATAGGGCCTCTATTCCATCCCCTTGTTAGGGGATGCCAGTGGTTATGGTGGGGGTGGAGAGGGGAACTAAACTGGAGGAAGTTTGAAAGGTCAAATGAGGGACGCGGTTTCAGTCTCTTATACATAAACCTTGATGAATCCAGCAGCTTTGGGCTAAACAAAGGATATCCATAACCTTTGCCTCATTATACAGTAGGCATTATGCATTACTAAAATTGAAGATTTCAGGCTTATTTTTGTATCCTCCCAAGACTCTCAGAAACCATGAGTATTCAAAGAAAGCTTCTAGGTGTGGTAACATAGGGGAGTGTGATCCATCTCGAGTTTCGATGCCACTGAGAAGGGAGTCAAGATTGTAGGGTGCTGAAACAGGTAACCTGATTCTGATGCTGACTTACACCTTTCATTTCCTATCTTCAGGCCTACATAGGGAAGGAGGCCTTTATAGAGGGAGGCATCTTGGGGCCTAGAAACAGGAAAGCTAGGAACACATGAGACTGCTCTGGAAACAGAAGAGCAGATAGGAATCCTCCGTGTTCCTGGGTCTTTGAGCTACAGGGGGAGACTGAAGGGACAATGTGCACTAAAATATTATAAAGGTGGTAGAAGGGGTTATGTGGGAAATTTTTGTACCTTCTCAATATTACTGTGAACTTAAAATTACTCAAAAAAATGGTCTTTCCAAAAATGGTATGTTTTTTAAATTTTGCAATTTTCTTAGTCTGATCATATTTCTTTTTAAAATCAAGATTCTATCCTACAATGAATAATGATAAAATTATGAAATGAGAAGTAGCTACACTGCTTGTTTTCAAGGAAGTAAGGAAGTGGATGCTGGAGAGACTGTATATGTATCCTTCTCGGTATGTAGCTACAATTATCAAGGCTAGTAAGCACCAGAGAAGATGCTAACACTGTTAAAAAAGCTGGTGAAGGAGGCAGCAATCCATGGGCCTGTGCAGCAAGGAAGAAATGAAAGCAAGAAAACGCCTGCCCCTGAGGATTCAATGGTCAGGAAGCCCTGTGATTTTCAACTATGCAGAGGTACAAATTCTAAGGAAAGCAAGAGAAATGTAAGCTAAACAAAAGATCACCACCACATCTTGATTCTTGCAATTTTATTGAGTCACTTTCTTTCCAAATTACTTTTATAAGTCAAAGTAGCCAAAACAAACAAGAGAAACCTCAAAAAGCCACTCACTTTCCTTATAAAAAATAAAAATACTCTATATTTCTCTTTGTTATGATATAATGATTGATATTATTCAAATAAGTGGGTCTAGAAAACTCTGTATGACAGTATGAAAGCATTCTATTCAACTGGAAATTACAAACAAGCTTAAACTTTACACTGAAATTCAGTGATTTTCTTTTAACTAATTTTCATGTTATGTTCATCTGTGAAGAGATTTAAAATTTTAGCAATTTCACAGATTAGTTAAAACATTTGATTAAAAAAAAAATCCTATCCTGTTTCAGTGAACCATATGCTCTGTGAAGTTTTTACAAAAAAAATCCTCCATCAAAGGCTTTCCACTGTCAAATGCAATCCAATCTACTATTAACTTACCATGCTTTGGCTGGCCTTTGGAGTTATCATTTTTTATTATATAACATGCACACCCATCACAATTTATCAAACTCTCAGCTTGATAAGGTTATGATCTATGAAGTTTCCTGGGAAACTGGGTTGCTGTGTCTGGCTGTTACTTTTGCACTAATACTACTAATTCCTTGGAGTGAAGAATTTTCTCACATTTGGTGTTTCTTTTGCACTGTTTTGTTAAATTGCCCAGTGCCTTTAATGTAGAAACCCAAAGAAGAAATGATTGTCTGTATTTTGTTCCTTCAATGTTTAGAAAAGAATGGGAGATAATATATTTTATGAAGATTGCCTCAAGTATAAGATTGCCTTAGTATAAGATAATAATATAAATGGCTTAATTATATAATTATTAATAAATTATCTTGAAGCCAAGATTTCTTTTAAATTATAAAAATAAAGCCTATATTTGAGTGTATATCTATAAAGAATAAATTTGTTGAATAAAGAATTTTCATAGATTGCTTTTAGAAACAAAGCAAATTCACATCCTTTATTTAAAACACCACATAGAATAAAAATAGAGAATGTCCATTAGTTCTATACAATTGAAGACTCTATGAATCTTTTTTCACACTAACAAGAGGAAACACTATTTTTAAGAATATATACATTTGAAATTTTCAGGGATCTAGAGTGATATCTAGCAGCTCAACATAAACAGTGGCTTTGCTAATGAGGAGGTCTTGATGGTCCTCTGGTAGGTTTTACAATCCTCCCTGGTGAATCTATAGGCGTCTCAGAATTAGATATTTGCTAACCCAAGGAACAAGAAGATCCAAGCTACTCACCTATTTATCGAGGGACTTCTCTGGTGGTTGAGTTATTAGGAATCCGCTGCCCAATGCAGGTCCAGTCCCTGGCCCGGGAACTAAGATTCTGCACGTCATGGGGCAGCACAGCCTGTGCGCCGCAAGCAGAGAGAGGCCCGCGGGCCGCAGTGGAAGAGGCCACGCGCTGCAGCAGAGACGCCGACACAGCCTGAAAGAAAACACATAGTGATTCTTAAAGTTATTGAGAGCCGTCCGGGTGTGCAATCCTAGGTGCTTGGAATAAAGGTGTGTAACACAGAGTCCCTACCCACAAACAACTCACTAGCCAGTTGTGGGACCAGGTACAAATGCAAGTCACAATATGCAGTGTGGCGTGTGCTGTAATAGAGGTAGAGTCACGGTTATGGTATCAGAGGAGAATAAAGGGATGATGCTGGGGGCGGTGATGAAAGGGGCGCTTCGGGAACTCTGCCAAAGGAGAAATGACACTGGAGGTGGACTTTGTTGACAGAAGGAGAGAGAGAGAGAAGAGAAAGAGAAGTAGAAGTAGGGAAGGAGATGGGTAGGAGGGAAGCAGGAGAGAAGGAGGAAGGGAGGAAAGCTGAAGGTCAATGCAGACCTAGGGAGAGAGATGCTAACAAGGACACAGAAACTGAAGTAGGCATGTAAGTTAAAAAAAACAAAAAACAAAAAACAGAGCAAAACAAAAAGATCCAGAAATCCCAATTAAATAGAGTCAGGAGATCAGAAGGGAGTGCTCTCAGGCCCCGGGACAACAGCAGAGCCCAAAAGGAAGAAGACAGGCTGCTCTTCCTGGCCACAATCACCACCGCTCACTATTAGAAAAATGCAAATAAAAACCACAGTGAGGTATCATCTCGCACCAGTCAGAATGACCATCATCCAAAAAATCTCCAAACAAGAAATGTTGGAGAGGGTGTGGAGAAAAGGGAGACCTCCTACACTGTTGGTGGGAATGTAAACTGAATGTTCTCTCTGGAGAACAGTGTGGAGGTGCCTTAAAAAACTAAAAACAGAGCTACCATATGACTCAGCAATTCCACTCCTAGTTATATATCCAGAGAAATCCAGAATTCGAAAGGATGCATGCACCCTGATGGTCACTGCGGCACTGTTTACAGAGGACGGAACATGGAAGCCACTGACAGAAGGTACACATATACAATGGAACATTACTCAGCCACGAAAAAGAATGAAACAATGCTCTCTACAGAGACACGGATGGAGCTGGAGATTGTCATACAGAGCGAAGTAAGTTAGAAAAACAAATGCTGCATAATATTGCTTATATGTGGGATCTAGAAAAATGGTATAGATGACCTCATCTGCAAAGCAGAAATAGAAACACAGGCATAAAGAACAAATTTACGGTTATTAAGGGGGGACAGGGTGGGGATGGGACGAACTGGGAGACTGGGATTGACTAATTAATAATTGCCCAGGGAACGCTGCTCAGTGCTCCGTGGTGACCTAAATGCAAAGGAAACCTAAAAAGAGTGGGTATATGTATATATACAACTGATTCACTTTCCTGTATAGCAGAAACCAACATAACGTTGTAAAGCAATTATACTCCAATAAAAATTAATTTAAAAAACATACTGAACTCAATCAATTTCTCTCAAACTTCTAAAGGCAATGAAGGATGGTGCTGTATTTGTCTGCATTGTTTTGTATCATTTAAGTCAAATGGCCTTCTTGGTTAAAGAGTAATGCCAACGAGTATAATTTTTTGAGTATGGACCCAATTCCTGGCTATACCTATTAGTTTCCTTTTTTACAGCCATAGACTTCCCCTTTCACTGTCTCTGCTGCAAAAATACGTACTATTTGTCACAAAGAGACAAGGACAAAGTGAATAAATGGATCAGTACAAGTCAGTCATTCCTACGGATTAAAAAAAAGTGTATTTATTAAAAATGGAAGGAAATGCTATCCCTAGGGCCGTACATGCTAAGTTGTTCAGTGCTGTCTGACTCTGTGACCCCATGGACTGTAGTCCGCCAGGCTCCTCTGTCCATGGGGTTTTACAGATTAAAATACTGAAGTGGGTTGCCATTTCCTCTTCAAAGGGCTCTTTCTGACCCAGGGATTGAATCTGAATCTTCTGCATCTCCTGTAATGGCAGGCAGATTCTTTACCACTGGGCCACCTTGCAAGCTCTATCCTTAGAGATACTTAAGGTCAAATTTGCCAAAGTGTGGAAAACAAAATGTAGGAAATTCCCATGAATATGTTGTCAGGGCAAGGACCTAAGCACTTCCACATAACATTCTCTCTTCACTGCTGCTGGAGTAAGATGACTCTAAGTCTGGTTTGCTTTCTCACTGATCCCAGTGTGATCTCTGGCAATTTGCTTCACCTGGCTGTCTTTTTTCCCTCTCCTCTGAGAGTTTAGAAAATGATACTTACTTGATGGGACTTAATGTTTATAACCACTTCAAGATTTCGAAGAGAAAATGATCAAAGATGGAAAAAGTATTGTTCCTTGTACTTGTTGGTCAACAAAAGTTGAATCTGGAAATAAACTACAAACCAGGTTTAATATGTTAGTTTAAGTTTGCATTTAAAACTCTAAAATATTTACTGTGTTTACATTTAATTCAGTTTGATTGTATGCAATTTCATTCCATGTGTGTTTATTGAGGAGCTATGATTAACTTTGGAAAACTAAAAATCCAGGGCCTGTAGAAATTGTCTTACTAGCCATGTTGGAGGACAAAGGGGTTCCTCTGCTTGAAGGACAGAAATAAATCTTCCTGTCTGCTTCAGCAATCCTATTGCACACAGATGTGAAGTCCAGCAGGAAAACTGGGAGACAACACAATCAATCCATCAGCAAATATTTCTGAGCTCCTAGTAGGGTGCAGACACAGTTTTAGATACTGGCAAATTGGGACTGAAACGAAATCCTTGTCTGGAATGAAACTATAGATGGAACCATGCTCCCTCACAGTCTTATTTCACAGTTCTGTTAAAATGAATGATGTTATTTCTACTATTCACGGTAATGTGTGTGTGTGTGCTAAATTACTTCAGTTGTGTCCAACTCCTTGCAACCCTACGGACTGTATCCTACCAGGCTCCTCTGTCCATGGGATTCTCCAGGCAAGAATACTGGAGTGGTTTGCCGTGCCTTTTGCCAGGGGATCTTCCCAACCCAGGGATCGAACTTGGGTCTCTAATGTCTCCTGCACTGGCAGATGAGTTCTTTACCACTAATACCATCTGGGAAGCCCCTTGGTAAGATGGTGAATGGGAAAGCACCCTAAGTCAAAAATTGATTAACCACCGCTAATAACAAAAACAAAAATAAACCAATCACCTCCTGGATTCCAGCACAGGGTTAAGCCTCAGCAGCATACATCACAGTTTTTCATAATAGCCTTTTCTTTTTCATATTCGAGGAACCTGAGGCTTAGAAAGCCACAGAAAGCAGCCAGTGGGCGGCAGAACAGGGACACAAACCTAGGCGTGTCTTGATTCCAAACATGTATGAGGAGTCATGAAATCCAGTCAGCTCATCACATGCTCTCAGCTCAATGGTGGCCATTTTCCTGTCTGATTGCTCAGTTATTGCTGGCTGCCTTGCAAATAATTAGCAATTTTCTAGTAAATTTCTCACTTTTGTGGGAAGTCCATTGCACTGACCTTCAGTGAAAAGCTATTTGCTTCTAAAAACTCTCAGCAAGGCACCTGCGTTTCCATCCAGAAAGGACCATCTTAGGGAGCAAGGGAAGGATTAAAGGAAAGATTTATTAAGCAGTTACTCATTTAAAATTTGTATAAAAAACAGGCACTTAAATATCTTTTATTCCTCAGGGAAACTTCAAAAGAGAATACCAAGGTTCAGAAAAGACAAATGATCTACCCAAGGCTGTGCAGAAAATAGCAGAGTTGGGGTTTGAATCCATACCAGACTCCTGCCTCTCTCTGCTACCTGTCTGCCTCTGGTAGAAGTATACCTCCAGGATCTCGCTTGGTCACATATTTCATGATCTAAATAAACAATGACAACTACCACTTAATAATGAAGATGGAATTTTTATTTATTTATTTTTAATTTTTTATTTTTAAAATTAATTTTTATTTTTTAGTTTGTTTTGCTTTACAATACTGTATTCGTTTTGCTATACATTGACTCACTTTTTACGACCCTGTGGACGGTAGCCCACAAGGCCCCTCTGTCCATGGGATTTTCCAGGGAAGAATACTGCAACAGGAAATGGTAATTTCCTGCTCCAGGGTATCTTCCCGACCCAGAGATCGAACCCTTGTCTCCTGTGTCTCCTGCATTGACAGGCGGATTCTTTACCACTGAGCTACCTGGGAAGCCCTAGCCCTTTTATGTTTAGCTACTGAACAAGTTTCCAGACGAATCTGTAGGTGCTGCACAAGTCAATCTATGTTTCTCCTCTACTACCCAAACTGGTGGCTCAGAGGTTAAAGTGTCTGCCTGGAATGTTCGATCCCTGAGTCGGGAAGATCCCCTGGAGAATGAAATGGCACCCCACTCCAGTACTCTTGCCTGGAGAATCCCATGGAGGGAGAAGCCTGGTGGCTGCAGTCCACAGGGTCGCAAAGAGTCGGACACTACTGAGCGACAAACTACTACTACTACTACCCAAACTTAAGTGTCAGCACCTTAGAACAGTTGATGTTACAGTAAGACCTCTGGCCCTGTCCTTCAGTGTTTTCACACCAGGCAGGCTGGCCTAAGACATGGGGGGAGTGTGCCTGGGAGCTGTTCATTCCTATGCTGGTGCAGCTGGGAACAGCTTGATGTAAACGTGACCGAGAACCACATAAATATATTCCATCAAAACCAAGCTGAACAAAGCTCCCACTCATCTTCCCTTTAGCTGGATTTCAGTAATGCTCCATCACTACACGGAGGGGGAGTTGGTGTGAAAAGAGATCACAGTCTTAACCGAATTCAGATCAAGTATTTTTCTCTGGCAGATTTTACAAAGGCATGTGAGTTCATTGCTGGTGTTCCTTCTGGGACTTTGGAAGGGATCTTGGAAGGCAGGGTCCTGAGTTCCAGCTTCATTAACTTCATGTTAGATTCTCCAGTAATGGGTTCGCATCTACTGCACTTCAGCCACACTAACCTCCATCTCTCTCTCTCTCTCTTTTTTTTTTTTTTTTGCACTGACCAGGCATTTTTTTGCTCTTCCTCCCACTCTTCCTGCTTTTCAAATAACTGTCCCCTTACACCTTGTGTCTCAGCTCAGGGAAGCCTTTTCTGGTCTCCTATGTGTATCATCCCATTACTCTGCCATGCCACTCTGTTCCTCTCTCTCTCTCTCTCTCTCTCTTTTTTAGCTCTCATTTCTGTCTGAAGCTATTGTGTTTACTTACTTGTCTTTTGTTTCCTTCCTTCCTTACTTGTCTCCAGTAAAATGCAGGTGCAAGAGAGCAGGAATTTTGCCCAAGATGCTTACAGCTACACCACCTAAACCTAGAAGAGCATCTGGCCTTATTCATTCAAAAGATATTTGAATGAATGAACAAACTATATGCTCAAAAGTACATAAATATCTTTTTAATTAGCTCAAGAATATAAAAATGACTCCAGTCCTCCATTTCACCAGGTTGGCAAGCCAATCGCAGGTACTATTAGGGCCCCTTCCTCCTTAGGATTTGCAAAGGTGATAGGGCTGCCCTGGTGACTCAGACAGCAGAGAATCTGCCTGCAATACAGGAGACCTGGGTTTGATCCCTGAGCCGGGAAGATGCACTGGAGAAGGGAATGGCTACCCACTCCAGTCTTCTTGCCTAGAGAATTCCATAGATAGAGGAGCCTGGTTGGGCTACAGTCCATGGGGTAGCAAAGAGCCGGATATGACTGAGCAAATAGCACTTAGAATTTAACAGAGGAGCAGGTTATCAGTCGCTGCCTTCTCTGATCATTGAGCTGTCTATGGTCTTGGCCTTAATTCCATGCTTGGTGTCAAGATTAGGACATAGACAGGTACGGACAGAAGACCACGAGAAGACGCTTGGAGAAGACAGCCATCTCTAAGCAAGCAGACAGGCCTTAGAAGGCTCTGCTGAAACCTTGATGTCAGACTTCAAGCCTCCAGATCTGTGAGAAAATAAGTGCCTGTTCTTGGGACTTTATAATAGAGTCCTAGTAAACTGCTCCCTGAGGCCATAAGGCTGGGCGAGGCAGCAACTCTGAGCCTTGTGTGAAAGTAGGAGCTGCCAGTGTGCATCTCTTTAGTTCTGCAACCCGGCATGATGGGACTTCAAATCGCCAGCAGTAGCAACAGTGGTGGTTTCTCCCCAGACCACATTCAGCAGGAGCGGGCACATAGAAGCGCAGAGAAAATGCCTTAGGAGGGCCTGGAGCGTCTTTCACACGACTCCTTCTTGCCTCCACTGGAATGCTGCAGAGCCCAACACCACCTGCTCACATGGTATTTCACACAGGTGCATTCCAGGAAACAACACAAATACTCAAGTGGCAGCAGGCCCTAGCGGGGTCAGCAGATGATGCATTAGTCCTTCTCCAGTAGTCAGGGAGTTGCATAACTGCTAAACATGAGTTAACAAATGTTTATGCATCATACCAATTATGTGTATACCTAGTAACTGTAACTAATTCCAACCAGCATGTTTCCTCCAGAGGTTAAGAGCAATCATTTGAAAAGATCTTACTGTCTTTGTCTGGGATATTAATTTCTTCTCAGATACACAATCTTATGTCTAATTGTTGTCAGTCATTTTTTTGCAGGGAGAAAAATAAAACAAAGCAACAATAACAAAATGCATTGTTTCAAAGCTCTAAAATTTAACACCGATTTTGGAGGGTATAATTTAGTGACAGTTCCAAATAATGATTGTACCTGTGGAAAAATGATTTTGTTCGTTTAGAAATATAGAAGCTGTAACGTAAATCTCATTTTTGATAATTCATTGACATTACCTTACATTTTCCCTTAAAAATTATCTTTTTACTTTTTTCTGTTTCAGATAATCCAGTACTATCTGAAATGCAAAAAAGGGAGATTTATTAGCAAAACCATAAAGTAGCAAAATGATATAGTCAGCAGACATCATGAGTCACAGTATTTCATTCCTTGACGGTACAGTCAAATGCCCTCCAGTGTTTCAGAAAATTCAAATGCCTAAAACTATCTTTTCTAATATGTTTAACTCCATCTTCATTGTCCTAAAGTATACACACACACACATTCAGAGGCACAAGCATACAAACACATACCATTTTTACAATGTATGCTTTCTGAAAATGAAACTTTTAATATGTATTTCTCCTACAAGGATTTTCATCCATGTAGTTTCATTTGGTGATTCATTCAAATTTAACTTACATAAATATAAAGTTAGTTACCCATCGTATCTGATTCTCTGCAACCCCATGGACTGTAGCCTGCCAGGCTCCTCTGTCCATGGAATTCTCCAACCCAATGGAGTGGGTTGCATTTTCTTCTCCAAGGCATCTTCCCAATGCAGGGATTGGACCTGGGTCTCCTGTATTGCAGGCAGATTCTTTACCAATGGGCTACCAGGGAAGCCCTGGTAACATAAATGTATTAGTTAATGTTGTAAGATGCTTGGTACTTTTTTTTAAAAGTCCCTTTAAAGTCTTGGTGGCTCAAAAGGAAAGAAAACTTAAGTTTGGTGTAAACAGTGAAATCATGCCACATTTTTCCAGTTTTGGTTATTCTAAATTTCACATAATTTTACAATAATGTTGTGAAATAATAAAAAATACATATTAGCCATTGTTCCCAGTTCCTGACACAGAGCTCCTAAAAACCCTTGTCATTTCCTAAGTGATAAGAACACTAGGAGTGTTTCTTGTTCTAATATTGGCCTTTGACCTCTGTTCCTCCCACAGAGCTCTTAAAACCTTTGCAGTTTTCTAGGTGATGGGAGTGCCTTTGTTTTAAGGAGGTGACATTGGGCGAGCTCCTGTGGGGCTGGTTGCAGGAAAGACCGAACCATGCTTAGAAGCTTGGAATTTTTGGTCACGCCCCACATTCTCTTGAGAAGTGAGGGGGCTGAAAGTGGAGTTAATGATTGATCAAGTCTATGTGATGTAGCCTCCATAAAATCCCAAAAGGATGGGGCCTGGGGAGCTTCCAGGTAGGGGGACACATGGAGATACTAGGAGGGTGGTGCCCCTAGCACAGGCCGTGAGAGCCCCTGCCCCTTTCCACATACCATCGCTTCACTACCCATCCCTTCCCTCTGTTCATCTGTGTTCTTTATCACATATCTGTTAATAAATTGGTAAATGTAAGTGTTTACCTGAGTTCTGTGAGCCACGCTAACAAATTAATCAAACCCAAGGAGGGGGATGTCTTTGGAAACTCTGATCTATAGTCAGTTGGTCAGAAGCACAAGCAAGAAATAGGATTGCAACTGGCATCTGCAGTGTGTGTGAGTGAGGGTGGGGGGACAGTCTTGTGGGACTGAGCGCCGTATCTCCTGGTAGATAGTGTCAGAATTTAGTTAAATTCTTGGACACCCTGCTGGTGTCCTGAGATTTGCTTGTTGGTGGTGTGAGGGGTCCCCACCCCACAGACACACACTGGAATTGTGATCAGAAACCAAAAGAATTGTTTGTTCACAAATAGCTGAGAAAAGATACAAAAATGCAAAGGAGAAAAGACATACCCATTTGAATGCAGAGTTCCAAAGAAGAGCAAAGAGAGATAAGAAAGCCTTCCTCAGTGGTCAATGCAAAGAAGTAGAGAAAAGCAGTCAAATGGGAAAGACTAGAGATCTCTTCAAGAAAATCAGAGATACCAAGGGGAACATTTCATGCAAAGATGGGCACAATAAAGGACAAAAATGGTATGGACCTAACAGAAGCAGAAGATATTAAGAAGAGGTGGCAAGAATATACAGAAGAACTATACAAAAAAGATCTTCATGATCCAGATAACCACGATGGTGTGATCACTCATCTAGAGCCAGACATCCCGGAATGGGAAGTCAAGTGGGCCTTAGGAAGCATCATCATGAACAAAGCTAGTGGAGGTGATGTAATTCCAGTTGAGCTATTTCAAATCCTAAAAGATGATGCTGTGAAAGTGCTGCACTTAATATGTCAGCAAATCTGGAAAACTCAGCAGTGGCCACAGGACTGGAAAAGGTCAGTTTTCATTCCAATCCCAAAGAAAGGCAATACCAAAGAATGCTCAAGCTACTGCACAATTGCACTCATCTCACATGCTAGTAAAGTAATGCTCAAAATGCTCCAAACCAGGCTTCAGCAGTACGTGAACCATGAACTTCCAGATGTTCAAGCTGGATTTAGAAAGGCAGAGGAATCAGAGAACAAATTGCCAACATTCACTGGATCATCAAAAAAGTAAGAAAGTTCCAGAAAAACATCTACTTCAGGTTTATTGGCTATGCCAAAGCCTTGACTGTGTGGATCACCACAAACTGGAAAATTCTTAAAGAGACTGGAATACCAGACCACCTGACCTGCCTCCTGAGAAATCTGTATGCAGGTCAAGGAGCAACAGTTAGAACTGGACATGGAACAACAGACTGGTTCCAAATCGGGAAAGGAGTACATCAAGGCTGTATATTGTCACCCCACTTATAACTTATATGCAGAGTACATCATAAGAAACTCTAGGCTGGATGAAGCACAAGCTGGAATCAAGATTGCCAGGAAAAATATCAATAACCTCAGGTATGCAGATGACACCACCCTTATGGCAGAGAGAGAAGAAGAACTAAAGAGCCTGTTGATGAAAGTGAAAGAGGAGAGTGAAAAAGTTGGCTTAAAACTCAACATTTAGAAAATGAAGATCATGGCATCCGGTCCCATAACTTCATGGCAAATAGATGGGGAAACAATGGAAAAAATGACAGACTTTGTTTTTTTGGTCTTCAAAATTACGACAAATGGTGATTGCAGCCATGAAATTAAAAGATGCTTGCTCCTTGGATGAAAAATTATGACCAATCTAGACAGTATATTAAAAAGTAGAGACATTACTTTGCCAACAAAGGTCCATCTAGTCAGGGCTACGGTTTTTCCAGTAGTATGGATGGATGTGAGAGTTGGATTGTAAAGAAAGCTGAGCACCAAAGTATTGATGCTTTTGAACTGTGGTATTGCAGAAGACTTTTGAGAGTCCCTTGGACTGCAAGGAGGTCAAACCAGTCCATCCTAAAGGAAATCAGTCCTGAATATTTATTGGGAGGACTGATGCTAAAGCTGAAACTCCAATACTCTGGCCACCTGATGTGAAGAACTGACCATTGGAAAAGACCCTGATGCTGGGAAAGATTGAAGGCGGGAGGAGAAGGGGACAACAGAGGATTGATTGGGTGGCATCACCAACATGATGGACATGAGTTTGAGTAGGCTCCAGGAGTTGGTGATGGACAGGAAAGCCTGGTGTGCTGCAGTCCATGGAGTTGCAAAGAGCGGACATGACTGAGCAACTGAACTGAAGTTCACTGTGATGCTTTATTTTTCTCCAGAATTTAAAATGTTACTATATTATTCATGATGAAGAATAGCTTCTGTTTTTGAATAGTTAGAAAGGGATCATAGACATTAGCTCAAAATAGAAAGTAAAGTTATATTTGGGTGAAAAATTAAATTAGAAAAATAAAAAAGGCATAAACTAGGCATAGGTGACCAATGTAAAATATTGTAGAATAAGTCATTCCTAATGGAATATTTTTGTTTCATTATATGTCTTCCCAGTTCATGTTAGGCTCAGAAATCTTAACGTGCTATCTAAATTGGGAAAGATAGTATAAATATTATTAGCTGAATAAAAACCAAATCAATGAAGGAAGGAAGAGTAGAGCATCTGGTACAGTCTTAAGTAATTTAAATGGTTCAGAAGTAGAGTCAGTCTAAGAAGATCATTTTCAAAACCACTTAAGACACATTTTTCCCTTAAAATATGTATTTTGGTCTTGACATGATTCTTACATCCCAAATAAAATTAAGGGCTGACTTATGTGGTTTTTGACCAGGGCTCTGTTTCCATTCCTCTACTAGTATCTCAGTTTTACCCCCACTGGCTTGGGATTTAATTTTACCCTCCTTGCAAGTTACTAAGCTACCCTGTTTCTCTTTCATGGATGCTGTAAGCAGACGTGAGACTCTTGGGTGGAGACAAAGAGCTTCACTACAAGGGTGCAGCAAGCAGCACGAACATCAGCCTGTTGACACCAGTGAATCTTGCCTCAGACGCCACAGGGTTGATGTGGTGTGACCCAAATGGATGTTACACACACAGTAAGTTTGTGCAACAGCTAAGGAACACTAAAGTTAATGAGTCCATTGCTATTATTTTGTTTTTGGCTAACAATCAGCTAGCTAACTTGCTCTTTGTGCAAGGCTTGGAAATTGCCACATTTCTCAAGGCTGCATGCTGCTAACACAGCCCTGAGCAATAGCTCAGGAAAAGAAGCATTAGGATCTTGAGTTCCACACACCTAGAAAGATATAAAGGAGCCTAGTGACCCTTGGAGGACTCTCCCACCACCACCTGGTGGATTTTCATCCTCATCCTGGGTTCCACTAGTGCTGTCAATATCCACGAAGGGTGGACATCGCTCCTGATAGCTACCTGGAAAAGCCTTGAGCTTCCCTCTGGCTGGACCACATACAAATTAATCACTGAGGCCAGAGGACTGTCCTTGACTTAGGCCTAGATTTGCACCCATTCCTGAACTAATCTCTATGTTAAGGAGGAAGATTACTTTTATTACTTAGATCATCCATGCTGGCTGCAGTGGGAGGATCAATTTTACCCAACTTAATAGCTATCAATGGGGAAGAGGCAAAATGTTAGGTGGCAGCCATTACCTATTTTACATGGTCTCTAAATGGTATAATTCAAGAATCCTGCTCCATTTCAGGTTTTGAAAGTCAAATGAAGTGGAGAGAAAGAAAAAAAAATTAGAACTCATTTGCCTTCTTTTCTATGCCCTTATTCTGGGGTATCTTATCTATTTTTTCATTGTATTCATAATAATTGAGTACAATTAGGTGTCAGGAACTGTATTAGACTTGGGGATACAATTCAGAAATGACTCCTAATCTCACAGGTTAATAATCTAGTAAAGGATTCATTTTAAGAGACCATTAGGGTGAGATGGAAAAATACAGAGTGATGGTAACACATAGAGGGAGCCTCTCACCTGGACACTGAGCAGGAGGGTTAGGAAAAGACTCCTGGAGAACATGATATCTAATCTGAAGCCAGAGGATGAACAGAAGTTATCAGGTGAGCTGTGTGTGGGTGAGGACTAGAGAGCTTGGAAGAATGCCTTAGGAGATGGAAAAACAGAGCTAGTTAGAGAAACTGACTGCAATCCTGTGTGTCTGAATCATAAAATTCAAGGTGAGAGAAGAGGCAGGAGAAGTGAGGAGTAGGAGGCAGAAAGTGTTATCTATGTAAAGGAGACTTGACTCTTCTAAGAAACCTTAAAGACTTTAAAAAAGAGGGAAACAAGGTAGATGTTGCATTTCAGTAATTTCACACTGGCTATATAGAGTGAAAAATGAATTGAGAAGGAAGCAAGGCCAGGACAGAGAGATTAGTTAGAAGACTGTTGAAATCCAGTACAGAGACAGAAGTAATTATACCAGTGAAAATAAGATGAAGGCACAGATTTGCAATCTATTTATTAATAGAAGTTAGATCTGTAGGTCTTGATGAGTAATTGGATACATGAGATGAGAATAAGGAAATACTTAAGGCCTGGAGATAGGGTAGCAATGATAAAAACAGATATTTTTAATTCAAGTAGGCAAAGGTTCAAATCCTAATTCTACATGGAGCTTCTAACGCTGAGCTAATTACCAGCAAAAAAGAGACATTGATAACTACCTAGAAAAGCTGCTTTGAGGATAAACATGCAAAGAACTAAAATACTATATGTCAAGTTTCTGACATAGAATAAATCTTTAATAAATTATAGCATCAAGTCAGTTCCTATTTCTATGTCTGAAAGAACTGATTGGATGGAAACACTATTCATTCAATGCAGTCAGGAGTTGCTGGCTGCAAGTAACAATAAACTGGACCCACAGCAGTTTTTAAAAGTATGGGTTATTTTTCCTGTGCAATAAAGGGAACTGGAGACGGATAGTTATTGGCATTAACTTGGTCAGCAGTGGAATCTTTGCTGTTACCGTTGGCTTTCCTTCATGGTCACAACAGGGCTGTCCCAGCTCCAGCCTCCAGCATCATATTTACTTTTAAGTCAGGGTTGAAGGGGCCATGCATAAGAGAAAGGTTACGGGTTAGTTAATTATCCTGAGATGGGGGACATAGGAGGAGAAGACAGAAGTCTGAGAATAAATAACAAACTTGATTTTGAATATATTGAGTTTTAGGTTTCTGTGATATATTCACACAGAAAGAGGTTTATGCAGGATGCAGGATGCTTGGGACTGATGCATGGGGATAAACCAGAGAGAGGGTGTGGGGCAGAAGCGGGGAGGTGGGGGTTGGGATTGGGAGTTATGTATACTCGTGGCTGATTCATGTCAATGTATAGCAAAATGAATACAGTATTGTAAAGCAAAACAAACTAAAAAATAAAAATTAATTAAAAAAAAAAAGAAAGAGGTTTATTAAGCAGTTGGATACACAGGCCTGGAGTTAAGGAAAGATATCCGGGATTGAGGAGGAAGGTTAAGTTCTGTGGGGTGAATGAGAGAACCCGTAGGAATGGTATACAGTGAGAAAACACAAGGACCAGGACACGACCCTGGCACAGAACACCAACATTTAATGGCTGAGAAGAAGCCAAGAAGTGCCAAAAGTGAGACAGGAGTGTTTAGGGAGGCAAGAGCAGAGCCAAGAGCATGCTGTGTCCTGGAAGCCCAAAAGAGAAAACAGTTTAGAAGGACATGGTCAGTAAGAGCAAGGGCTACAGAAAAGCAAGAAGGTAATAAGTAACCCTGCTGAGAGTTTTTCCTGTTGTGGGGACAGAAGCTAGACTGGAGTGGGTGAGAAGTGGAAGAGAGAAGGAGACAGAAAGAACAAGCGCAAAAAATTCTTTTCTCTTTTCTCAGAGTTCCTATGTCAGTACCTGCAAAATTCTTTTTTTTTAAAGAAAGATGTTGGCAAAGTCAATTTACCTTTCCAAAGAGAAGCAAACTTGGACTGAGAATCAGGTCCTCATGACCTTCGGAGGGTCTCTTCCGGCACCAACGGTTTCTGATTACATGGTCTTTCTTACTCCAGTGATGAGACACAAATAAAATCATTTGTCATGTTTAGGTTCTGGGAGCAGAGCTGTGTAAATGTTCATTGTATGATGCTTCCAAGTAATGAAAAAGGCAGAGACTGGAAGTCAGTGGTCTGGTGGCACATGTAATGCTAACTTTCCCAGGCTCTCCTTTATTTAGTGTGTTTTTATATGGAATGTCATGGAAAATAAAAGTATTATGGGAAAATAAAAATGTTCCATTTGGACAGTTTTTGGTAGGTCATATTCAGATTCAAAACATTAAACTATTTTGGGCCACATATAAAATCACTTTATGTTGGGCCACCCAGACTCAGAACACTTGATGAAAGACTATATAAAAACAAGAAACCTGTATGCAGTGACATTGTGTGCAGTTGGCTGGTTTATTCAGGTTTAAGAAGTTTCCTTCCTGTTGAGGAAGGAAGAAAATGAAACACTATTTAAATTTAAAGCAGGGGTTTCCTCTCTCCCTCTCTCTGCCTCTCTTCTTCATCTTCTGAACGATGTAAGTACCAGTTCGTAAAAGTACTTTTCGGAGTAAAAGGTTTTCGTTTTCGTTTTTTTAAAATAAATATTTTGCTTTCTTTTATTTCCTGCAGATTAGTTCTGCAGGCTGCAAACAGCAAAGCTAAGAAAATAATATATTTTTTAAACTCCCTTTTGTCTGTTTCCATCATTACTGTGGTAATTCACAAAACATTTGTTTGAGAGAATTTAATCATCTAGTAGTTCGGCCCTTAGAGCTCATATTTTAGGATGTCACTTATGGCCTAGAGATCAAAACCTTCATGTGTCCTCTACTATTTATAGAATTATTCAATGTAAGTGTCTCTCTCATTCTTTCATTCGAGGGCTGGGATTTAATCAGTTTAGAGCTAGGGAACTTTTGCTCCCGTCCCCACCCCCACCCCCTCCATCTCGCCGCAAAATGGGGACGTTATCTTGTGGGTGAGGCTCTTCCCACTCCCTGAAGGTGGGCTGAGCAAAGGAGCGTGACGCAAGAGTGGGCTGTGTCCTTGACGCCTCTAGCGCCTCTGCCGCCCGGTGAATGATCCCATTAGCGACGCAAATTCGAAGCGGCAGCCGGGCTGCAGCCGAGGCTCCGTGCGCCCCAGTGCTGCCTCCTCGGCGCGAGCCCGAAGCTGAGCAGAGACTCAACCGCACCCAGACTCCGTCTGTCTTTTCAAGCTCTGCATGCTACCCGACTAAAAGAAGAACATGGGCACGGGGGATTTTATCTGCATTTCCATGACCGGAGGGGCGCCCTGGGGGTTCCGACTGCAAGGTGGCAAGGAGCAGCAGCAGCCCTTCAAGTCGCTAAGGTAGGACCACCAAAGATGGGCTATCACATCTGGTTCTGGGCTGAGAGAGAAGGGATAAAAGCAACTTGTTGATGGTTTATTCAAGTTCTAATTCAGAGGTCTCTATATTAGTTTGATTTTGATGCCGACACTCAATTCTTCTTGGATGTGGGTTTTTTTTTTTTCTTCTTCAGAAAAACTTTGGAGAGTAACATATAGCACATATGTAATTCATCAGTCATTAATGGGGTGGGGAAAGAGTGCTATATTTTATCAGCTGAAGAAAAGCCTGCTTTTAATCAGCTGCTTCTCTAGCAACCAGCAAGACACTTAGGAACGTTTCTTCTAGGGAGTCTTAGAATCCACAGTTGTTATTGTTTCACGTCCCTTTACTTGGCACTGGCTGAGGAGAAACCCTCAGCTCAGTGTAACCAATTGGCTTGGCTATTTGGGGACTCTTATGAAGTATTGTTAATGACATTTATCATACAGCATTCATGAGAAGGCCAGCTTGGGGCAATAATTTTTTAAGATATGAAGATCTCATAAATTTATTTGAAAGAATATTCTTTTAAGGATTTGGCTAATAAATGCAAAATTCTAAGTACCCCGGTCCATCATGTGCATTCATCTTGTTAAGTGCTCAAAATAAAATTCAGAGACACCGGAAATAGATTGTAAATAACTTAGAGGTTAACTTTGAAATGCATCTAATAATGATTTAAAATATTTTAGGTGTTTTTATTTCCATTAGATTGCTTTCTTTCTTAGCTCAGTATGCTTACCAGTTTGCTTGAGGGGATCCAGTATTGTCTAATTGTGATTCAGCTAAAACCAATTTTAAAATACATGAGAAAAAGCAGACTTTTACCCAGTTTTAATACTAAATTGAAGTACCTAGGAAAGAACATGTTTGATTAATTTTCTACTTTATACTTACATTAAAAATGGATCTAGATCCTCATGAAATATATGGACCATAGGCCTTTGTAGTTATTCTTTTTTTCCTTTGGCTTTTTTTTTTTTTTTTTATTTATGTTCACTGTGAAGAAAGGAGTTTAAAATTTTCTGCACCCAGGCTTCCTCAGAAAAATCCTTTCAAAATGTGATGGTGGAATCCTGCCACCTAGTGAAAATTTTAAACATCAAGGATGAAGCATAAAAGGGCAGATGAAAAGCAGACATTTTTAGAACTGAAAAGTTTCTCAGAGATCCCCAGTTCAACCTGCTAATTTTAGATAAGGAAAGAACCCTCGGAGGCTAAGTAACCTGCCTCGGGCCTTTGATCTTAACGTTTGGAACTGGCAGAGTGATTAAAAGGTACAAAGGTTGTTGGTTTCATTGTTTTTCTTTAGGAGTCAATGGTAGGCAACATCAAACAAAATATTAATGCCTAATTCAGCATATGTAGAATTCATGAGCCTGAAGTGGATTTGTCTCGAGTCTAGAATAGCAGTTGGCCGGCTTCTGTCACTGAGATTTGGGTTCTAATTCCAGCTCTGATCTAACATGCAGCAGGTCCTGAGACAGATCACTCTTCCTGACTCATTTGGGGTGTGTGTGTGTGTGTGTATAGAAGAAGTAGAAAGAGACAAAGATTTTGAGTGGGGTGGGAAAGAGGAGAAGTACATTGGAAACTGGACTCTACCATTAGTGAGGTTCTATTTGCTCGAATTTTCTACAGCCCTATTAGTATACAATTTTAGAATCACTTGCCAACCAGTTAAAATGTGGGGACAGAAGCGGCTAGAAGCTATGATTCTTGGTTGCTCTTTCATAGCCACACCTACAAAATAGAATGGGTTTTCCTCAGTTCTTGATGTGCTTATTTCAAAGTGGCACCACTGAGTGGTGATTTTTTTAAGAACTGAAGCAAATTGCTCATGAAGGGTGCTTTGGAGGTGTTTCTCTGCTGAAAGCTCTCTATTATCAGAATTCAGAGAGGCTGTTAGTTTGAATAAGGGTCAAAAAATTCATTCCTGCTCTCCCCAAAATCATCTTTCCTCAAATATCTAGGAAATATATTTTTAGTTTTAAAAAGATCATTATAAGAAGCATCAGGATGTTTGCTTTAATTTTTTTAGTTTGTGTTACTATAAAGTTACTGATTTAAAATATTATGAAAGCACCTGGATGTTTGCCTTAACTGTTTTGTGTGTGTGTGTGTGTGTGTGTGTGTGTGTGTAAAAGAGAGAGAGAATCTGTAATTTTTTTCCACATGTAAAAAGTGACTAGAGAGCCTTCTAGCTGCTGCTGCTGCTAGGTCGCTTCAGTCGTGTCTGACTCTGTGCAACCCCAGAGATGGCAGCCCACCAGGCTCCTCCATCCCTGGGATTCTCCAGGCAAGAACACTAGAGTGGGTTGCCATTTCCTTCTCCAGTGCATGAAAGTGAAAAGTGAAAGTGAAGTCTCTCAGTCAGGTCCAACTCCCAGTGACCCCATGGACTGCAGCCTACCAGGCTCCTCCACCCATGGATTGTCCAGGCAAGAGTACTGGAGTGGGTTGCCATTGCCTTCTCCAAGAGCCTTCTAAAGAAGACATAATTTTTAAATTACTGTAGCAATGCCCACTTTTCTTGGTCTGGTTTTATACTTAATTAAAACTTATTATATTTAATTTATTACTAGCATTATTTGCCTTAGAAAAGCCTTGGAACAAAGTGCTTGTCACTCTCTATGTTACCAAGGCCATGGCTTCAGTGGGATCACTGTTTTTCATTCAAAACATGAAGTCAACTTGATTCCAGTAAAGGTCTCTCTCTCATTGAGATCAAGGTAATGTATATGTTGCTTGATTTTCTCCTTTTTCAAAGAATGGTGAAAACTTACTAGAACCAAGTTACCTCCAAGTAGGAGGATATGGAGGAAGGAGATAGAAACGCTAAGGAGGGGATGATTGCTGGCAACAAAAATTCTCAGTTTTGAAAAACATGCAAAGGAATAATTTGGGAATTGAAGAGAATATTTTCAAAGAAAAGAAAATTTCAGACAGTGGTTAAATGGGTGCCTTTTAAAATGGGTATGCCACAAAGAAGCTCTATAAATAACAACAAATTTTTTGTTCACTGTAAATACTAGTATTTAGATTTTCAATAATTCTGTATAGAATGAAAATTTAGCAAGCTGAAATAGCAAAAGAAAAACTAGTCTAATATTATTAAGAATGATCAGAAATTTAATAGCTTTATAATTCCCAGTAAATATCCTCCTAGTGACATGTTTAGTCATTTTTGAAAGATATTCAAATGTTTTTAGGATTTGGCTGGCTGGCTGAACTGTAGGTGAACCCCAGCTTTCAAAGATCACTATAGAAATATTAAAGATCAAATTTTTCATTGATACTGAAACTCAAGGCCATAAAATTCTGTTTTGTTTTCAAGATAAATTGAATTTCTAAAAGGCCCAAAGAATCAGTAACATTGTCCAGGTTTTTAAATGTGTATATATCTTTTTATTTATGTTCTAAATACATGTGATGGGAAGCAAACATTTCTAATACACTATAGTAAGGTGGTACTCTTGCAAGGTATATTTCTAAGAGATTACCCACAGAAAAAAAATTTATACAGTCATAATTATAACATAAAACCCCACTGTGTGTGTGCAGATGTCCTTATAAAAAGTCTGTTAGCACTTTTACTTTACAAAACTCTGTTTTTTGGAACATGTACTTACATGGCATGTCTCTGGACATACTCTTGGAAAATCACTTCAGAATATTGCCACATAAAGAAATAGGGAGAAGTTTTTGTTTTGCAAACAGATCTTATGAACTATTTAAAAGTAACTCACATTTTGAAAAGAAAGAACAAAAAATGTTTAGACTGTTTATTCTTCATGAGTTTTAATGTTTAGAAATGGAAGCTTTCTTCAAAACTATAGACCACTATGGTACTTATTAAAATGAATTTTAATTCAGAGTTTCAAATAACCATTAAAATTTAGATGACAAATTACAGTCATCCATTTTATGAGGTTGAGTTGGAGTTAATGATTCTTAGCTATTATTGTTGGAGAAGGAAATGGCAACCCATTCCAGTGTTCTTGCCTGGAGAATCCCCGGGACGGGGGGAGCCTGGTGGGCTGCCGTCTATGTGTTGCACAGAGTTGGACACGACTGAAGCGACTTAGCAGCAGCAGCAGCTATTATTGTATATCCTCTTTTTAAATGTCTGAATATAAAGTATTTAGGCAAAGCACATTCAAATCCCTTAGTGCCGTCAGTGAGATATCAAAATGCTTCAAATAGAATAAATTCAAGAAACACAATGATTTCGAAAGGGAAAAATAGGAAATATTTGATGTTTGAATATGTACATTTTGGGATAAACCCTCCTTACTACATATGGAAAGCTAAGGATATCTTTATTAGTAAATATGACTGATCACTGAATTTTTATTGATGTTTTGAGCACTTTCAAGACATTTTAAAAACATCTATCTTATAGAAATCCATGCACTCTAGCTAGATCTATTAAGCAGATGTTACATAAAATTTTTATTTTGGACTTGCGTGTTTTAAGACAGATCACTGTTGAAAGACAATGAGATAAAATAATGACCGTGACTGTGCATGAACCTTGCCGTTATCTAGACAGAGTCCACATGGAGCTCACATTAATCCTGTGCCAGGAACCGTTCCAGGTGCATCCTTGATAGGCTGTTTTCTTTGTCATTGCATTTGGTGGCCTGCCTAGTGCCTGTATAAACAGTGGGATGGAGGTAGGGAGAGGCAGGTAGGGAAGAAAAACTGGAGAAAGATGGAGCGGGGGGTGGGGGAGGGAAAAGGAGAGAGAAGAGGAGACAGAGATAGAGCGAGAATGAATGGACAATAGGAACTTTCATTCCTCTGGATGAATGACTGTCACAGAAAGGCGCTGGTGGGACTTGAGCTGTTTTGCTTGGCCTACCTAGAAAGGCCAAACTCTTAGCCAGGGCCTGCAGGAGCAGGCTGGCATCTTGAGAAACTACTTGGGCCTTGGAAGGGACAGAGAAGTGTTGGGCAGGAGCCCTGTTTGTTCTGTTAGGGAACCGTGCAGGGTGAAACCCTCGCGGGTCCTAGAAGAAACCACACAAGTGTCCCAGCATTTGGACACCAGCTGCAGAAAGGACAGTGATGCCACTCAGCATTAACCAAAGAAGTACAAAAACCCACAAAGAGAAATGCTACAACATTCACTTGTGAATAAATAGATCTACCTTCCCCCTCCTGCTTCAGTCTTCCTTCCTGCCTTCAACCTGGGGGGAGTAGGAGGGAAGTTGGTAGAGAGCAGACAACACTCTGCCTCTTGCCAAGCCCTGGAGCCAGGAGCCAGCTACCGTGCTTAGGGAGAGAGCTTAGAGATAGATGTTAGATCAAAGCTGTATTTGGACTAGACTGTTTTAATAACCAAAAGCCACCAAAAATGCATGGGGTCTGACCAAAGAATTATTAAGGGAGGGATTTGGCATTATGGTAGTTAAAAACAGTTACTGGGAGAAATAAAATAGTTTCATGTTTATAACCAAATGAAAGACACTCCTCAAAAACATCGATTCCGTAACTCAGGTTCATATTATCAATCACATGTACCTGATGTATGTTAGCTTGGAAACTTATCACCAGTTGGGACTTCCCTGGCAGTCCAGTTGTTAAAGAACAGTCTACCATTTAGTAATGCTGAAAATTGCAGTGACTTCAATACAGAATTGTATCAGTTAGAATGTCACCTATCTAAGATTTGATCTTTAAAACCATTTGCAATGATTTCTTCTTTTATTGGGCCTGAGGACAAGGATTACAGGAAATGCATCTCTGAGCTAACGTGCAATGAGAGACAAGACTGGAAAGGGAACTGGCTTACTTGTAAATAAACCTGAAAAATATATGGCCTCCAATGTTTATTGTGTCTGTTCTAACAGATTCATGAAGAAACCAAATGCCATGAGGTTTTCGTAAAAGGAAATGGAGAATGCATGCATCATCTTCATTAAACAATCTGAAAGAATAAACAACTTCATGAAGTTAAAAGCTCATCTGAGAAACAGAAATAATGTTAGATCTTTGGGGGATATTTCATTGTTTGACCATCTCAATGAGAACATATTTATAGTATTGAATTACCTTAGGCACTTTATTTTTCTGAATTATTTACCATTCTTTCTTATTATTAAAAACCAGAGATGGCCACATTGTCAACAAACTGTGTCTTCAAAGTCTTTGTGAACTCCATTGGCATATGGCAGATCATCAACCATAGTCGATGCAGTTTGGTGTTATGATAGTCTGGCTGTGGTTATCCTTAACTGCTATATAAATATGGTGTGTTTCAGATAAAGTACTAAAACATGTGGTGAATTTACTATTTGAAACATTATAAACGCAAGATGTGTGATTTGATTATGTAACAAATAGTTTTCCTATCCAATGGGTTTTGGTTTTCGTAATCTTACTCACCCAAGACTAGCTTTTCCACTTTGGAAGTAGTGTAGGTACTATAATGATGAAACAATGTTGTGGATGAATTTTCCTGAACTGAACTATGCGCTTATCTTCTATCTGATCCCACTTAGTCTATAAAGTATGAGTTGCTCAGTCTAAAGTGTGAGTTGCTCAGTTGTGTCTGACTCTTTTTGACCCCATGGACTGCAGCCTGCCAGCCTCCTCTGCTGCTGCTGCTAAGTCGCTTCAGTCGTGTCCGACTCTGTGCGACCCCATGGATGGCAGCCCACCAGGCTCCCCCGTCCCTGGGATTCTCCAGGCAAGAACACTGGAGTGGGTTGCCATTTCCTTCTCCAATGCATGAAAGTGAAAAGTGAAAGTCAAGTCGCTCAGTCGTATCCAACTCTTAGCGACCCCATGAACTGCAGCCTACCAGGCTCCTCCATCCATAGGATTTTCCAGACAAGAGTACTGGAGTGGGGTGCCATTGCCTTCTCCGCCAGCCTCCTCTATCCCTGGAATTTTCTAGGCAAGAATACTGGAGTGGGTTGCCATTGCCTTCTCCAGGGGATCTTCCTGATCCAGGGATTGAACCTGGGTCTCCCACATTGCAGGCAGGTTCTTTACTGTCTGAGTCACCAGGGAAGCCCAAGAATACTGGAGTGGGTAGCCTATCCCTTCTCTAGGGGATCTTCCTGACCCAGGAGTCAAATCGAGGTCTCCTACATTGCAGGTGGATTCTTACCAGCAGAGCTACCAGGGAAGCCCCATGCTTCCTTTATCAAAACTTACATGGCTTGAATTTCATCTTTTTAGGATGCATTATTTTTTCCAGAAGAAATCTATAATAATGGTCAGAGTATCATTTTCCTCCAAACATCTTATTGCCTTTAACAGTACCTTCTGGAGATAATTTCAAGGAACTCGTATTGATACTTACGGGTTGCTGGGCACTTCTTTAATCACGTTTTAAATATAACGAGAGAATTCAGTGAGGTTACCCCATTTAAGATCCCATTTCAGAGGCAGAAAGTGGCTAAGTGACATCCTCAGGTCTCATAAGTAGTAGAGCCAGACCTGAGTTCACCCAGTTTGGCTCCAGGGTATGTCTTCTAAGCTTCTGCACACGATACTTTTGGGTTAAGTGTAGCTTGCACAGCTGGTGAAGACGAAATGAAGGACCTAAACAGACCACGGTGGAAAGATTGTTGTGGTCCAGTAAACCAAACTTCTGTTCTGACATTAAGTATATTATAATTTAAATTAGTGTCAGATCATTTTATTTGTAGCTTTTATTTCCGGAACAAATAATTTAGGAAATGAAATAGACTAGAAACTTTCATAATTCTGTCTTCTGAAGAACAGATTAAATTTTTTTTTTCTGATCAGATTTCCCATATCTTCTTAACAAATATGACTTGCTCCTTTATTTTTGTTTTTGGCTGCACCAAGCAGCTTGTGGAATCTTAGTTCCCTGACTAGGATTGAACCTGGGACCATGGCAGTGAAAGCACCAAGTCCTAACCACTGGACCATCAGGGAATTCCCACGCTACTTTATTTTGAAGCAAAAAATTTCTTGCAGTCAGACCATGCTTGAGAATTTTACCATATAGTTTGGGACACATTACAGTGGGAACTGAGTTCTGACTTTACCTCCTCCACGGCTCACTCACTTCCTGCTCCATATGTGATTACTCCTGCTCCTTCAGCTCAGGCCCTCTCCAGCTATTTCCTAGATGACTAGCTGGGCATTTTAACTGTCCTCTGCTTAGGGTTTCACATTCCTCAGGTCCATGCTATAGTGAGCTGCCGGAGAGACTTTTCTAAATCGCCTGCTGTACCACTGCTTAAAATACTTCAAGGTCTTCCCATCACAGTCATCAAAATAACCATAACGTTAAAAAAAAATCTTCTGTAGATTTAAGTGCTTTATATATTATATCATTTACAATAGCCTTAACTATCCTTTAAAAAAAAAAATGAGAAAACTGAACCTTAGAGAAGTTAGGTGAGTAACTTAAGGTGGTAGAGCAGGTTCAGGCATCCAGGATGGAGGCCAGTGAGACACCAAAGCAGAGGCTCTGCACGGCCGCCGGGACTCTCTATATCACTGCAACATGTTTTATAGACACCAGTATGTATTAAGTGTGAGTTCTTATAAAATCAGCCATATTAATGACATCCTGCACCTCTTTTGCCCTTCTTTTCTTTTTTTTTTTTTGTTTATCAATTTTTCTTTTTTTTTATTAATTTTTATTTTTTTAGTTTGTTTTGCTTTACAATACTGTATTCATTTTGCTATACATTGACATGAATCAGCCACGAGTATACATGAACTCCCAATCCCGACCCCCACCTCCCCTCTCCCGCCAATTTCTGTCTTTGTGCCATTACCGTACTGTCTTGATGACTGTGGTTTTGTAGTAGAGACTGAAGTCAGGCAGGTTGATTCCTCCAGTTCAATTCCTCTTTCTCAACATTGCTTTGGCTATTTGAGGTTTTTTTGTATTTCCATGAGGTGAAGTCGCTCAGTCATGTCCGACTCTTTGCGACCCCATGGACTGTAACCTACTAGGCTTCTCCGTCCATGGGATTCTCCAGGCAAGAATACTGGAGTGGATTGCCATTTCCTTCTCTAGAGGATCTTCCCAACCCAGGGATCGAACCCAGGTCTCCCGCATTGGAGGCAGACGCTTTAACCTCTGAGCCACCAGGGAAGTCTCTACAAATTGTGAAATTATTTGTTCTAGCTCTGTGAAAAATACTGCTGGTAGCTTGATAGGGATTGCATTGAATCTGTACATTGCTTTGGGTAGTATACTCATTTTCACTATATTATTTCTTCCGATCCATGAACATGGTATATTTCTCCATCTATTAGTGTCCTCTTTGATTTCTTTCACCAGTGTTTTATAGTTTTCTATATATAGGTCTTTAGTTTCTTTAGGTAGATATATTTCTAAGTATTTTATTCTTTTTGTTGCAATGGTGAATGGAATTGTTTCCTTAATTTCTCTTTCTCTTTTCTCATTATTAGTGTATAGGAATGCAAGGGACTTCTGTGTGTTGATTTTATATCCTGCAACTTTACTATACTCATTGATTAGCTCTAGTAATTTTCTGGTCGAGTCTTCAGGGTTCCTAGGTAGAGGATCATGTCATCTGCAAACAGTGAGAGTTTTACTTCCTCTTTTCCAATAGGGATTCCTTTTATTTCTTTTTCTGCTCTGATTGCTGTGACCAAAACTTCCAGAATTACGTTGAATAGTAGTGGTGAAAGTGGGCATCCTTGTCTTGTTCCTGACTTTAGGGGAAATGCTTTCAATTTTTCACCATTGNCCACACTGTTCTCCATAGTGGCTGTACTAATTTGCATTCCCACCAACAGTGGAAGAGGGTTCCCTTTTCTCCACACCCTCTCCAGCATTTATTGCTTGTTGACTTTTGGATCATAGCCATTCTGACTGGTGTGAAATGGTACCTCATTGTGGTTTTGATTTGCATTTCTCTGATAATGAGTGATGTTGAGCATCTTTTCATGTGTTTGTTAGCCATTCGTATGCCTTCTTTTCATTTTGCTTTTCTCTTCAATTTAACTTGCCTAAAAATAATGCACTGAATGAATTCTATATGAGGCATTTCATGAACCTCTCCAAGAATTTTGTCTTTGTTAATCCCTGTTAAAACTGGTACTTCATCAGTGGCCTTATTTCCATTTTTTTCCCATAAAACACTGATTTTTTTTTAATTAAAGAATTCATTTATTTTGAGAACTTATCTCCAGTGTTCTCCCTTATTGGCTTTCCAAAGGAGTAGTTCATCTATTTCAGTATTGAAACAGAATCAAGAAAATAGTCCAGGACATGCCAAGAACATGTTCTTTTATCTAACTTTACAGCAAAACTCCTCCACCATATAGTTTGTTCTAATATTATTTCTACCAATTTCCTAGTTCTTTTTTCTTTACATCTTCAACAATATTTGCTGATAAAAAAATACATCTTGGTTTATTGCCCATATTGTATTATTTTTAACAATTTTTAAATGCATCCATGAGGAGCTTTCTAAACATTATGGTTTGGTTTAATTCTGTCATGGTTTAAATTGAGTACTGACTGACTTCAGCCATTGTTGAAAAAGCAAATTTGGAAGTTTTTGATGCTTAGTTATTAGGGAGGTCTGGCGTGCTGCGATTCATGGGGTTGCAAAGAGTCGGACATGACTGAGCGACTGAACTGAACTGAACTGATGATGTATCTTCTTAGTCTTGACTAAGTTAATATCATAGAACACAATAAGACAAAGTTCCTCTCTGACAACAGTGGATATAAATCCGTATTCTAAATAGTGTTCTTAGTAATTTGAATATTTTACCTACCTGTCACATATGATTAAATAGTAATTGTGTTTAATCTCGCTCCATGGCTGATGAAGAGTTTCTGAAGGAATATAGAGGAGGGTCAACTCTTTTTCTCTTGTGCCTGAAATGTAAGTGTTATTTTTAATCAATAGTTGCCTGTCAGGAATATTTTAAAACTTGTGTCATTTTGTGAGAGTTAAAACTATTGATAGATAAAAACATGGAAATTCATTTAATCAAGCACCATAAAACATAATATACTGCAAAAGAAGGAACTTATGAGGAAGCCTCTTTCCCCTCTGCCATGCTAGGAGGTGAACCTATTCAGTGGGGTCACCTCAAGTACTGTATGAAATTCCTAACTGTCTGGGGACTGGACACACGATACTGGTGTCAATACATGACAGTAAAGAATCTGCCTGTAGTGCAGGAGGCTCAGGTTTGAACCCAGGGTCGGGAAGATCCCCTGGAGAAGGGAATGGCAACCCACTCAAGTATTCTTGCCTGGAGAATTCCATGGACAGAGGAGCCTGGCTGGTGGTAGTTCATGGCATTGCAAAGAGTCGGACACTACTGAGCGAGTAACATTTTCACTTTCCAAACATTAGAGCTCCTTTTCATTTTGTAGTTGAAAATAAATGTACATGGGAGTTCTAGTTGGCTTGGCAGATAAGTGGGGGGAGCCTTCCAAGCACAGGGCACTGCGAGGGCAAGGCTCTAGGACTGAAGCACGCTTGGCATACTCAAGGAACTGTGAAGATGCCAGTTGCAGCTGACACCATTTCCATGAGAAATGGCTGTAAGAAGTCCAGTCTTTCACAGTGATAAAAGCAAAAAACTCTCTCTCCTGGGAACGCCGACCGTGTGGTTATTTTCCCATCTTTAAATGATTAACACACTGGTCCCAGAGAACAACTCTAAGCTATCATCTTCCTATTTCCTTTTCATCCATTTCAGCTTTTTATAATGTGGAAGCGTACTGGCCATTCTTTAGAAAACTTTACTTAAATGAATAATTACTACCCCTCTTATGTAGATGTTTGGCTAAACATTTTATTTATTTTTTCTTTACTTCACAATATTGTATTGGTTTTGCCATACATCAACATGAACCCACCACAGGTGTACATGTTCCTGAACCCCCCTCCTACCTCGCTCCCCATACCATCCCTCTGGGTCATCCCAGTGCAGCAGCCCCAAGCATCCTGTATCCTGCATCGAACCTAGACTGGCGATTCATTTCTTATATGATATTATCCATGTTTCAATGCCATTCTCCCAAATCATCCCACCCTCTCCCTCTCCCACAGAGTCCAAAAGACTGTTCGATACATCTGTGCCTCTTTTGCTGTCTCACATACAGGATTATCGTTACCATCTTTCTAAATTCCATATATATGTGTTCGTATACTGTATTGGTGTTTTGCTTTCTGGCTTACTTCACTCTGTATAATTGGCTCCAGTTTCATCCACCTCATTAGAACTGATTCAAATGTATTCTTTTTAATGGCTGAGTAATACTCCATTATGTATATGTACCATAGCTTTCTTATCCATTCATCTGCTGATGGACATCTAGGTTGCTTCCATGTCCTGGCTATTATAAACAGTGCTGCAGTGAACATTGGGGTACACGTGTCTCCTTCAATTCTGGTTTCCTCGGTGTGTATGCCCAGCAGTGGGATTGCTGGGTCATAAGGCAGTTCTATTTCCAGTCTTTTAAGGAATCTCCATGCTGTTCTCCACAGTGGCTGTACTAGTTTGCATTCCTACCAGCAGTGTAAGAGGGTTCCCTTTTCTCCACACCCTCTCCAGCGTTTATTGCTTGTAGACTTTTGGATTGCAGCCATTCTGACTGGCGTGAAATGGTACATCATTGTGGTCTTGATTTGCATTTCTCTGGTAATGAGTGATGTTTAGCATCTTTTCATGTGTTTGTTAGCCATCTGTATGTCTTCTTTGGAGAAATGTCTATTTAGCTCTTTGGCCCATTTTTGATTGGATCGTTTATTTTTCTGGAATTGAGCTGCATAAGCTGCTTGTATATTTTGAGATTAGTTGTTTGTCAGTTGCTTCATTTGCTATTATTTTCTCCCATTCACAAGGCTGTCTTTTCACCTTGCTTACAGTTTCCTTTGTTGTGCAGAAGCTTTTAATTTTAATTAGGTCCCCTTTGTTTATTTTTGCTTTTATTTCCAGTGTTCTGGGAGGTGGATCATAGAGGATCCTGCTGTGGTTTATGTCGGAGAGTGTTTTGCCTATGTTCTTCTCTAGGAGTTTTATGGTTTCTGGTCTTATGTTTAGATCTTTAATCCATTTTGAGTTTATTTTTGTGTATGGTGTTAGAAAATGTTCTAGTTTCATTCTTTTACAAGTGATTGACCAGTTTTCCCAGCACCACTTATTAAAGAGATTGTCTTTAATCCATTGTATATACTTGCCTCCTTTGTCGAAGATAAGCTGTCCATAGGTGTGTGGATTTATCTCTGGGCTTTCTATTTTGTTCCATTGATCTATATTTCTGTCTTTGTGCCAGTACCATACTGTCTTGATGACTGTGGCTTTGTAGTAGAGCCTGAAGTCAGGCAGGTTGATTCCATTGCCTCCTTTGTCGAAGATAAGCTGTCCATAGGTGTGTGGGTTTATCTCTGGGCTTTCTATTTTGTTCCATTGAGCTATATTTCTGTCTTTGTGCCAGTACCATGCTGTCTTGATGACTGTGGCTTTGTAGTAGATCCTGAAGTCAGGCAGGTTGATTCCTCCAGTTCCATTCTTCTTTCTCAAGATTGCTTTGGCTATTCGAGGTTTTTTGTATTTCCATACAAATTGTGAAATTATTTGTTCTAGCTCTGTGAAAAATACCACTGGCAGCTTGATAAGGATTGCACTGAATCTGTAGATTTCTTTGGGTAGTATACTCATTTTCACTATATTGATTCTTCTGATCCATGAACATGGTATATTTTTGGTTAAACATTTTATTAATCTTTTCCTTCCTCTGAAATTGATTCTCCCAGTGAGATAAGAAGAATTTAAGAAGTGTTAAAGAGCATTTGATGTATAGATCCTATTTATTTTGACATCAATATCAGACCTAGAGCAGATAGTTTTACTATATTTTCTCATTTATCTTAATTTCATTTCTTCCTCGAAAAAGAGATGATTTTATTTAGATGTTATTTGGAAACTGACCCACTGAAAAGATGAACGCATTTTAATGTTGGCTACCACTTACTGGATAGCTTTAAACAGATTTTTCTGAGCTGGTTTCCTCATCTGTAAAATGGCCTACTATGTAATGGAATTGCTGTTTTTACAGAAAAAAAAAAAAAGTCACCAGTTTGACAGATGAAGCATCTGGAGAGCCAAGCAATCAGTTAACAATATGTCTTGTGATAATTTTGAAACGTTCTATGTTAAGGCCATATTTGATACATAGCAATCATGCAGTAAAGGAGTCTATCATTGTTATTATAATTCTAATTAGAGGAGGAAGTAACTGTCTTCTGGGCTGCCCTAGTGCCTCAGTGGTAAAGAATCCACCTGCGATGCAGGAGACCTGTATTCCATCCCTGGGATTCCATCCTTGGAGAAATGGCAACCCATTTCAGTATCCTTGCCTAGGAAATCTCTTGGACAGAGGAGCCTGGCAGGCTATAGTCTGTGGGGTCACAAAGAGTCTGCGACTTAGCGACGAAACAACAAACTGTCTTCTACACAAATTTTTTTTTTTTCCAGAAATTAAGAAAAGCAGTCCAGTCCCTTTTCTCCAGATACCTAATGAAAGTTATTCTAATTAGAGGAGGAAGTAACTGTCTTCTGGGCTGCCCTAGTGCCTCAGTGGTAAAGAATCCACCTGCGATGCAGGAGACCTGTATTCCATCCCTGGGATTCCATCCTTGGAGAAATGGCAACCCATTTCAGTATCCTTGCCTAGGAAATCTCTTGGACAGAGGAGCCTGGCAGGCTATAGTCTGTGGGGTCACAAAGAGTCTGCGACTTAGCGACGAAACAACAAACTGTCTTCTACACAAATTTTTTTTTTTTCCAGAAATTAAGAAAAGCAGTCCAGTCCCTTTTCTCCAGATACCTAATGAAAGTTAAGCGCACAAAAGCTAAAGAAACTATTTTTGATGATTATTTTACCCAGGGAAAATTTTAAGTTTTATTAAAATGCATCATTTCACAAAATGTATGCAGCTATCAATTATGAATCAAGATTTCTTTCTTATGTAGTTTACTCAGTTTGAGGCAGTAAATCCTTAAGTTATATGTTTTACAAGGCCAAATAAAATGATTATCCCACTTAAAAGTAGTACAGTTTTTTTTTATGGACTATAGTTGATTTACAATGTTGAATTAATTTTTCCTGAGTACAGATTTTTAAAAGGAAAATACCTCAAGCCATGAAGAATTGTCACTTATAGTGTTGTTGAGCTCTGTTTAGAGTAAGTCAACTCTGACTCTTTGAATCATTTTAGTCTCTGCGCCTTGGTTTTCTCATTTATCAAATGGAGATAGTGTTAGCTCTGAGGATTGTTTTCAGGGTTAGAAATCGCATATGCAAATTACTTAACACACAGGAAACATTCAAGTGTTTTAAAAAATTATTACTACCACATCTGTGGTTATCCCAATTTTATTTAACCAACCTTTATAAAATTGAAGGGTTATCTGCTGTCTTCCACACAATGCTTTTTGAGATCCAGATCCCAGTGTCCTAAGGGGCTTCTCGGTCCCTGGGGTCTCTCCCTGTGAGATGGCTTGTAATGGTTTCAGAATGTGGCCTTATGCTCACTGAGTAAGCCACTGCCCTTTCACTGGAAGCAGCATATGGAAACCATCACAAAGAGAAGGAATCATTTCAAGTGCTTTGAAAATATAAAAGAAAAATAAATTGTTCCCTGGTAAGTAAATATAGGACGTTGATCTCTGAATAGTCAGGAAAACTCTGTGCCAGGACCTTTAGGGGAAGGCTAATGAGCCTTTCAATCCCTCCCCAGCCTCCACCTCCACAACCCTTGTCTGCTAAATTAGAAGACGTTATTACTATATAAGGCTGCTTTTTCTAAGTAAGTGATAATAGTTAAACTCTTGGTGTTTTCAGCTTTTCAAACAGTGGAGAGTTATTTTCATCAGTCAAGATGAAGCTAAAATGAAAAATAGTTTGTGAAAAGCTTAGGCTTTGGGAGTCAGATACCACCATAACAGTCACCTTTATTTTTATTTCTTTCATGAAAAGCATAACATTTTCCACTGGATGGTACTCAGCATGACTGATATTATGTTGAATTGTGTAAATATTATATTACATGTATTGGCTGCTGCAGAGAGTCAAAACGCAGTGATCCATTTTCAGGGCTCCAATCTTTTGGCTGCCTGCCTGCCAGATGGGGAGATGTTGATCAGAACAGTTTCATCCTGAGGCAAAGCTGCAATCTGAGAGAGGAGGCCCGTCATTGCCTGCTTCCTCTGAGCCAAACTGGCCATGCGGCTTCATGTTGAGTGAGTTACCAAGGGCTTCCTTCAGCTGCAGGCGCTGGGCTGAGGGTAGACATGAATTCAATTAAGGACCCATTATGATAGTTACTCCATTCTGTTCTTCATTACTGTCAGCTACTCTCATCCTCAGCTTCTTATTCTTATCTGAGAAGGAAAATTCCTCCTTCTCTGTCTTCACGATCCCCATTCTCTTCTCATTCTTTATCTAGTTCTTCTTATGCCTCTCTTTCCTCCTCTAGCTTCCTAAGCAAATAAGACACCAAATCTGATATTGCCTACCCACACAAGAAAAAGGAATAATGTGTGTGTGTGTGTGTGTGTGAAAGAGAAAGAGACAGAGAGAGAGCACAAAAGAGAAAGCTGTATATAAGTCTCTCTTCCTTAATTGATTTTCATGGAAAGGTAACAATATGCTGGATTTTTCAATTCAGAGCTGAACTAGTATGAACTAGGACGGAGAATTACTTTCCAGGAGTGTGTTTCCAAGGTCCATTCCTTCACTCCGAGAAACTCCTTTTCAAGGTTTTAGGCCCTTTGCCTCCTATCATTGTCTCCGGTCTGAGCAGCTTGCTTCTTCCTGGGAGGCGGTTTTCATTTTCTCCTGAACATGACATGTTTATTCTTCTCCCAGGTCTCTGTGACTTTGACCTTGATCTTTTCTGCAATGGAATGTTTCTCTGTATTTAATTCTCTCAGTCCATAAAAGGTATGCAATAAAGACTATTATTTTTTACCTGATTAATAACAATTCTTTTTCATTTAGTAAGGGATAAAATCACTTTCAGTCGAAAACAAGGACATATTGTTTGAGGAAGTTCATGAGTTTTGTCAGAAGCTTTAAGGATAAATGTTTTGAAAGATAAAGGTAAATGAATTGAAGTTCGGAATCTGTATCAAAGGCAAGTGGGAGCCAGGAGACGATTCTGCTGCAGGATTAAAGAGGGTAAAGGGCAGGCAGAAGGGGTCTGTGGTGGCAGGTTAGCACAGCATGAAACAAGGGCACTCTTCCTTTAGAAGTCCTCACATTACTATGAAACCACAGCTCTTACTCAGACCCCAGGGTCCTGGAGCCAAGGTAGCAAAGGATGGCTTCAAATCACAGTATGCCTTCTTATTTTGTACTTAACAAGCAAATATTGCTATTCTGATAGAGCTAATGGCTGTGATAAAGAAGTCTTTTGCTCATTGATATCTCTGATTTTAAAATTTGCATTTTCCATGCTTCTATTGTCACCTTTGCTCTTTGAAGGCAGGAGCCTAGCTCTTGTATCTCCTAAACAGGGCTCTTTAATGTAGATGACATACATACATGTGTAACTAGGGACTTACATCAGCCATGTACTTACTGAAAAGTTGTTGAATAAGTGGATGAATGAGTAGATGTGTATCTTCTATTCTGTAGTGTGAGGTAGCAACTACTGGAAAGCCTGATTTTGCTGAAGCTTTATCTGGTGTTTTTTTAAATGAGCAGTTTGTTTAAAGTGTGATTATAAGAGTGATATATATGCTTTGTAAGTGCGTGTGTTCCTATTGATTTGATATTATCAGATATCAAATATGTGATATCAAATATCAGAAAAGATCATTGACTGAATGGAAATCAGGAGACCTGAATTTTAGGCACTGGTCTAACTTGGGTTTAGTCTGCTACCTCAACTAAAACTCTCTGACTCCCCATTTCTCTACTTATAAAGGGGAAGATTTATTGATAGAACGCATAAAGTGCCTTATAGCTAGATTCTACTTTAAATCAAGAAGATAATAGATGAATGAAAACACCCATGAATGGTCATATTTCCTCTGTTAACATGAAAAAATAGAGCAGTGTTTTCTGCAAAAAGGCAATTGGTTATATGGCGTTTCTATGGGACTTTTAGTCTCATTTCACCAAATCATAATTTGTAGCATATATGTGTTATAAATAAATAAGCAAAAATCTCAAATGACATCGATTAATGTGCTTTTTTGCTATATTTTACTTTTTTAATAATGAAAATTGTATTGCAGTGAGTTACTACTGAATTTAGCATTTTCTAATGATATTTTAAATAAATGCTTTATTCTTTCCCTTTCTTTATTACTTTTCTAAATAAAAAGGCAGTTCACTATTATACATGAATGTAATCAACTATTTTAAAAGTATCACTAAGAATTCATGGATTTAAATAGAACTGATGTTTTTATAAATCTAATTTCTTTTTTCAAACTCTGGATCTGACGCAATTAAGAGCCTTGGAGAAATATCAATAACCTCAGATATGCAGCTGACACCACTGTTATGGCAGAAAGTGAAGAGGAACTAAAAAGCCTCTTGATGAAAGTGAAAGAGGAGAGTGAAAAACTTGGCTTAAAGCTCAACATTCAGAAAACTAAGATCAGGGCATCCGGTCCCATCACTTCACGGGAAATAGATGGGGAAACAGTGGAAACAGTGTCAGACTTTATATTTTTGGGCTCTAAAATCACTGCAGATGGTGACTGCAGCCATGAAATTAAAAGACACTTACTCCTTAGAAGGAAAGTTATGACCAACCTAGATAGCATATTCAAAAGCAGAGACATTACTTTGCTGGCTAAGGTCCGTCTAGTCAAGGCTATGGTTTTTCCTGTGGTCATGTATGGATGTGAGAGTTGGACTGTGAAGAAGGCTGAGCGCTGAAGAATTGATGCTTTTGAATTGTGGTGTTGGAGAAGACTCTTGAGAGTCCCTTGGACTGCAAGGAGATCCAACCAGTCCATTCTGAAGGAGATCAACCCTGAGATTTCTTTGGAAGGAATGATGCTAAAGCTGAAGCTCCAGTACTTTGGCCACCTCATGCAAAGAGTTGACTCATTGGAAGAGTCTGATGCTGGGAGGGATTGGGGGCAGGAGGAGAAGGGGACGACCAAGGATGAGATGGCTGGATGGCATCACTGACTCGATGGACGTGAGTCTGAGTGAACTCCGGGAGTTGGTGATGGACAGGGAGGCCTGGCGTGCTGCGATTCATGGGGTCGCAAAGAGTCGGACACGACTGAGCAACTGAACTAAACTGAACTGAAGTTTGTTTTTCTTACCCAACTAGAAACTCCAGGTAGAGAGTTGGTAGAGATTATCTCACAGAGTAAAACCACTCATTCTGATGTTGCTGGACTTCTATGACAAATTCTAATTTGATGGAGAAGAGGGAATGTGTTTGATACTCTTCATCTATTCTTTAAAGCCCTCGCATTTGGGTAAACTGTGTCAAAGGAAAACAAGAGACAGTCCTTGGTGAACCTGGCCTTGGTTAGTTTACTTCCACATCTCCAAGTGCAGGGTTTTGAATCAATCATAGTTCCACCCCACAAATGGATTCAACTCTATATTAAAAAAAAAATTAAAATAGCTAAAACTGAAAATGGCTTTTATTTTTAGGTTATAAAAATGACACATTGTCATTGTTAAAATATTCAAGTACTAAAGAAAAGAATAAAAATAAAGTAAAACTTATACCATCCAGAAATAGCACATTATTAACCTTTTGGTGATATTCTCCTTAGTTCCCGCTCTCTCTTCACACATGCCAACTTACAATCACACCTACAATTCAGTTCCATGTAAATGAAATGATACTAAATGTGTTCTCTTATTAAACACACAACATGAACATCTTTCTGTGTTAGTGAGTCCCGATTTACATCATCTTTTTAGTAACTGCATAGTGTTACACGTTGACCATAATCTCTGTAACCCATCCCCTACTGAACATACAAGTTACTTATAATTTTCCACTGTTATAAATAGCACTCAAATGAATACTTTGCATATATAAAATACGTTTGTGTACTTATCTGATCATTTCTATAGAATTAATCCCTAAAAGTAAGATTACTACTCTGAGAATATGCGATGCATTTTTTTTGGTGAATATGAAGACTATCTGAATTAATTTGGGGTCAACTATTATATACAAGGAGAAAATTTCTTATCATGTACACGTCCCTCATTAGTATGCTAGTCAGTACAATTCCTTTTGGCGGATAAATATGTAAATATCAAGGTCATACAATCTAGGTAACATACTTTCACTTAAAAACACTTAAAAGTATTGATAGTGATTGGTAATTTCTAAAATGTCTTAAAATTGAGAGGAAAAAAAATTCCCACATTCCAGTTCTATTAAATTTCTAGATTGTTTCAGGATAAAAATTTTGCATAAAGATGATCAGTGTTTAAAAGTAATGGACAAGAGGGTATTAGTGCCTAGGGAATGAGAGTTTGCAGCTTTCCATGTAATTATCAAGATGTCATTGTCAGATAAATCAGATTTTTAAAAACTTACTTTAAAGAAATAATAATATCTTTGAAGATATGTGAAAGTAGGTTTTATACATGATAAAGCCATATTATAAAAGTATTGTTACAAATATCATTTTAGTATTGTTTTCTTAAAGTGATAGAGTAGGTTTAAAAGAAACCTTTCTTTTCAGAAACACCTCATTGAAATTTAGGTTTTAGAATTTTTTTTGTTGGAGGGATGTTTAATTTATAAACTGTATTGCAAAACTTGTATATAGTTTTTATGAAGGACTAGTCCTGAAGCTGAAGCTCCAATACTTTGGTCTCCTGATGGGAAGAGCTGAGTCATTCGAAAAGACCCTGATGCTGGGAAAGATTGAGGGCAAGAGGAGAAGGGGACAACAGAGGATGAGATGATCAGGTCAATGTGTGACAAGTGCTGGGGAGAGGTGTGCTCTAGCCCTCCCTTCTCACACATAGTCAGGGATGGCAAGGCCTGGAGACAGTGCAGCTTAACCCCCTGAAGTTTTTACAGCTCTCCAGCTTCGTACACAGGAACCCCTGTACTCCTAGGAGAAAGGCAATTTTGTCCTGAGTTCTTCTGGAAAGAGTGGTTGAAGGGGTGGACACAGGTGGATTATGGGCCATATCTATCCTCGGGAAGGCTGTTGCTGAAGGATGTGAGTGAACTTGTCCCTGAGCATGGCGGAGCAGCTAGTAAACTTCCAATTATTAGTGTCCCTGGGGGCATCCAGATCACACTCATATCTGTGTGATTTACAGAGAGCACAGCCTGGGTCCTTATCTCTGACTCCTTCTAGAAGTTGTTATCTGTAACCAAAAGTATCTGTTGTTCTTCAGTTGCTCAGTCATGTCTGACTCTTTGCAGCCCCATGGAATGCAGCATGTCAGGCTTCCCTGTCCTTCACTATCTCTCTGACTTTGTGCAAACTCATGTCCATTGAGTTAAGGATGCCATCTAACCATCTCACCCTCTTTTATGCTTTTGAACTGTGGTGTTGAAGACTCTTGAGAGTTGCATGGACTGCAAGGAGATCCAACCAGTCCATCCTAAAGGAAATCAGTCTAGAATGTCCATTGAGTTAGGATGCCATCTAACCATCTCACCCTCTTTTATGCTTTTGAACTGTGGTGTTGAAGACTCTTGAGAGTTGCATGGACTGCAAGGAGATCCAACCAGTCCATCCTAAAGGAAATCAGTCTAGATATTCATTGGAAGGACTGATGTTGAAGCTGAAACTCCAGTATTTTGGCCACCTGATGTGAAGAGCTGACTCATTTGAAAAGACTCTGATACTGAGAGAGATTGCGGGCAGGAGAAGGGGAGGACAGAGGATGAGATGGTTGGATGGCATCACTAATTCGATGCACATGAGTTTGGGTGAACTCTGGGAATTCGTGATGGACAGGGAGGCCTGGCGTGCTGCAGTCAATGGGGTTGCAAAGAGCCGAACACAACTGAGCAACTGAAGTGAACTGAACTGAATAGAAAGGGAAAGACTAGAGATTTCTTCAAGAAAATTAGAGATACCAAGGGAACTTTTCATGCAAAGATGGGCACAATAAAGGACAGAAATGATATAGATCTAACAGAAGCAGAAGATATTAAGAAGAGGTGGCAAGAATATGCAGAACTATACAAAAAAGATCTTCACGACCCAGATAACCATGATGGTGTGATCATTCACACCCACCTAGAGCCAGACATCCTGTAATGTGAAATCAAGTGGACCTTAGATAGCAACACTATGAACAAAGCTAGTGGAGGTGATGGAATTCCAGTTGAGCTATTTCAAATCCTAAAAGATGATGCTGTGAAAGTGCTGCACTCAATATGCCAGCAAACTTGGAAGACTCCGCCGTGGCCACAGGACTGGAAAAGGTCAGTTTTCATTCCAGTCCCAAAGAACAGGGAGTGAAGTCGCTCAGTCGTCTCCAACTCTTTGCAACCCCATGGACTACAGCCTACCAGGCTTCTCTGTCCATGACATTTTCCAGGCAATAGTACTGGAGTGGATTGCCATTTCTTTCTCCAGGGAATCTTCCCAACCCAGGGATCGAACCCAGGTCTCTCACATTGTAGACAGACGCTTTACTGTCTGAGCCACCAGGGAAGTCAATCCCAAAGAAAGGCAATGCCAAAGAATGTTTAAACTACTGCACAATTGCACTCATCTCACACTCTAGCAAAGTAATGCTCAAAATCCTCCAAGCCAGACTACAACAGTATGTGAACCATGAGCTTCCAGATGTTCAAGCTGGATTTAGAAAAGGCAGAGGAACCAGAGATCAAATTGCCAACATCTGCTGGATCATGGAAAAAGCAAGAGAGTTCCAGAAAAACATCTACTTCTGCTTTATTGACTATGCCAAAGCCTTTGACTGTGTGGATCACAGCAAACTGGAAAATTCTGAAAGAGATGGGAATACCAGACCACCCGACCTGCCTCTTGAGAAATCTGTATGCAGGTAAAGAAGCAACAGTTAGAATTGGACATAGAACAATAGACTATTTCCAAATCGGGAAAGGAGTATGTCAAGGCTGTATATTGTCACCCTGCTTATTTAACTTATATGCAGAGTACATCATGAGAAATACTGGGGTGGATGAAACACAAGCTTGAATCAAGAGTGCCAGGAGAAATATCAATAACCTCAGATACATAGATGACACTACTCTTATGGCAGAAAGCCAAGAAGAACTAAAGAGCCTCTTGATGAAAGTGAAAGACAAGGCTTAAAATGCAACATTAAGATCAGAGCATCTGGTCCCATCACTTCATGGTAAATAGATAGGGAAACAATGGAAACAGTGAGGGACTTTAATTTTTTGTGCTCCAAAATCACTGCAGATGGTGATTGCAGCCATGAAATTAAAGGACACTTGCTCCTTGGAATAAAAGCTATGACCAGCCAACCTAGACCGCATATTAAAAAGCAGAGACATTACTTTGCCAACAAAGGTCCATCTAGTCAAAGCTATGGTTTTTCCACTAGTCATGTATGGATATAAGAGTTGGAATATAAAGAAAGCTGAGTGCCAAAGAATTTATGCTTTTGAACTGTGGTGTTGGAGAAGACTCTTGAGAGTCCCTTGGACTGCAAGGAGATCCAACCAGTCCATCCTAAAGGAGATCAGTCCTGAATATTTATTGGAGGGACTGATGCTGAAGCTGAAGCTCCAATATTTGGCCACCTGATGCGAAGAACTGACTCATTTGAAAAGACCCTGATACTGAGAGAGATTGAAGGAGGAGGAGAAGGGGACGACAGATGATGAGGTGGTTTGATGACATCACTAATTCGATGCACATGAGTTTGAGTAAGCTCTGGAAGTTGGTGATGGACAGAGAAGCCTGGTGTGCTGCAGTCCATGGGGTCACAAAGAGTCGGACACAACTGAGTGACTGAACTGAACCAGTTTATTATAAAAGATATCATAAAGGATACAGATAACAGCCAGATGCAGAGGTATGTAGGAGAAAGTCATGAAGAGACCTGAGTGTAGCAGCGTCTGTTCCTTGTGAATATAGGGCTCAGCACCTTCTCATCAAGTGTCATGCTCATCAGCCCAGAAGTTCAAATCTTGTTTTTTAAGATTTTATAGAGCTTAATATGCAACACCTCCTACCTCATGCCCTTCCCAGAGGTCAATGAGTGGGGCTGAAATTTCCTAATCACTTGGTCTTTCTAGTGACCAGCCTCATCCTGAAGGTATCCAGGAGTCCTGCTCTCAGTCACCTCATTATATAAACTCAGGTGTGCGCAAAAAGATTCCTTATGAATAATGAAAGACACTCCTCACTCGGGAAATTCCAGGGGCTTAAGGAGTTTTGTGCCAGGTATGTGTGATAAAGACAAAATGTATGTCTTGTTATACCACAAATATGCTAAAGTCTAGGATAAATGAGACATTGTCTTTGCTTTTCCTCCATGGAAGAGGCAGATTTATAACTATTAAGAAGGTGACAAGGTTTTAAAGAGAAGAATATATAATGTATTATAAAATAGAAACCATGAATAAGTTAATTCTGCATAGTAGCATCAAGGAACTATACTGAGGAATCACTATTCAAAACTGGACCCTGAAGTGAGTAAAGTCGTTCCAGGCCTAGGGAACAGCTTCCACATGTACACTAAAGCATGCAAGAGCGTGGCGTGGTGAGTGAACAGCAAGCAGCTGCAGAGTCTAGTATCTTCTGAGAAATTTCCTGTTTCAGTGCTACAATGATCTCTTTCATGAGTACTAGGTAAATCTCAGTGAAGTATGTGTCAGACAGAATTCAGTCAGATACTATCAGTCTGATATTTTGGCCTTCTTTCTTTTGTTGTTCCTTCCTTTATGTACTAAAAGTTCACTGGTCACTATAATAACATTGGAAATTTTACTTTCATTTTCTATGGTTTGCATGAAGCATTTGTGTCCAGACTCAAGTCTTTGTAAGAAAGGCTATAATGAAGGTCTTGACATCTCACCATCATGGAAAGAGTGAAAAGATACCAAATTTTAGACTCTCTTGAATTTATTAACTGAGAAACTGAGAAGAACCAGGGATTAAAAGTCACTGTCTTCTTCCTTTCAAATGCATCATCTTGTTTGTTATAAACACTTTCTTTCAAATTCTCATTAAAGATTTTTAAACAGGGGACTGGCATGATCTAGAGCATGCTTAGAAAGATGACTGACAGTAATGTGGAGATGGGTTGAAAGTTGGAGCTTGGAGGGTGGAGAATAATAGGAAGGAGGTGGTTAGAATATTCCAGTGGCTTAGCCAGTGAAGAATCCGTGTGCAATGCAGGAGACCTAGGTTTGATCCCTGATTTGGGAAGATCCCTGGAGAAGGAAATGGTAACCCACCCCAGCGTTCTTGCCAAGGAAATCCTATGGACCGAGGAGCGTGGCAGGCTACAGTCCATGGGGTCACAAGAGTTGGACAGATTTAGTGACTAAACCACCCCACCAATGACAAATAAATAATGAGACTCTAGATTAGGCTGAGGGCACTGGGGCTGAAAAAGAAGAAACACAGATAAATTAGAAATATATAGCTGTGGATGGCAAGAATAGGGGAAGAGTGGACTGTAGTTGGAGGTTTTATCTTGGAAGACAAAGGGATGGGTGTAGCATTTATTGAAAGAAGCAATTTTGGAGAAAAGAAAATAAATTTAATTCTAAATAAATTGGATTTGGACATCCAGAAGTTGCTATGTAATGAAGAGTTAAGAGTATGGTCTGGGCTCGGGAAAGCTACCAGTACTAGAGATTATCTGGGGAAATGGCTGAAACACATGAAGCAAGAAGCAAGGAGGATACGGGCAGAATCTTGGAGAAGATCAGTATACAAAGTTTAAACAGAGAAAAAGAAGTTAAAAGAGGTCACAAGAGAGACAGAAAGAGCATAAGCATTTCTGGTATGTTAAGAAAGGAGAATATTTTAAGGAATTACTTATCAGTGACAAATATTTCAGGGTTTAAGGAAAAGGATGATAAGACCATACATTGACACATAAGAGGATTTGGGTGAGAAAACAGAAAGAGTGAAGATGGCATCTGTTTGAGAGAAAAGAGGTTTAGGAAAGAGTTTTTTAGAATATTAGCAGGAGAAAGGGAGAAAGACAAGGTAATTACTCTTATAGCAAAGTTAGAGTTGTCTGGGAAGGATTAAATCCATTGAACTTAGTGCTAGGTGTTTTATTTTGATATTTGGAAGTATTCTTAACTAATAGAAAATATTAGATGTAAAAAATTTTCGACAAAAGAACAGAAAAAACAAGGCTATTATTTGTTCTAAAAAACAGTGCCTTCTAAAAGTGTCTAAGCTGGCGATTGGGAATTATTATTTATTTGAATGATTTGGACAACATGAACACAGAATTGGAGTAATTATAATCCTTAGTGCATAGCACATTTCTTAAGCAAATATTTTTAACAATATCGTAAGTACATGAGATCTCAACTGCCTAACCAAAAACCGAGAAAATAAGCTGCCCTTACCTCCCACTATATTATCCTGCCTCTGCGGACTCAGGGTAAGCATCATTCTGAATTCTGTATTTATTATTACTTGCCTTTCTTTTTATATAGTTTAATCAAATATTTCAGTTCAGTTCAGTCGCTCAGTCATGTCCAACTCTTTGCGACCCCATGGACTGTAGCACTCCAGGCCTCCCTGTCCATCAACAACTCCCAGAACTTCCTCAAATTCGTGTCCATTGAGTCGGTGATGCCATCGAACCATCTCATTCTCTGTCAAATGGCTGCAATCACCATCTACAGTGATTTTGGAGCCCACGAAAATAAAATCTGACAGTTTTCATTGTTTCCCCATCTATTTGCCATGAAGTTATGGGACCAGATGCCATGATCTTCGTTTTCTGAATGTTGAGCTTTAAGCCAACTTTTTCATTCTCCTCCTTCACGTTCATCAATAGGCTCTTTAGTTCCTCTTCATTTTCTGCTATAAGGGTGGTGTCATCTGCATATCTGAGGTTATTGATATTTTTCCCGGCAATCTTGATTCCAGTTTGTGCTTCATCCAGCCCAGTATTTCTCATGATGGACTCTGCATTTAAGTTAAATAAGCAGGGTGACAATATACAGCCTGATGTACTCCTTTCCCGATTTGGAAACAGTCTGTTGTTTCATGTCCAGTTCTAACTGTTGCTTCCTGATCTGCATACAGATTTCTCAAGAGGCAGGTCAGGTGGTCTGGTATTCCCATCTCTTTCAGAATTTTCCACAGTTTTTTGTGATCCACACAGTCAAAGGCTTTGGCATAGTCAGTAAAGCAGAAATAGATGTTTTTCTGGAACTCTCTTGCTTTTTTGATGATCTAGCGGATGTTGGCAATTTGATCTCTGGTTCCTCTGCCTTTTCTAAAACCAGCTTGAGCATCTGGAAGTTCACGGTTGGAGAAGTTTGGCATTACTTCACTAGCGTGTGAGATGAGTGCAATTGTGCAGTAGTTTGAGCATTCTTTGGCATTGCCTTTCTTTGGGACTGAGATAGAATTGAATATTTATGCATTCTAAAGAGAGAGATGTTTTAAGTTTAGTTATTTTTAACTTTATAAGAAGGGCATCATGCTGCATTTAGTCTTTGGAGATTTTGTTTTTCTCAGTATGTTGTCACTGGCCTGTATCCATATGGCTGCAGCCTGTTCATTTGTTGTGTTGGATGTGTGATGTTTCACTGTGTGAACACCTCACAGTTTACCTATCGTTTTCTTGTCAGAGAACGTGTGGGCTGCTCCGGGTGTTTGCTGCTCTGAGCAGTGCTGCTAGAACACCTCCTGTTGCAAGTGGGTGAGGGTTTCTTTTAGCTATAGGTCAGGAGTACAGTTGTTGGGTCATAGGTTTGTAAATGATCAGCTTAGGAGGAGAAACTATTTTTCAAATAGATACATGATTCACAATTCCACCAGCAATGCCTAAGGAACCCTGTGCTTCCACATCTTCTTCAACACTTGATCAGATTTTTTAATTTTTGCCATTCTTTGGGCAGTTAAATACTATCTCTTGTGGTCTCGATTTGTATTTCTCTGACCACCAGGTAATTCAAATATCTCTTCTTTTGTTTTTTTGGCAACATGTGTTTTTTCTTCTGTGAATTGCTTATTCGTATCTTTAGAATATTTTTCTTTCATGTTATTTGTGTCCTTCATGACTGATTAGTATAAGAACTTTACCCATTCTTCATATAATAAACCTTGTCAGTTGGATGTATACTAAATGAACTCACAAGGTTTATAACCTTTTCATGTTATTTAAGGTTTCTTTGGATGAACAACAATTTCAGTATAGCCAAACATATCAATTATCTTCTTTTATAATTAATTTTTTGGGTCTTGTTAGAAAAATCTTTTATTACACTAAAGTCTAAGAAATATACACCTATATTTTCTGTAAAATCTGAGTTTTTGTAATTATTATTTAAAACGTTTTTGCAAGATGTTTTACTGGATTTATTTTTTACAATAAACCTTTTATTTTTCTTAAATAATGGTATCTTTTCAATTCCAGGAAATTTCTGCTACTTTCAAAAAATTTGTTTTAATCATCTTGGAGATTAAAAGTGACTTGGTTAAAAGCAATCCCCCTCCCCCACATCTGCTGCCACTATCTCACATTTCTAGAATTCAGCCATTGCAATTTTCTGACTTAATAATGGCATCAGGGTGTTGTGATGATAGCTAGGAATCAAGTATTTTAATTTTTGAATTCTTCAGCTGTAGCTTTGTTGTTTGGATAAGTGAAGTAGGAAAGAATTTAGTAAAAAAATGAAAGCTAGCTTTATACTATGTAGCCATATGTACATATATGTACATGTGTGTTCCTTTTTATGTATGACTTCCAAGGAGCAACACTAAAAATATTTCAGTCTGTAAAAATGAATTTGTGGTACTGGATAAATATCAATCAATCACTTGTACTTTATTTAAAAGAAAAATTAGATTATGCCAGGAGTCATTTTTCTAGTTAATTCTAAGACAGTGAGAAAAAGACTGGTGGCAGGCATATTTTGGTATAATGTAAGGAGAATAAAACAATTGCAAAATATTTGGAAAATTAGCTAAATTTCAAGCCTCCATATACTAAAATTTGATATTCTCTCACTTTTCAAATTCAGTGAATGAGCAGAGTTAGAGAGAAGTCCAAATTAAGGTGATCATTTTCCCATCAAATTATAGAGCTAGGCAGAGGGGAGTTAATTGAACAGTGTTACTGTGTGGCCCTACGTTTTACAGTCTTTCCCAATTAGCTTTCTATTCAGATTCTTTGCAATACAAATTCCATGTTTTACAAGCTTCCTAGAAACGTGAAGTTTTCTTTTTTACTTTTGAAAACAAATTTCTTTAATAAAGTAGCCAAAATATAATCCTGAACTGCAACCAGATGTTTCAATGTTTGCATAAAGAAATGTCCTTTCATTTTTTACCATTTCACATGTGGCCAGGTGCACATGCTATGTAATGTGATTATCTGTAATAGATTATAACATAGGAGAAACATTAAATAAACCTACAGATATATTTGGCCAGGTGGCTCACTAATCAGATCTGTATTTTATAGTGTTCTATTTTTTGGTTGCTGAGAATATGTTCGAATAGAAATGGACAGAGGTTTATCTCTAGAAACAGGTTTGATTTCCTTAAAAGGCAGTTGTTGCTTTTCTGCTTCGCTTCTCTGGAGAACTGGCTACAAAGTGGGAATAGTTATGCTATGACTCATTTACAAGGCTGTGCACAGCATATAGAGTTCAGATAAAATTATAATGAAACAGAATCTAATTAGACTCTGTGGAACAAGAGAGTTTTTTAAAAGGAAATTTTATGGATTGCATTTTCCTAAATCTACTTTGTTGATAAAATAAGTTGTTCCTTGTTTTTTTAAAAAGACTTAATTCAAACATTGGGATAAGATTTTCAGTTGCTTTTTTAACTCACTATATCTAGTTTTGTATTTGCCAAAAGATATGACATGTATTGTTATGTTAGGTGATTACTGGGTAAATTAGAAATGATTTAATTTTTCAGGTGTCTCAATGACTACTTTAGATTCTTAAGTTCATCGAATTGCATATAAAAAATATTATTGTACCAACCATACTGCCTAGCTTAAAAGTTAGGCTATCATAAAACTAAATATACATTTTAAAATTTCTATAGCAGTATCAAACTGAAATGCTCTTTGCTTTGCCAGTTTTTAGCAAGATGTTCCCAGTGTGGATATGCTGTTTGAAAATGCAGATATTGCTCTACTCATGTGAACACAATGAGATCTTTAAAAATACTTATTGAATACTTATTCAAAAAGACTTGGCTAGTGAATACTTACACTGAGTGAGGGAGAGCAAATATAAGGGGCAAACATGACAGAAAGTGCTAATAGAACATGGCATTTATTCTTCAGAGTCTGGATGGGGCCCCCCTGTCCTTTAGGCCTGTGCTCTATCAGTTCAGTTCAGTTCAGTCGCTCAGTCGTGTCCAACACTTTGTGACCCCATGAATCGCACCATGCCAGGCCTCCCTGTCCATCACCAGGTCCC
>SJXQ01006803.1:18637-146008 GCA_006408695.1 Aepyceros melampus | reverse complement strand
GATGCAGGACGCTTGGGACTGATGCACGGGGATAATCCAGAGAGAGGGTGTGGGGCGGGAGGGGGGATGTGGGGGTCGGGATTGGGAGTTCATGTACACTCGTGGCTGATCCATGTCGATGTGTAGCAAAACGAATACAGTATTGTAAAGCAAAACAAACTAAAAAAATAAAAATTAATTAAAAAAAATAATAAAATAAAAAAATAAAATAAAATAAAACAGAGATGGCTGAATCCCAGTCTAGCAAAATAAAATTTCAATTTTCAGGTGTAAGCCTCAAATGAGTCTCTCACGTCATTGAGCTAAAGACTAGATCATTGGTTGTTTTATCTGTTCATCTGTTTGAGGGTAGTAGAGCTAGAACTGAGTCCAGCAGAAGCTGGAACTGAAAAGCAGGCACAGTGTCTCATCTTTCCTCTATTTGCTGAGAGACTGGCACCTGGGCCATTTCCACAGACTGGTTACAGGAGACCCAATGATATTTTTGTTAGCTGTGGCTATCCACTGCCCTCCAATGCAATTAACCCTCCTTTGCCACACTTACTCCTGTGCTCTGAGGCTACATAACATCAGTAGTAGGTATCAGTAACAGACTGAGTGCTAGAAGCAATCTTAACAGTCACCTGTTCCCATGTGAGAAAACTAAGACACTGAAAGGCTAAGATTGTTGCCCAGGGTACATGGAAAGGGTGGGGTATGTGAACAAGAAATGATATAATACATCAGCCTCTGTTAGGTGCTTTACCTACGTAAGTCACTAGATATCACTAGTTAAAATGATATCACCATTAAAATGATTCTTTCAGATAGTTGTATGAAAATGATCATTACCTATCCAGCATTCTTGCCCCATCTTTTTCTACTTCCGAATAGCTTCCAGATTTTCTTTGAGAACACACCATTTCCCCCAACTTAACCATTAGTTTCAACATTCATTAAAAAATCTCCTTCATCTTGCCAAAGTAATTAAGTAGGGGATGGGCAGGACATTAGGTACCAGCCAGGCAACACACAGCCTTCTCCTGGCTTTACCTCTTTGTTACAGATTGATTTTGTTGAGCAAAGCTTAGGCCCCCCTTTTTTTAATTGGGGGCTAAGTACTTTACAATATTGTGGTGGTTTTTGCCATACATTCACATGAATCAGCCATGGATGTACATGTGTTCCCCATCCTGAACCTCCCTCCCACCTCCCTTCCAATCCCATCCCTCAGGGCCATCCCAGTGCAGCAGCCCTGAGCACTCTGTCTCATGTATAGAACCTGGACCGGTGATCTAGTTCACATATGATAATATTAGGCCTTTTAAGTGGACATGGAAGGCAATGCTTTTTCACTCCTCAGTTCAGTTCAGTTGCTCAGTCATGTCCAACTCTTTGTGACCCCATGAATTGCAGCACGTGCCAGGCCTCCCTGTCCATCACCAAGACCTGGAGTTCACTCAGACTCGCATCCATCGAGTCAGTGATGCCATCTAGCCATCTCATCCTCTGTCATCCCCTCCTTCTTCTTCCCCCAATCCCTCCCAGCATCAAAGTTTTTTCCAATGAGTCAACTCTTTGCATGAAGTAGCCAAAGTACTGGAGTTTCAGCTTTAGCATCATTCCTTCCAAAGAAATCCCAGGGTTGATCTCCTTCAGAATGGACTGGTTGGATCTCCTTGCAGTCCAAGGGACTCTCAAGAGTCTTCTCCAACACCACAGTTCAAAAGCATCAATTCTTCGGTGCTCAGCCTTCTTCACAGTCCAACTCTCACATCCATACATGACTACTGAAAAAACCATAGCCTTGACTAGACAGACCTTAGTCGGCAAAGTAATTTCTTTGCTTTAGAATATGCTATCTAGGTTGGTCATAACTTTTCTTCCAAGGAGTAAGCGTCTTTTAACTTATTGGCTGCAGTCACCATCTGCAGTGATTTTGGAGCCCCCCAAAATAAAGTCTGACACTGTTTCCACTGTTTCCCCATCTATTTCCCATGAAATGATGGGACCAGATGGCATGATCTTTGTTTTCTGAATGTTGAGCTTTAAGCCAACTTTTTCACTCTCCTCTTTTATTTTCATCAAGAGGCTTTTTAGTCCTCTTCACTTTCTTTCACTCCTACTAGATGCAAATGAGAAGTGCGTAACCCTTGTTATTACAGCAGCCAGATTGTGACCATCAGGGAAACCACCATAAGGGCAGAGACTCGACATGAAAATAAAGGGGAAGAAAGAGTACTAGGGAAAAAATAGAGTGAGAAGCCATAACTGAACTTTGCCCAGCACCTCTCAATTCTGGACTTTTCAGTTAAAAGGAGTCAGTATATTTCCTTTGTTGTTTTAATTCTGAGTTGAGCTTTCTCTCCCTTGCAACTGAAAGCATCATAATTGAATCAGATCTATTACCACTAACGTTTCATAGAAGAAATCACTTGAGGCTATACCGTACTGTCCAATTTAGTAGACACTAGCCATATGTGGCTATTTAAATACATTGCAATAGCTAAAATTAAAAATCCAGTTCCTTACTTGTAGTAGCCAGATGGGAAGTGTTCCATAGCCACATAGTTCATGGTTACCTTATTAAACAGCACAGAATTTAACAAATTTCTATGTAACAAATATTCTTATTTAGCAAATAATTAATAAATATTCTATGTATTTACATCATCACAGAAAGGTCTACTGGAGAGCACCAATGAAAGACAGGCTCTTGTGTAATTTGTCCATAGTTACGCATCTGTTACCTGGCAGAACCATCATTTGAACCCAAGTTTTACATGCCTACAGGAGGGTTCTGTTATATATCATTAAGTCCCTGTGGTCATATGTTATTGACAATATGCATTAGTATCTGATGGAACTGGGCTACTTGTATGATATTTACATTATAGGTCCAGATACAGCATAAACAAATGATTCATGAGACACATTCATTCATGATCTGGGTTGCTTCATGCATACAATGGAAATTCTTTTCATGCTGACTTTAAGTTTCTAGTATTTTTACCACCAATGTTTGTATTTGTCATTCTTACTCAAATTTATATCAATGGCTAAACTCTTTTCCTAACACTTTCATTGTTACTGCTCTAATTTTTCTCAAGATCCTTCATGGTTTCCATTCCCTTGTGAATCAGGTAAATGTCTGTCTGTCTTTTTATTTTCAAATACTTGCACATCAGAAAACTTTCCACAAGGTATCTGAGCTCTTCTCTTGACAGACACTGTGACATGAACAAAAAATAGTACAAACTCCTCCATGTATGTCTGAAAATGAATTTGACAAAGCTTATTAATACCAGTAGCCTTCTGGCCATTTTAAAATCCAAGCATTTTGTTCATTGGCAGTAAAGCTTATTTCTTTTTTGATTTGCCTTTTAATAAATAATCTATTGAACATTTGAAATGCTTACTGGTTATCAAATTTAGAATTAATTGCACTGCATTTCTCCAGGCAGATTAATAAAGCTGCCTATTGCAGCAGAATTCTGTTCTAATGGACATTTTGCATTACTATTGAAAATAATCTTGAACATAAATGAAAGATTCAGTTTCAAGCATGACTAAATTCACAGTCACATTAACTAATGTATAATTTGAGATTTTAATCTTTGAATCTTAAAATTTTTTATTATAAATGGGACATTCTAATTGTTTTAAAATATAAAATGCAGACATATATGTCATGTCAAAAATGCTTTTCCAAATAATTTTCTTGTGCAAATTTTATATATATTCCATCAATTTTTACTCAATGTAATTTCTAAACTTTGATAGAAGATGTAAGGTTTTGTGTTACAGTATAATGTGTTAAGCATTGATATTGAGGTATAGGAAGTAATATTAATCTTGGATTTTACCATGCTCTGTTATTCTGGTATCATTGATAAGTTGCTTCATTGGAAGTAGTGCTTCTATAACAGAGAGCTCAATTAAGGTTAATTAGAAGAAAAGACTTGACATCCATGATTAATAGCCTAACTGTTACACTAATGTGCTGTGGTTCTTGAACCATGCTTCTAGCACCAGGTGCGATCCTGCTAGAGTAATTGAGGTAATAAAGTGTCTCTTTTATATGTTTATTCAGTAGGAAAAATCCCTAAGTGAGTGTTAGTTATATTTAAGATGATTTTGTCATTACATTTGAATAATATTTACTTCCCACTATATTATTATAGTGAGATGATGACAAGGATATATCCAGAATCATTGTTGTGAAAGATATTTTTATACATACATATATATACATTCCCACACATATACACACAAATACATATAAACAAAAGATACATTTATTTCTTACATCTTTTACCTTATTTTCCTTTCTTCTGGCATTACACCTTTAAGTAATACATGACTCCCAACTTAAAGATAGGCATAACATAATGAGAGGCCAACAAAAAGCAAAACGCATCTGATTATACAGTTCTTTGACCACACAACAACCATGAAAGCAAAATAGGATCCATTCTTGGCAGCTAGAATTGCCCTGAGCATTTATTCCTGTCATAAACATCTTGGCAATTTTACTTACATTCAACACATGTATGGGAGATTTCACCTTACTCTCAGAGCATTTATTTTATCTGCCCTGAATCAGGGTAGACTCCTGAGCTAGCATTACAAGTATTCAACCAAATGTATGGTTACAGTCAGTATCATAGAAAGAACACAACATGGAAATCCAAAGACGTGGGTCCTAGATGGATAACCTATGGGCAGGTTTCCTTTGTAGAATATAGAAAGTGATAATAATCTTGTCTGTCCTGTTTACTACTGTGTGCTTGTAAGTTAGAACAATGCCTGAAAAGTTGCAAGTGCTCAATAAATACTAGGTGTATAAATGAAAGACATGAGAGATATGGACCATGCTATCTTCCAGGTCTAACTGTAATGATCTCTATAGCAATCCTACTGTGTGCTATGACTGTGTTAATTATACTTAATAAACATGGAAACAGCTTCTCTTTTGAATAAAGAAGAATACTATATACACTATAGAATTTTTTTAAAGGAATAAATGTTTAAAATGCATATGAAAACATTTGTAAATCTGAAAACATAAAACTACTGTTAGTCATTATTAGATCATCCATATGGACACATCTTACTTGGACATCCTACATTTCCAGGCATTCAGAGACAACAGTGAAATATGTTTGCTGAAGAAAGAAAGATTATAACTAGAGACAACAGTGTAGAGAAAACAGATGCTTAGTGGGATAAAAATGCAAATACAATGGTGATAAATTTATTCTGTTATGATCAAATGAATGTATTTATTCACTAAGTAAATCTGTGTAAAAGTCTTCAGCTTCAACATTGAAATGTATATACCACAACCAAATGTTTGACTGATATCAGAATATATATAAAAACACTATGACAAGTTTAAGTGACAATCGTACTACTAATTTTCCTAACAAGAATCCATCACTAACAAAAACCAAGAAACAAAAAAGCTAAACTCCTTAATGGCATATATAGCTGCAGCTGCTAAGTCGCTTCAGTCATGTCCGACTCTGTGCGACCCCATAGACGGCAGCCCACCAGGCACCCCGTCTCTGGGATTCTCCAGGCAAGAACACTGGAATGGGTTGCCATTTCCTTCTCCAGCTCTTTTTAAAGTTAAATCCCTGGCTTGTAAAGCTCTCCCATTCTGTCCCAGTGCAGATCCTATACATGTATTCACCTCTTCAGGGAAGTCTTTCCTCAGCCCCTCTTGTTAGAGGGTATTTTCATTCCAACAATTTCTCCAGCACTTGGTAATACACACACTGGGTTTTTTTTTTTTTTTTTAAATAGGAAACAGCTTTTTTGAGTGTGGTTAAATAATCAATGTTTTCCCCATCACAAGAACAACTAGTCTCTTCATCGTCTTCAGAGTTTTATTTCTTTCAATTATATGCTTCAAAGGCAGACAGCATTACTCATAGCTTTATGTTGCCCCTCTTAAGTCATAACAAGGTTTTTACACTTTATATGCCTAATAAACACATGTTGGTTTTATTTACAAATCCAGTTGAAAAGCACAGAGTATCAGAGTTAAAAAGGATTCAAGTTATCACCAAGTTTCAAAATTTTGAAATTAATGCCTTTAGGAAGGCCATGTATCTCCAGTTTACCAGTGTCCCTACCACTTTTATCTAACCTGAGCCATTTCCACACTTACTTGGTCTCTGGGCATTCACAGCTGTCATTGTGGATTGACGCCTATGAGGGACTATACTCCAGAGGCCTTTGCTGAGTTGCCTGAAATGACAATGGATCACCTTAGTGACCTTGCCAGGTTAAATCTGAAGGTCTTTTTTTTTTTTTTTATTTTATCTTTTTTTCCCCAGAGCTCTTTCATCTCAATATGTTACCTCCTCAAGTGGCTTTTAACCTAATAATTCTTATTCAATCTTCTTTCTACCTCCAAATTCAGTTGTAATAAAGGTCAAAGTCAACTGATTCAAAATCAGGGATATTACAGGGCTATTTAGTTCACAGTATACATAATAAATCATAACACAATTATTTACTATATTTATATATAGTTTAAGGTAATAACCTTTCAAAGATATTGTCATAGTAATGAAGAAGAGTGAATCTGAGATCATGGAACGTCTAAGTATCAGTAATAAGTTAACAAAAAAATGTAAGACTCATAAATTATAACTGAATGGGATCTTTAAATTTACTCTGTGTAGAACATTCCTGCTGCTAAGTCACTTCAGTCATGTCCGACTCTGTGCAACCCCATAGACAGAAGCCCATTTGGCTCCCTCATCCTTGGGATTCTCCAGGCAAGAACACTAGAGTGGGTTGCCATTTCCTTCTCCAATGCATGAAAGTGAAAAGTGAAAGGGAAGTCGTCACTCAGTTGTGTCCAACTCTTAGCGACCCCATGGACTACAGCCTACCAGGCTCCTCTATCCATGGGATTTTCCAGGCAAGAGTACTGGAGTGGGGTGCCATTGCCTTCTCCAGAACATTCATGGGTTATGCTTTAAAATATTTTAAAATTCCCTCTAACTCCTAAGAAAAGGCTCCCATGTCATTCCTTTGTCCCTTCATCTTTTCCAAATGTTTTAAAATGAAAACAACAGAGGCTTGCTTGCAGGATGGAGACACTATAGATGAAAGCATTTAACGAGATGGAGGATGGGAGAGGTTATTATAGGCTTACATAAAAATTGGAAATTATATATGAACGTTGGTGCTGTCTCACAGTCTAATCAAATCTAACCAACAACATATTTTACAGGTTAAATAATGCTTTTATACAACTTGTTTTTACACTTATACAATTTTTCCCAATGAGAATCATTCTCTATATAATTTCATAATCAATGCAATGTAATGTTTGTTTGAAGAGATTAATAGAAAAATACAAACAAGCACATTTGTCCTATAACAAATAGAGAAGGTCTGAAATTTCTCATTTCAAAAAATTAGTTAGAATATGAAAAAAAAATTATTTCCAATCCTTTCTTGAGGAGGCAGAAGCTGTTTTTATTCTTTCATTACCATGCTATCACACAGAGAAAGAAAAGATAAATATGCTCCCACAGGTAAATGACACAGTTAATACGTTTATTAAAAAAGTGAAAATATGGGAGTAAGTGTTCTTAATTAGAAAAAAAATGTATAGAAACTGGAAAATAATTTTGAAGAAAAAGCAAGTTTGTGGGCTAAAAAGAATAATAGTGAAACCATCTTAGAGTTATTTTTAGCAAAAGCTCAAGCAGTTGGGAGGAGGGGGAGTTACAGGTAATATAATTCTCTTCAGAACCCTGGACAGCCTGAGGAAGTCAAAAGGAAACCAGACAAACCACAAAGTAAAAGATGCATAGCAAAGAAAGAGAGTTGCTAAAGCAGGCAGCTGATACTTGCTCTGCACAAAACCTTTGAAGTAAGAGCATTATGAACACTCGTCACCTATTGTTTTTATATAAGCATCCTGATCCAGATTCGTTGCAGCCACACATTAACCTTGTATTTTCCTGCGTTGATACAAAACAGCAGCCCCCACTGATCTCTACCCAGTGACAACTGCGACATCTTCCTTAACAGCACCTGTCGCCACCTGGCGTGTTTATTTGCATATTATCTACTAGAATATAACCCTCACAAGGTCAGGGCTTGCTGCTGTGTCCCTTGGGCCTAGAACCACACCTGGCACATGAAAGGTGCTCAATAAGTATTTGCTGAAAGCATGTGCATTTAGGTACTGATATACTTCCGTGTGGTTGATGTTATTTTTGATAATCCTGCTGTATAATAATTTATCTCTTTTGTTATTGAATTACAGATAGAATGTTATAACAGATATAATTAAATGTGGTATTTAGCTTTAAAGCAGAAATGCACATCCACATACTGTCTTGACTTAGAAAAATATACTGAGCTTTGAATTCATCCAACTCTCTCCTTGGGTTAACTCTACATCTGGTGACCTGGAACTAGACAGGTGATTGGAGGAAACCAGCTCTCCTGACTACCCTGGAGGGATAACTTGAGTGCTTGATATTTAACTTAATTTTATACAAAGTTCATTTAGATGTTTGAACTAAAAGAAATTTTTCTTTTACTATTTTTTTTAAAACAAGCAGGAGAATCATGGTCACGAGTGTTGGATATATGCAAAAAATGAGAAAAAAATATAGCTTAGCATTGAGTGATAAGGGCTTTTAAAATGCATATTTTCTTGTGTATGTGTGTGTGTGAGAGAAAGGGAGACAGGGGTGTTGTGTGTATGTTGGGTACACAAATTTGGGGATTTAATTTTCTCAAACTCTGTTGAGGTATATTTTTCAAACTTAAAATATATTTCAGTTGTTACTATTTGGTGTCCTAAGTCTGGAAGAGATAAACTATTGTCTAATCTTTTTCTTCTCCTTTTTTTCTCTTTTCTTTTTCTCAACCATGGAGACTTTAGCTTAGGGAAAAAAATTTTAAGAGGAGCCAGTATCCAAACAAAGTGGACTGTGAGCCTAGGGTGACAGTCAACTCAGTCAACATCTTCCATCCTCTTCCACCTCCAAAGGGACACCCTGAACCTGAGTACTCCAGACAGCCCAGTTTAAAACCTAGTGATCTAAACTGTAACCTTATTTTATGTGATGCTTCAGTACCATCATCTCCACCATTTTAACAATTGTTTGACCTCCTTGAGTTGCCCTATTCAGTTATATCAAATCATTTAAAAGCTTTACCATTTGTTGAATTGGAATCCATCAGGTAGCATCCATCTTTGGGACCTAATCTAAACACTACTAAAGTATACTGAAGGAAGTCCAATTCCATATCTATGGTATCATGCCCACTCATTCTCACTTAAGTGTCCCCATTTCCTTCAGATATTGATAGTGTGAAACAGTTTGGGTTTTATCTACCATCCTAGCCATTCTCATTCACATCTACTCAGTTTTTTCTAAAAGTATTTATCTAGTTGGCTGCAGCAGGGCTTAGTTGTGGCACACGAGATCTTTAGTTGTGGCACATGGGATCTAGTTTCCTGATCAAGGATCAAACCCAGACCCCCTGCATAGGGAGCATGGAATCTTGGCCACTGGTCAACCAGGGAAGTTTCTATACTCAGTTTCTATGCCTCCTGAGGTCTGATGCCCAGCACTGATAAAGCAAAATTGGCGAAGTTCTAGAACATTTAGGTAGAACAAGTCATTCACCTCCCTTTTCTGTCTGCCTATGCAACCTAAGACAGGAATAACTTCTGTGAAATTACCTAGTAAAATTCTTATACTTCTAAGAGAGACATTTCCATCCTAATCTTCTTCAGGTGAACTCTGGCTTTAAGTAGAAGTTTTTACACACTTTCTGTAAGATTCAACTTATTGAATCTTGCCTTTTATTTCAGACTTGAAAATTCTTGGCCTCCGATTTTGTCAATGAATGTAAAAGGTACCCATTTCCATTTTCGATGATTGGTCAGTCAGATAGTTTAATTCTAGAAAAAGCCAAAGGCAGAGTCTAGCATGTCATTTCTGAAGACTTTCTTCTAGATTGACATTGTCTAATTAAAAACTAACTAACTTAAAATTTTTCATTGTTCTGTCAATTGTGAATCAACCCAATTCTGCTATTACTAGTTCATCGTCCTCTGATATGCTCAGATAAATGAGCGATCAATGTTTTCGGGTTAAAATCAAGACATACTTATTACAAAGTTAATTAATAACACTAGCTACAAAAACAAAAACAAAAGATGACAGTCCTCTCTGAACTCTCAGCTGCCTCTACTGGGAACACTTTTTATGGAATCAGTAAAAATTATTATTTTGAAAAATCTCCTGTGGAATTTTGCTTAGGATTAATGTCAGCTACACTGTCCTGTTTTTCATGGAATTTTAGAATATGTTATGATTGCTACTTAACAGTCACAGAATTGGAATTAATTCTTATATCTTTTGATCCCTGAGAACTCAAAACTCTCTGTTTTATTACATCTGCTTTCACATTCTTGGAGGGTAATTTCTACATTCACGAAACCAAAGCAATGAGTGATGACAAATGTCATTGTACCCAGGGTTATAAAAATTCCCTAACTTATTTTAAATGTCCTGTATAAATGTAAAGAACAGTTTCCAGAACAATATCAGAAGCAATGAGTAATATCAAGACAGTATCAGCAACAATATCAGACAATGATTGCCTTTGACAGGTGTATTTCTACCTCAAATCAGGTAATATATCTTAAAATTCCTTTTAATAATAATATTCCCCACTGTACTCGCATATAGCTGTTATTGACACACAGGTTCGGCAAAGAGAACTCAAAGGTTAAAGGAAATTAAGTCATTCCAGCCAACACACAGGCTGATCCCTGATTATCTTTTCACAGTAAAAACGTTACTGCCTGCTTCATTGCTCTGACATTCAGTAAATCTCACTTTGACTTTTTTACCACATAAGCCCAAGTTTTCCCCCTCTGTTCTTGTTTTTTCTCAAGGGACTGTTGGTCAGGTTTCATTTGTAATATCCTGTCTTTTGAGGTCAACTGTTTCCAGCAACCATTTTAATAGTAACATTAATACAAGTTTTTTTCTTAGTGTCATTAAACTTGAATTTGTACATTTGATTTTCTAAAATCAAACAGCTAAAAATGAGCTCTTAAAGCTTTGATTGTATTATTTTCAAGGAATAATAAATTAGAGAGGAAAATCTGATGCTACAAAATGGCAAAGAGAAAGGAGCAAAGCACTTCATACAACTGATACCTCCTTAAATATAAATGTTTTGAGTCATATATTTTAAGTAGATTAAAAAAAAAACTACAGCAGAATCCCAGTGCTTATTAAAAATGCAGACACAGGGTTCTTCCCAGGTCTGCCTCTGAAGACTTGCTATTCTTATTCACAAACCATCACATTAGACAGTCATTTTTAAATGAATCATCTGGAAAATATTCATGGAAACTAATTATTTTTCACACACCCTCATGATTTATCTACTAATTTAAATTTGGAAGTTGATATGCTGGAGTTTCTGGAAATAGACTGTTTACAGACTGGTGAACTCGACAGCAGCCTGGAATTTTTTCTGACTTCTCACAGCGGGGAAATTGCTTGGAAAAGGAGGACAGCTTGGAAGCACCTCAGTGAGATGTTCCATTTGTGACCTCTGGAGACAGAGTTTTTTCTCTGGAAAAGTCCTAAAGGGTGACTATTGTGATGATTGAAAGTATAATACAGCCATGTAATAAAACAGCTGCAATATTTTCATTTGCTGGGATAATTTCCAACACAGGCCACCTAAAAAAATGGACCACTTTTAAAAATCTATAATTATTAGGCACGGTTGGAGAAAACATTGTGCTCAACCTTGAATGTTAGAAAACAAGAAGGTTCAGAGTCTCATTCCTCAAGGGGCAAAATCAAACCTTTGATTCTACTTGGACCACCTTTAAATAGCAAGATCTCACTATTTTGTGAGCCAGATCTAGAGGTCTTTTACCTCCAGACAAATTAATTCTGAAAAACTAAGTCCTGAATTTTCAGTGTCGTATCTGTGTCTATCAGATTCAAGAGGTGCTTCTCAGGACATTTGGAAGCATTTGGTGTCAATTTTTTCTTTTTTTTCCCCTAAAATGAAGAAAGTCCTTATTTGGTATTTCAGAAGTTTGACATTGGTCATCACACTTTTCTACTGTTGTCCTGACTAATTACAAGCCTGTCTGAGCCCAAGAGTTGCAGGTTTAAATTTTATTAAGAAATGTTGTCAAGAACAGAAAAGTGAACCAGAGCGGCTGGGTAGTGGTGAGGACCCTTGGGCGATTTCTGTTCTGGCCCTCACTGCTTAGTGGTCTTGGAATGATACTTCCATCATCGAGTGTACACCAGATCATTTCAAAGGTACTTTTAGGGACAAACATTAGAGCATTATTTGAGAAGCTTAGAAATCAGAGAATCTGCTCCCATTTCATACCACATCTGCTAGTATCATATCAACAGGCAGAGAAATAAAAACACTACTGTTAAAACTAATTACGTGAATTAAATCTAAACAAATGTGTGTATTTCCTTGTGTAAACTTATTTTCAACCATTCTATTCTTTTCTCCACATAATATTTCTCTTACCTTCTGAATCTTTCCTGGGATGGGTAAAACACTACCTATTTCCAAGATAATTTAGTGTGTTTTACAATTGCTTTCAGTCCATAAGATGTCAAGTAGTATATGATGAGTGATTTCCAAATTTGCAGAACTAAAGATATAAGCACCAAATATGCAAAGTAACTTCCCTATGTATGGTGAACATATAGATTGAAAAGCTAAAGTAATAGGCATTATACACACAAAATGCACACTGACCAAAATTAAAATAAAACAGAACATTTTGTGGATTGAATTTCTATTAAATCTACTTATCAGCTTTCTTCATTTTTATTTTTTGTTGAAGAAAACTATAGATGCATTGCACTGTTCTTATAGTACTCTTGAAACTAATAAAATTTAATGAATGTTTCAAAAATTGGGGGAAAAGGAGAAGTGAATTAACCTCTAAATTCCCTAAGCTCCAATTCCCTTATTTGCAAGATGAAGATAATACTGCTACCTACCTCACAGGCTTGTTATAAGGACTGATTGTGTTAAGGTGAATTAAGCCCTCTACCCACTACCTGGATGGGCTTCCCGGGAGGCTCAGTGGTTAAGAACCTGCCTGACAATGCCAGAGATGTGGGTTGGATCCCTAGGTCAGGAAGATCCCCTGGAGAAGGGAATGGCAACCCACTCCAGTATTCTTGCCTGGAGAATCCCATGGACAGAGGAATCTGGTGGGCTACAGTTCATGGAGTCACAAAGAGTGTCAGATATGACTTAGCAACTAAGCCACAACTATACACTATTAGTGGCAGGCATTAGTGGCTTACTCACGGGTATTCTGAGCTGACCATGATGTTGTTACTAATGTACTTGGTCTCTTCACTCACTCATGTTTAATTGTGTGATGTTTATTGTGGGATGTGGATGTTTATGCTTATTTTACAAGTGAAAAAAAAACAGAATCAGAACTTAAGTTTATTTTCCAACATCATATAACACAAGAGGGTTAAGGTGGGAAATAACCTCAGGTCTACATGGCTTTAAGCATGCACTTCTTGGGAATTTCCTGATTGTCCAGTGGCTAAGACTCTGAGTTTCCAAAGCAGGAGACCCAGGTTCCAGCCCTGGTCAGGGAACTAGATCTGACAACCCACAACTAAAAGGTCTTGCGTACCACAGTGAAAATTGAACATCCTGCTTGTTGCAGCCAAGACCTGGCACAGTCAAATAAATAATTCTTTTCTTTTTAAAAATGGCACCTGATTCTTCTGCTGCATTATACTGTTTTCCTGCCCCCTGATCCAAATGTGTAAGCCTTACAATGTTTATTTTCAGTTCCATAGTAGAATCATATCATTTTTTATGTATGGAAAACTAAAATTTACCAAGATTTTGAAAACTTAGGTCTTCTGTATCAAAATAAATGTTAAATTTCAAAGTAACCTTTGGAATGTGGACCAGTGTTCTTCCATTTGACCAGAGTACTTTGAAATTGCCAACTCACTCGTGGCTCAAGTCAATTTGCCTCGTTATCTGAGTCCCTTCCTTCCTTCATTCCTCAAAATACAATTTTAATCAATTTATTAATTTACCATATTCTCTTCCAACTGTTTCCAAGAATGAAATTATCCCATGAAAATCAGTACTTGCCAACTTTAAAGATATTTAAAAATTAAATATACTAAAAAAGCATATCTGTGAATAAACCCTAATATTCCAAAGTATGTAATGACATACTTTGGAATAAAGTGAAAACTCCTTCCTTCCTTCCCTAGTGATACTTTAAAAAGACCACATCATTGGATTTAAACACTCTAGCCTATTGTATTTGTTAAAAAATTTGATGCATTTCAACAGTTTATTGAGTAACTACTAAGTATCATACATGATCCTGAGTTCTTGGGACATATGAGTAAATAAATCCTGCCCTGGTGGAACTTACATTCTGGTGAGGGAAACACAAAATAAATACAATATATAAATAATATTAATATACTATTTTGGAAGGTGCTGAGTACTATGATAAAAGAGGAAAAAATAGAGTAGATTAAGGGGGTTTGAGGAGAAGGCATTGGCACCCCACTCCAGTACTCTTGCCTGGAAAATCCCATAGACAGAGGAGCCTGGTGGGCTGCAGTTCATGGGGTCGCTAAGAGTCGGACATGACTGAGCGACTTCACTTTCACTTTTCACTTTCATGCACTGGAGAAGGAAATGGCAACCCACTCCAGTGTTCTTGCCTGGAGAATTCCAGAGACTGGGGAGCCTGGTGGGCTGCTGTCTCTCAGGTTGCACAGGGTTGGACAAGACTGAAGCGACTTAGCAGCAGCAGCAGCAGTAGCAAGGGGGTTTGAAAACGGTGGAGTAGGGGGCAGACTGCAATTTCAGATACAGCAGTCAGGGTAGGCCTCAGTAAGAAGGTGATATTTTTGTAAAGTTTGAAGGATGTAAGGATGTGATTTTCTAGAGGAAAGGGGTGTGAAGACCCTGAGTTGGGAGTGTGCCTGGCTGGGTTTGAGACATAGTAAGGATGCTAGTGTGGCTGGGATGATGAGTGAGATATGTAGTAGAGATCAGAGAGGAATGGGCAGATCATGCTGGGGCTTGCAAGCCAGGTTAAGGAATCAGCTTTGACTGTGTGAAATGGAGGCCAATGCTATGTTCTGAATAGAGATATAACATGATATAACATTAATTTGTCAACAAAGGTTCGTCTAGTCAAGGCTATGGTTTTTCCGTGGTCATATATGGATGTGAGAGTTGGACTATAAAGAAAGCTGAGCGCCAAAGAATTGATGCTTTTGAACTGTGGTGTTGGAGAAGACTCTTGAGAGTCCCTTGGACTGCAAGGAGATCCAACCAGTCCATCCTAAAGGATATCAGTCCTGGGTGTTCATTGGAAGGACTGATGTTGAAGCTGAAACTCCAATACTTTGGTCACCTGATATGAAGAACTGACTCATTTGAAAAGACCCTGACGCTGGGAAAGATTGAGGGCAGGAGGAGAAGGGGATGACAGAGGATGACATGGTTGGATGGCATCACTGACTTAATGGACATGGGTTTGGGTGGACTCCAGGAGTTGGTGATGGACAGGGAGGCCTGGCATGCTGTGGTTCATGGAGTTGGAAAGAGTCAGACATGACTGAGCGACTGAACTGAACTGAACTGATAACATGACCAGACTAACCTTTCAAAAATATTTCTCTTGCTGCTGCATTGAGAATAGACTGTAAGGGTAAAGGTAGAATGAGGTCTGGGTGAGGCTAAAGGGTGGGAGCAGTTAAGTGATCATGCATATGGCTTTGTACCTTTTAAACAATTTTAAAATTCATTTAGACTCTTTAGAAAGTATGCAGACCATGTCTGCCATAACCACAGACATATGTAAGATATGACAGTTGATATATGGTAACAATCTAATAAATATATTTTGGATAGAAAAATGAGTGTTTTAGAAATAAAACCAGCTATTACTTGCCTAATACCAAATCTCAGTATTTTACACAGGTTCTACCTGTAAAGCTCAGTTCATCCCTGTGAGATTGGTGCTATGATTACACTTACCATTCTGATGAGGAAACTGAGGCACAAGGTGGTTATAAAACCCATCCAGGCCTAGGAGGTGTCAGAGCAGAGATGAAGTTGAGTAATCTGGTTCCAAGACACCTGCTCTTCACACTATGCAATACTGCTTCAAGGAAGGAAGTTATAATTCACTCTAATTCATGGATTCAAAACCAGAAGTTTTTATGCTTGCATCCGTTCATTTTCATAACTGCAGAAACATGATAGATAAGGTAAACGCAGATACTAGGATGAAACGTACCTTGTGAAATTAAGTCAGCCACATTAAGAAAATCTGAAATGTGCCATAAAAAGCAGCAAATTGTTAGTGATAGTTCAAATTGTACCTTTTATTTTCATTCGGTTCTGCAGTATGTCGGAGTAGAAAATGTACCATGAGCAATTTGTTGTCTGAAACACTAAAGTGGCTTTCTGACAGACTAAGATAATACATCTTCTCAGTGTAATATTATATTTGAATGCATAGAATTGTTGCATTTTAAACTTAGTAATGCTACATTTTTCCAACTCAATTGGTGGTATATATTTTGAGATAAATGACTGAAGAATCCAATTATACACTTCAGGTAAAGGGCACAATGAACAGCCAAAAAAGAAGCTTTATTTAGAAATACAGCACACCATATTTTTACCTCTAAAGGGAAAAAAAAGGCACACAACTGAGGATTAATGGACCATATGCAAAATTTATTGAATAATTTATTTGGCAAAATAAAGGGAGCACATGAAAGACATATTTGAAAAAATCAGCATTGTCATTTCTGCAGCGTTTAATATTGCAGTAAAATTGAAATACAAAAGAGGATGTGGAGTTGGTTAAGAAAGACAATTTTATCAGTGAAGAGTAATGATCCAAACACGCTGATGTGTTTTTGATGGCACAAGGCTGTCATGAACTCCCCCAGCTCTCTAGAATACTAAGCATCCCTAGGAAGGTTTCTTTTTCTAGAAATCAAGTTTAAAAAATATACATATTGCTAAGAATCAAGTAAGACTTGGCTAATGTTTGAGAATTTCAAATTTTTGATTTTTAAAATACATGCCTTTCACCAGCAGTTATATATTCAGGAATATGTATGTGCCTTTCCTCATAGATTAGGTGAGATCCTGAAATTTGTCTTAAAATAACACTCCTCCTCCATTGTTCTATTATAATTCAGATTTTCTTTAAAGGATAAGAAACAGTTAACGCAAACACTTCCATGCATGGTCTGTGTAGCTTCTCCAATGATGACAGAAAAGTAATCAAAGATAGTCAGGTATCACAATTTTTACAGACTTAACAAAACAAAGTGAACCTTCCTCAAGGACCCCCTCAGCAATAGAAATGTTGAACACTCAAAATTACTGGACACTTAAGAAGATGGAAATCAGAACTTTTACTGCCCAGAATTTATGGAAATCGGGTCTCACAAACTGCCTGATTAAAGATTTTAATTGAAAGAAGACAGCTTCAAAAGTTGTTATGAATCACTTCCAGGCCTGATTTCAACACCTTCTCAAATATTCTTAAGTAGCCAATCTTTATCAAGAAATATTCAAGGCTGTGGTGGAAGAATTAAAAGATGAATAAAATAGTCTCTGCTCTTAAGAGAGTTTATTTAATCGATCAAGGAGTTTATTTAATCAAACGATTTGCCTGGTGTAGTAGTGTCCCCAGGCACTGTTCAAGGACTGGGGGTAGAGTAGTGAACAAAAAAGAATCTGGCTTTAAAGAGGTTACGTGATGATGGTACTGGCAATAAACAAGTAATCATATAAATAAATACTGGTAACATGTCATTGCAGTCAGTAAAGAATCTGCCTGCAGTGCAGGAGACCCGGATTCGATCCCTGGGCTGGGAAGATCCCCCGGAGAAGGAAATGGCAACCCACTCCAGTATCCTTGCCTGGAAAATCTCATGGACCGAGGAGCCTGGTGGGCTGCCGTCCTTGGTGTCACAAAAAGTTGGTCACGACTGAGCGACTAACACTTACTTATTTAACATGCCATTGCAGGTGATAAAAAGTACAATGAGAAAAAATAAAGCAACTTTATGGGAAAATGATGGGGACAAAGGGATTCCTATTATAGATGTGATTGACAAGGAGGACTTTCTGAGGCACTTTTACCAAGACCTGACTGAATTTCAGGAATGAGGTATGGAAATACACGAAAAAGAATTCCAGATGCCAGGCAGGATCCCTGGGATCCCTGAGCCCAACAGGAAGGCAATGCACTAGAATAAAGCACATTATTCTAGTAAGGGAGAGAAAAAAAGGACTATAAGGATGGAGAAGTCACCTGGAGCCAGGTTATATGAGGCCATGGTAAGAGTTTTAGATTTTGCCACCTTGGGAAGAAAAGCCATTCTCAGGATGAATGATATGATCTGATTTATGTTTTATAAGATCACTCAGCTTGAAACCTATTTTAAGGTAGAGTCCACAGTGCTTACTGATGGGAGAGAAAGAAGAATCAAAGGTAGCATCTATGATGTTTCAGGCACTGGTTGACCCTGATTATCATGTACCTGGATGGGAAACAGTATGAGAGTTGCTGTGTTGTTAAGGCGATTAGGACTTAAGTTTGAATGTGCTAAGTTTGAAATGCCTATTAGACATTAAACTGGAGATGTCCAAGGAGGCCACTGGGGATACTGCAGTCTGGCAAGTTATAGTTCATGAGGCTGCAAAAGAGGCACGACTTAGTGACTAAACAATAATAAATAGCAGAAAAACAATAATCCAGTTTAAAAACTGGGCAAAGGACCTAAATATAAGGAATAATGTGTGAGCTACAGATATAAATTAGAAAGTCATACTGTAAGGACGCAATTTAAAGCCCACGGACTGAAGCAAATTTCTCTAGCACGTGTGTATAGATCTTTTTGCCTTTCATACTGTTCATGGGGTTCTCAAGGCAAGAGATCCAACCAATGACTCCTAAAGGAAATCAGTCCTGAATATCCATTGGAAGGACTGATGGTGAAGCTGAAACTTCAATGCTTTGGCCACCTGACATGAATTGACTCATTGGAAAAGACCCTGACGCTGGGAAAGACTAAAGGAGAGAGGAGAAGGGGATGACAGAGGATGAGATGGTTATATGGCATCACCAACACGATGGACATGAGTTTGAGCAAGCTCTGGGAGTTGGTGATGGATGGGGAAGCCTGGCATGCTGCAGTCCATAGGGTCACAAAGAGTCAGACACTACTGAGCAACTGAACTGAACTGAGTATAGACGGGCAAGGGTAGAGGTCTGAACCCTCAGTGTTTAGGTGATAGAAAAGTAATGTGAGATCATAGCAGCTAATGTAGTATAAGTAGAACTAAGAAAATATCCACGGATATTGAAAACTGTTCTAAAGATGTACTGCTACACAGCAAACCTTCCAAAAACTGAGTGGTGTAAAACAGCCACCATTTTGTAAGACCATGATTCTGTGGGTCATCAATTTAGGCAAGCCAAACTAGGAACGATATGTCATTCAGCTGGGCCGGCTAAAACAAGTGGGAATGGTTACAACATATACCATAGGCCTCAGTCCTCTACTCAGCCTCTCTACATACAAGTTTGGACTTTCTCACTGGATCTTGGTGTCAGAGTAGTCACTTTGGTCAAACTCCAAGAAACTAAACTAGAAACTGTAATTCCTTTAATAATTGGAGCCTAAATCGACAGTGTTCCTTCTGCCATAATCTCTTGTTCAAATCAGTATTGACAGTCAGCCCATGTCCACTTAAGAGAAATGCTCCCCGCCTGGCTATGTTTAAACTACCATGCCAATCTCTCACAGTTATTAACTATTAAAAAATAGTCATTTCCTGAACCACCATGTATCAAAGAATAAACTGAGAGGAAAATTATTTTTAGACAAATAAAAATGAGGACACAACATACCAGAACTTGGGGATACAGCAAAAGCAGTTCTAGAAGCAAAGTTTATAGCTATAAACCCACTTCTCAAGTAAATGGCAAGATCGCAAATAACCTAACTTTGCATCTCAAGACTTAAACATAAGTGCTAAAACCATAAAACTGCTAGAAGAAAGTATAGGAAAAAATTCTCTGATACAGGTCTTAGCAATGATTTTTTTGGAGATGAAACTTAAAGGATAAGCAACAGAATAAAAAATAAGTGGGATTACATTACACTAAAAACTTCTGCACAGCCAAAGAAATGGTCAACAAAATATAAAAGGCAACTTTATAGAATATACTAGTATTCTTGCCTGGGAAATCCCATGGACAGAGGAGCCTGGTGGGGTACAATCCATGGGGTTGCAAAAGAGTCAGATATGACTTAGGGACTAAACAACAGCATATAGAAGAAAAACAATAATCCAGTTTAAAAATGGGCAAAGGACCTAAATATAGTACCGGTTACCACAAAATTCTCAGAGGGAAACAGCAGAACACTCTTTGACATCAATCGCAACTTTAAAGGATAAGCAACAGAATAAAAAATAAGTGGGATTACATTACACTAAAAACTTCTGCACAGCCAAAGAAATGGTCAACAAAATAGAAAAGGCAACTTTATAGAATATACTAGTATTCTTGCCTGGGAAATCCCATGGACAGAGGAGCCTGGTGGGGTACAATCCATGGGGTTGCAAAAGAGTCAGATATGACTTAGGGACTAAACAACAGCATATAGAAGAAAAACAATAATCCAGTTTAAAAATGGGCAAAGGACCTAAATATAGTACCGGTTACCACAAAATTCTCAGAGGGAAACAGCAGAACACTCTTTGACATCAATCGCAACAATATATATATATATATTTTTGGATTCATCACCTAGAGTAATTGAAACAAAAGCAAAAATAAACAAATGGGACCTAATCAAACTTAGAAGCTTTTGCACAGCAAAGGAAACCATAACAAAAAGAAACCTGCATAATGGGAGAAAATATCTGCAAATGATTCAATTGACAAGGGAGTAATTCAAACACATGAAAAGATGATCAACACAATGGATTGTACCCCACCAGGCTCCTCTGTCCATGGGATTTCCCAGGCAAGAATACTAGTATATTCTATAAAGTTGCCTTTTCTATTTTGTTGACCATTTCTTTGGCTGTGCAGAAGTTTTTAGTGTAATGTAATCCCACTTATTTTTTATTCTGTTGCTTATCCTTTAACATGCTTATCTCTAATAACATAATTATTAGAGAAATGCAGATCAAAACTGTAATGAAGTATCACTTCACATCTGTCAGACTGACCATCATCAAAGAAATCTACAAATAATAAATGCTGGAGAGGGTATAGAGAAAAAGGAACCTTTCTACATTGCCAGTGAAAATGTAAATTGGTGCAGCCACTATGGAGAACCATATGGCAGCTCCTTAAAAAACTAAAAATAGAGCTATCATATGATCCAGCAATTCCAATGCTGAGCATACATCCAGAAAAGATGAACGCTCTACAGTGAAAATATATATGCACCCCAGTGTTCATAGCAGCACTATTTACATTAGTGAGGACATGGAAGCAACCTAAACATCCATCAATAGATAAACAGATAAAGATGTGTATAAATATACAATGGAATATTACTTAGCCACAATAAAGAATGAAATTATCTCATTCTCAGCAACATGGATGGATCTAAAGACTATCATACTAAGTGAAGTCAGATAAAGACAAGTATATGATATCACTTACATGTGGAATCTAAAAAAATGATATAAATGAACTTATTTACAAAACAGAAATAGACTTACAGAGATAGAAAACAAATTTGAGGTTATAAAAGGGGAAAAGTCAATGGGTAGATACAAAATGGGAATTGTGAACAGATATACAGTATTATATATAAAACAGACAAACAAGGACCTGTTGGATAGCACAGGGAACTATATTCAGTATCCTGTAATAGCAATAATGGAAAATAATCTGAAAAAGTATAAATCACTTTGCTCTACACTCAAAGGATTGTAAATCAATTATACTTTAATTTTTAAAATTGCCAAAGTCATAAATAGACATTTATTCAAAGACAAGCAAACAGTATAAGAAAAAGTGCTTAACATCACTAATCACTGCTGCTGCTGCTGCATCGCTTCAGTCATGCCCAACTCTGTGTGGCCTCATAGACGGCAGCCCACCAGGCTCCCCCATCCCTGGGATTCTCCAGGCAAGAACACTGGAGTGGGTTGCCATTTCCTCCTCCAATACATGAAAGTGAAAAATGAAAGTGAAGTTGCTCAGTCGTGTCTGACTCTTAGCAGCCTCATGGACTGCAGCCTACCAGGCTCCGCCATCCATGGGATTTTTCAGGCAAGAGTACTGGAGTACATTGCCATTGCCTTCTCTGCACTAATCACTGGAGATATGCAAATTGAAACTGAAATAAAATATCACTTTACGCCTGTTATTATGCCATCACCAAAAAGACGAGAGGCTATAAATGCTGACTAGGATGTGGAGAATAGGAAGAAATCCTTTTGCACTGTTGGTGGGATTGTAAATTGGTACAGTCAATATGAAAAATATGTTGTTTTCTCAAGAAATTAAAACTAGATCTGCCATATGATCCAGCAATTCCTATAAATCAAAGAAAATTAAATAATTATTTTGAATAGATGTTTGCACATACATGTTCACTGCAGCATTATTTAAAATAGTCAGGACATGTGAACTGCCAGGCTGAATGAAGCTGGAACCAAGACTGCTGGGAGAAATCAATAACCTCAGATACGCAGATGACACTACCTTTATGGCAGAAAGTGAAGAAGAATTAAAGAGCCTCTTGATGAAAGTGAAAGAGGAGAGTGAAAAAGCTGGCTTAAAACTCAACATTCAGAAAATAAAGATCATGGCATCTGGTCCCATCACTTCATGGCAAATAGATGGGGAAACAATGGAAACAGTGACAGACTTTATTTTTTTGGCCTCCAAAATCACTGCAGATGGCGAATGCAGCCATGAAATTAAAAGATGCTTGTTCCTTGGAAGAAAAGCTATGGCCAACCTAGACAGCATATTGAAAAGCAGAGACATTGCTTTGCCAAAAAAGGTCAATCTAGCCAAAGCTATGGTTTTTCCAGTGGTCATGTATGGATGTGAAAGTGGGAGTATAAAGAAAGCTGAGCGCTGAAGAATTGATGCTTTTGAACTATGGTGTTGGAGAAGACTCTTGAGAGTCCCTTGGACTACATGGAGATCAAACCAGTCAATCCTAAAAGAAATCAGTCCTGAATATTCATTGTAAGGACTGATGCTGAACCTCCAATACTTTGGCCACCTGATATGAAGAACTGACTCATTGGAAAAGACCCTGATGTTGAGAAAGATTGAAGGTAGGAGAACAAAATGACGGAGGATGAGAACGGGATGACAGAGGATGAGATGGTTGGATGGCATCACTGACTCGATGGACATGAGTTTTTAGTATGCTCTGGGAATTGGTGGACAGGGAGGCCTGGTGTGCTGCCGTCCATGGGGTCACAAAGAATCGGACATGACTGAGCGACTGAATAGAACTGAACTGAAGACATGCAAACAACCTAAGTCTCCATCAATGGTTGGAGGATATTTTTTTAATGTGATGTATATATAGCCCATACACAATGGATATTTTTCATCCATTAAAAAGGAAACCCTGTCATTTGCAACCACAGGGATGTAACTTGAGGTTATTATGTTAAGAGAACCAAGAAAAAAGAAAATACTATGTGATTTTACTTATATGTGGAATCCAAAAACAAACTCATAGACCCAGGGAATAGATTAGTAGTCACCAAAGGTCAGGGGTGGGGTTAGGAGGACTAACTGAAGGTGATGAAAAGATATAAACTTACAGTTATAGGATAAATAAGTGCTAAGGAAGAAATGTACAACATTATAACTATAGTAACACTGCTAAGTTTCTTCGGTCATGTCCAATGCTCTGCAACTCCTTAGACCATAGCCCACATGGCTCCTCTGTCCCTGGGACTCTCCAGGGAAAAAATACTGGAATGGGTTGCTATGCCCTTCTCCAGGGAATCTTTCCAACCCAGGGAATGAACCAGCTTCTCTTATATCAGCTTCATTAACAGGCAGGTTCTTTACAACTAGCACCACACTGCTGTATGGATGATATACGTGAAATCTGTCCTGTTGGGTTTAGAAAGACCAATGGGAAGGCTTGAGCCTCTGGGAAGGAGCAGAAAAATCTCAGAGGAATACAATTGCAGATCCGTAGTCTCCAGAAGCAAACCGGGATACAGAGTGCAATCACTGTATTTCCCAAAATGACCAGTTGCTGTCTCCTATCTATACCTGACTCTCCTATCCAAGAGAAATCATCATGTTTGCTTTTCAAGGTAAAACATTGATTTAGCTTCCAGCCTGGATGTTCTCCACTTACTGAGCCCTGCAGGCAACTTCACATTTGTACTTTCATCCTTGCCTCTTTCAACTGTGTTTCTTTAAAAATAACTTTGCTATTAAACACTGTTTCTCTGAACAATCTCTAGCTCTTTATGTTTCTAGCTGGACTGTTTTAAAAATATCTGTAATTTCTCACAGACTGATGAACTAACCCTTATTGAACTAACCCTACCTCTAGATTTATGCAATTTAGCAAATATCAGGGGCAGTTTTAAATGGATATGTGGTTGGTGAACTTGTTATAGATAGAAGTGCTTGTTTTAAGTTTCTAGAACCAGGTAGACTTGACTTTGATTACTACCACTGAGTAGCTGTGTGAACTTAAGCACATTCATTAATCTGAGCCTAAGTTTCTTCATCCTTCAGTTCAGTTCAGTTGCTCAGTTGTGTCCAACTCTTTGTGACCCCATGAATCACAGCACACCAGGAATCCCTGTCCATCACCAACTCCTGGAGTTCACTCAGACTCACAGCTACCAAGTCAGTGATGCCATCCAGCCATCTCATCCTCTGTTGTCCCCTTTTCCTCCTGCCCCAAATCCCTCCCAGCATCAGAGTCTTTTCCAATGAGTCAACTCTTCGCATGTGGTGGCCAAAGTACTGGATTTTCAGCTTTAGCATCATTCTTTCCAAAGAAACCCAGGGCTGATCTCATTCAGAATGGACTGGCTGGATCTCCTCGCAGTCCAAGGGACTCTCAAGAGTCTTCTCCAAGACCACAGTTCAAAAGCATCAATTCTTTGGTGTTCAGCTTTCTTCACAGTCCAGCTCTCACATCCATATGTGACCACTGGAAAAATCATAGCCTTAACCAGACAGACCTTCGTCAGCAAAGTAATGTCTCTGCTTTTGAATATGCTGTCTAGGTTGGTCATAACTTTTCTTCCAAGGAGTAAGCGTCTTTTAATTTCATGGCTGCAGTCACCATCTGCAATGATTTTGGAGCCCCCAAAATAATGGGCTCGTAAAAATGATGCTGTTTAAGTATGATGTGCAAGATACTGAACATAAAGCAGGGTGCAAGAACAGACATGGACCCTGGCTCACTTAGTTTATAATGTGTTATGGACTGAATTGTGTCTCTTCCAAATTCAAATGTTGAAACCCAGGTCTCCAATGTGACCACACTTGGAGACAGGGCCTTTATCAGCTATTGACCTCAAAAAAATTCCTATGCTTTCTTCCCACCCAACATTCAGAAACTAAGAATGGCATCTGGTCCCATCACTTCATGGAAAATAGATGGGTAACAGTGGAAACAGTGGATGACATTATTTTTGGGGGCTCCAAAATCACTGCAGATGGTGATCGCAGCCATGAAATTAAAAGACACTTACTCCTTGAAAGGAAAGTTATGACCAACCTAGATAGCATATTCAAAAGCAGAGACATTACTTTTCCAACAAAGGTCCATCTATTCAGGCTATGGTTTTTCCAGTGGTCATGTATGGATGTGAGAGTTGGACTATAAAGAAATCTGAGCGCTGAAGAATTGATGCTTTTGAACTGGGGTTTTGGAGAAGACTCTTGAGAGTCCTTTGGACTGCAAGGAGATCCAACCAGTCCAACCTAAAGGAGATCAGCCCTGGGTGTTCATTGGAAGGACTGATGTTGAAGCTGAAACTCCAATACTTTGGCCACCTGATGCGAAGAACTGACTCATTTGAAAAGACCCTGATGCTGGGAGAGATGGAGGGCAGGAGGAGAAGGGGACAACAGAAGATGAGATGGTTGGATGGCATCACCGACTCAATGGACACGGGTTTGGGTGGACTCTGGGAGTTGATGACGGACAGGGAGGCCTGGTGTGCTGCGGTCCATGGGTTCACAAAGAGTCAGACACAACTGAGTGACTGAATTGAACTTCTCACCTCAAATAAAATGGCATCATTTCTTCCTAAAGTATATATTTGCAGGTGAGGAATTATGCTGTGTAATCATACCACATATGTATTAAATATGGCTTTTGTTTAACTCTAATTTCCTTGGGTTTGCATGTTCAAACCATTCTATTCTTTTTGCCTTTACTTGAACTATTTCAACTGGTTGCCAGAATTCCATAAAAAAGCTTTTAGAGTTACAACTGAGTCTGGAGCACTCCTAAATACTATAGGGATCCTAAATGCATGTATCTCAAGGAGAATGATAATAGCTACCATGTACTCAGCTTTGTTGCAAAGCAGGCAATGGTGTTGAATGTAACATGAACTATAGGATTTCACTTCAACTATAAGCCACTATTTCACTTTACAAATGGGAACATTGTATGACAGAAATTAAGTAACTTAAGGCCACATAAATATGTGGAAGAGGTGAAAATTTAATCTAAGGTTGATATAACTACATAGTCTCTATGGTATTACTATAGATGTATGTATCTATAAAGCCTATGTAGCACTGTGCATGCTTTTAAACTTCAATACATACTATCTTATATATATTTAGAAATATTACATTTAAAAACCATATACTCCCCTGTCACTTATTTTCAATCAACAATGTTTTTGAAATTTAATGTTATCATGCTATGTCTGTATCCCTCATATTGATGATTGCCAAGTATTTGATTTCATAAACATGAAATAGGCAACCATTTATCCAGTCTCCCAATGATACACCTTGTTATGTTTCCATTTTGTTAACAAAAATTCTACAATATCTATCATTTCACATACTTTCATGTGCACAGATGAGATTTTCTCTAGAACATATACTTAGACATGGGTCTATGTCCAGGGTATATATCTAAAAACAGGTTATAGAATAAGTTCATCCTCACCTTTATTAGATATTATTGTAGTACAATGCAAAATGTTTGCACAAAGCTATGCTCTCAAGAACAGTATATAAACTGAGAAGCTTTCAACAGCAAAGGAAACCATAAACAAAAAGACAGTCTTCAGAATGGCAGAAAATATTTGCAAATGAAGCAACCAACAAGAGATTAATCTACAAACTATACAAACAGCTCATGAAACTCAATATTAAAAAAGCAAACCACTCATCACAAAATGGGTAAAGATCTTATATATAAGATCTAAATAGACATTTCTCCAAAGAAGACATACAGATGGCTAAAAAATATATGAAAGGATGCTCAACATCATTAATTATTAGAGAAATGCAAATCAAAACTACAATGAGATATCATCACCTCACACCAGTCAGAATGGTCATCATCAAAAAATTTACAAACAATAATTACTGGACAGGGTATGGAGAAAAGGGTGCCCTCCTACACTGTTTGTGGGAATGTAAACTGATTCAGCCACTATGGAGAAACTGTATGAGGTTCCTTAAAAACCTAAAAACAGAACTACCATATGATCCAGCAATCCCACTTCTACACATATACCCAAAGAAAATCATAATTTGGAAAGATAGATGCGCTCCATGCTCACTGAAGCACTGTTTACAATAGCAGGGACATGGAAACAATCTAAATGCCCATCAGCAGATGAACGGATAAAGATGTGGCACGTATATACAGTGGAATATTACTCAGCCACCAAAGAACAAAATAGTGTCATTTGCTGCAACATAGGTGGGCCTAGCGACTGTCATACTGAGTGAAGCATGTCAGAAAATGACAAATATGATATCACTTATATGTGGAGTCTTAAAAAAGGGTACAAGTGATCATCACAAAACAGAAGTACAGTCACAGATATAGAAAACAAACATACGGTTACCAGGGAGCAAGAGAGGGAGGGATAAATTGGGAGATTGGGATTGACATATACACATTACCACATATTAAACAGATAACTAATAAGGACCTACAGTACAGCCAGGGAACTCTACTCAATACTCTGTAATGGTCTACATGGGCAAATAAACTGAAAATAAGTGGATATATATATATACATATATGTATAACTGATCCATTTTGCTGTACACCTGAAACTAATACAACATTATAAATCAAATATACTACAATACAAATTTAAAAATATAAATAAAAGGAAAACAAAATGAATCTTTCTTTTCTACTCATAGTCTTACCAATAATCAGAGAAATGTTTGTGTTTTGGCCAAATTTTGATGAGTTTGAAAAGCTAAGACATTATTTAATTGCCCTTTCTTGATTAGTAGTGAAAGACAGCAAATTTTATATAGAATTTTCTTTGACAAATTATTTGCTTATGACCTGTTCAAGTGCTTTTTTCTACTGGGTCGAAAGTCATCTTCTTATAGATTTATACTTCTTTATTATAAAAACTTATTCTGTGACTTAGGTACCTCATGTCTTTTACTCTATTGCTTATTTTTTTAACTTTTTTAAATAAGTGAGTTGTAAAACTTCAGTGAGTCCAATTTATTTTTCTTCATGGTTACTGTTCTGTGTATGTCATTTAATAAAACCTTCCATGTCCTAGTATACTAAAGATTGCCTTCTAAAATTTTTTTATAAAGCTTTAGAATTTGATTTTTCTTTTACAGTTTTAATTCATCTGTAACTGGTTTTGTGTATAGTGTGATATACAGAGGTAGTTTTATCTTTTCTGTTTAGATAATAATTTATCCCAACATCAATTGTTAATTTATTTGTAATTTTACACCAGGCTCCTCTGTTCATGGAACTCTACAGGCAAGAATACTGGAACGGGTAGCAATTCCCTTCTCCAGGGGATCTTCCTGACCCAGGGATTGAACCTGGGTCTCCTTCATTGGAGGCAGATTGTTTACTGTCTGAGCCACCCAGGGAAGCCCCATTTGTAACGTAGCTACGTTAAATACAGTATATGCAAGATAAAATATGTTTAAGGGTCTGTTTCTGGGTTACTCTTCACCACTGATTCAGTGTATAATTTATACAATATTTTAATATCATAATAAATCTTGGTATCTGGCCTCGCTTTTTATTTTCTTCAACTTTTTCTTGGATATTCCTTGACATTCATTGTCCCAAATGAATTTTTAAAATCTGTCAATTTCAGTGAAACACAGGAGACAGGGAAATTTTCACTGGATTTGCTTCAGATTTCTAGATAAATTAATTAGAAACACATTTCCTTATAATGGTGAATTTTCTTATGAAAATATATCACTATTTTATGCAATTATTTTCCTTCAGTTTTGTTTATAAACTTCTATAAATTACTATACATTTCAAGTTATTTCTATATGCACTATAGTTCAACTGACTCAACAGTATCTTTGTTTTTACTAATCCTCTAACTGCTAATATAGCAATTGAGCCCATGTTGATCCTACAGACAGCAACTCTGATAAAGCTTTAGTTTTAAAAAATGTATTAGAGTGCCTTTTCAGTTCTCTCTAAGCAGTCATAACATCTGGAAGGAACAGAATATTGCTTTTCCCTTTCCCTGCAGAAATTTCTTGTTATCCAACCCAAAGAACAATTTTCAGCCAGGCACACTGCCCCTCTTCTAAAAGACTACATTTCTTAGGTTATTTTGCACTAGATGTGACCATGTAACTTTGTTCTGGTCAATAAAATTTAAGCAAAGCAATATGTAGGACTTTAGGAAAGGCTTCTTAAATGAGAACAAATGAGTGCTTCTGCATTTTTTCTTTTTGGTTGCCTGGAATGAAAACATAAAGTGTGGGAGTTGAGCAATTACCCTGGATTATAAGGCAATATAAAAAGCTGGTGGAACCTCAAGATAGAAGTGCTGGTCCCTGATGGCTGGGGAGTTGCCAGCAATCCTGATTGCTTGCCTTTTCTTTTGTAAAGTGAGAGAAACACTTTTTAAAGGTATTATAATTTAAAGTCTTTTTGTATGTGCAGATAAAACTAATCCTGAAGGGTAAACCTTCCATTTTTTTTGTATTACTTATTTGTTTTCCTTGGGCTATTGTACTGTCTTTGACTTTCAGAACAATATTAAATAACAATATTCATAGTAGCCATCGTCTTCTTGTTTTTTGAGTGTAATGAATCAAAACCTACTCCATTAAGTGTGATATTTGCTATAGAGTTTTTTTAGATATGCTTTCTTATTAAGGATGAGAAAGTAAAAAGTATTTCTTATTGGTCATCAACTATGACTTACCTTCGTTAAATCAGGGAAGCAGCCATTAAATGCTCATAGAGAGCTTTATGTATAAATCTAAAACTGACCATACATAAGCTTTTAAAGAATCCTGGCCTTTTAACAAATTTTGTTCCTTTCAATACATAACAGGGACATTTACAATACAAGTGAAATCTATAAATGCCTGTAACAAACTAAATCTTACTATATTAGTGAAATAACCAAACTTAAATGCTCATGTGACAGAATTTTAAGAATTACTTTGCAATTGAAATTTTTATATCTTTCCTGGCTTTAACATAGCACCAATATAGACAGAATAAAAATGCTTTTTCTGTCTTATGAACAAGAGTGTTTTCAGTTAGCATTTAATTTTTAAATTATAGATTTCTGTACTTTGCTTTAAATAAAAAAGCTACCAGAAGCAACTATACAGCAATAAAATGTACAGTCTTCAAGAAAAGCATAAGTACTTAGAAATGTACAATCTCCCTAGACTGAACCAGGAAGAAACAGAAAACCTGAATAGACCAATTACTGGTACTGAAGTTAAATCAGTAATTTAAAAACTCCCAACAAACAAAAGTCCAGAAAAAGACGGCTTCACAAGCAAATTCTACAAAACATTTAGAGAACAGTTAATATCTATCCTTCTGAAACTATTCCACAAATTGCTGAGGAAGGAACACTGCCAAACCACCACAGCGGTTTGGTATGCAGCCACCACACTCTCATATCAAAATCAGACAACAATATCATTTAAAAAGGAAATTATAGGCCAATATCACTGACGAATATACATGCAAAAATCCTCAACAAAATATTAGCAAGCCAAATCCGACAATACATTAAAAGGACCATACACTATGATCAAGTGAGAGTTACCCCAGGGATGCAAAAATCTTTCAGTATCTGTAAATCAATTAATGTGATACACCACATTAACAAATTAAAGAATAAAAACCATATAATCATCTTCATAGATGCAGATAAAACTTTTGGTAAAATTAAAAATCCATTTATTATTAAAAACTCTCTGAAAAGTGAGCATAGAGGGAATATGTGCATGTGTGCTCAGTCATGTCCAACTCTCTTTGACTCCATGGACTGTAAACTGCCACCTCCTCTGTCCATGGGATTTTCCAGGCAAGAATACTAGAATGGGTTGCCATTTCCTTCTTCAGGAGATCTTCCTGACTGAGGGATCGAACTTGCACTCTTGCATTGGTGGGCAGATTCTTTACCACTGAGCCGCCTGGGAATAATAAAGACCATATATGACAAGTCCACAACTAAGAGCATACTCAGTGGTGAAAAGCTGGGAAAGAATTTCCTCTAAGATCAGAAACAAGACAAGGGTGCCCACTGTCACCATGTTCCTCAACATAGAATTAGAAGTTCTAGTCAGAGCAATCAGAGAAAAAATAAAAGGAATCCAAATTGGAAATAAGTAAAACTGTAGCCTGTTTGTAGATGACATGATAGTATATACGAAGACATAGGGATGGCCAATAGGCACATGAATATATGCTCAGCATCACTAATCATCAGAGAAATGAAAATCCAAACTCCGATGAGATATCACCTCACACCAGTCAGAATGGTTATCATCAAAAGTCCAAAAACAATAAATGCTAGAGAGGATAAAGAGAAAAGAGTACCTTCCTGCACTGATGGTCGGAATGTACATTGGTACAACCATTATGCAGAACAGTATAGAGTTTCCCTAAAAGATTAAAAACAGAATTATCATACGATCCAGCAATCCCACTGCCTGGCATATCTCCAAAAGAGACAAAAAAATTCTAATTCAAAAAGATACATGCACCTCAGTGTTCACAGCAGCACTATTTACAACCACCAAGACATAGAAGCAACCTAAATGTCTATTGACAAATGAATAAAGAAAATGTGGTGTGTGTGTGTATAAACAATGGACTATTACTCAGATATAAAAAGGATGAAATAATGCCATTTGCAGCAATGTGGATGGACCTGGATATTAAGTGAAGCCAGCCAAAGACAAGTATCATGTGATATCACTTAAGTGTGGTATATAAAAAATGATACAGATGAACTTATTTACAAAATACAAATAAATTCATAGACATTAAAAAAAACATATGGTCACAAAAGGGGAGAAAGATACACTAGGAGTTTGGGGTTAACAGCTAGATACACAGTGAAGTGAGTGAAGTCGCTCAGTCGTATCCAACCCTTTGCGACTCCGTGGCCTATAGCCTACCAGGCTCCTCCATCTATGGGATTCTCCAGGCAAGAATACTAGAGTGGGTTGCCATTTCCTTCTCCAGGGGATCTTCCCAACCCAGGGATCAAACCCACGTCTCCCATGTTGCAGGCAGATGCTTTAACCTCTGAGCCACCAGGGAAGCCCCGATACACAGTACTATATATAAAATAGATGAACAGCAAGGACCTACTGTACAGGACAGGGAACTATAGTCAATGACTTATAATAACCTATAATAGAAAAGAATCTGTAAAATGTATATATGGGTTTAATTGAATCACTTTTCTACATGCCTGAAACTAACACAACATGGGGGATTAATCATATTTCAATTAAAAATAAAGCAAAATTGCTTAAGATTTCAATTGAAAAAAATGCTAGATAATTTAATACAAAGTGAAAGTCCCTCAGTTGTGTCTGACTCTTTGCAACCCCATGGACTATACAGTCCTTGAAATTCTCCAGGCCAGAATACTAAAGTGGATAGACTTTCCCTTCTCCAGGGGATCTTCCCAACCCAGGGATCGAACGCAGGTTTCCCACATTGCAGGCAGATTCTTTACAAATTGAGCCACCAGGGAAGCCCAGTTTGACACAAACAAATCACAAAATGCTTCTATTCCTTTAAATTAAAGGCAGAAGGAGTCTTTATATTTGCCATGTGACTTGGAATTTGTCACACTCAAAAAAATGCCAAGTCACATGGCAAATATAAAGAAACCTCTGTCTTTATTTTAAGGACTGTTCAGAAGAAATGAAGACTGTTCAGAAGAAACGAAGAATAAGGCCAACAGAATATGAAGTTCTCAAAACACAGAACAATGGGAAAATGCATTTGATTTTTCCAGAATGTTCTCTTTTTATATTCACTGCCAAATAACAACCTTGATTATTTTTCAGAAGTCAAGTACCTGTTAAGTATTATAAATGTACTATAACATTTACTTTTCATGTTGTGTGCAAATACTTTGTAATCCTCATCTCTTAAAATCCTGCACAGTGCATGCCCACACAGGTCTTCTACAGTATTTTAAATGTATATCTGAATTTGTCAGCTGGATGTGCTGTAACTCTGACTGCCATGTTCATCTGATGACACAAACAGGATTTGGATCAGCTACCCAATTTAGATTTTGAAATTTATATGATCTCTGCTCTGAATAGAACTCAAACATCAGTGTTTTATTACTCAAAGGATTTTCAGTAATAACTATCAAAATATTTGAGTTTATAGACATACAAGTACACACATTTTCTATTGCCTTTAAATATAGTAATATTGCAATGCATACTGCTTCAAGTCAGCTTGATCTTTAAATGTTGAGTGAGTGAGTGAAGTTGCTTAGTCGTGTCCGACTCTTTGCGACCCTGTGGACTGTAGCCCACCAGGCTCCTCCGTCCATGGGATTCTCCAGGCAAGAACACTGCAGTGGGTTGCCATTTCCTTCTCCAGAGGATCTTCCCGACCCAGGGATCGAACCCAGGTCTCCCACATTGCAGGCAGATGCTTTAACCTCATGTTTTTCATCTCTTGATTCAATTACTTCCTTAAAGCCTTAAGGAAGCAGATGGTAAGTGGGTGAGTAAAGACCTGAATTGCGATTTAATTATTTAGCTACCTAAGCCCCATAGATTAGTTGGTAAGTGGCCTTTCCCCAGCCAAGAGACAATATATCTGAATTTTTCCAAAGGTGCTGATACTAATGATCATCTTCATTCTACAACTATATTTAAACAGAGTACATGTTTCAGGAATAATTATTATGGTTTTTTGATAAATAAGGTTTTTTGGAAATAAGATACTATGTTTCCACCATAGAAAAATTTGAGAGTACAGGGAAAGTCAGATATAATTACATCCAATGATGTAATCTTGGAATAAAACTTAACGCTTAAGTCGATCATATTCTCAGATGACTTGACGTACCTGTTTATACCATCAATGTAGGGTAAATGAATTTATACAAGTGAAGCTGAATTAAGGAAACAGAAAAATGTCAGAAGATTTTTGCTTTGACAGTGATAAAATTAGATCATATGAAATTGCTAAATTTGACTCTTGATTTTCAAAATGCAAATTTCATGTTGTTCAATTCTGAATTAATAGCTAATATCCATTTAGCACAAAGGATTTTATATGTATTCAATCACTTAATCTTCATAGCCATTCAGTGTGGTAGGTATAATAATACCATAACATTTTACAGAAGATAAAAAAAAAAATGCAGAGGGGTTTAAGAATATCCTTTTAGTCATACATACAGTATTTCTTAGAGCTGAATTTAGAACCCAGGTGTTGTAACTCTGATATCAAAGCTCTGAATCCCTGGGCTACACTTACTTTGTATTTAGTCCATAGAATATAAGTTAATTAAATTCACTTTAATTCAGAGTTGGAACTCTGAATTACAAAATACTCTAAATGTCTACCCATTGGACAAAATGTGTAGCTGAATTGCAGATTGATACATTACTTCCTCCTAGACAGATCCACCTGGATACCGTGCAGACTTCTTCTATTCAATACCACTAAAAGAAACCTTATTATCTTCCCTCACTCCTCCCAGTGGCTCATGCCAAAATCCTGGGTATTGTCTTAGATTCTTTCTCCATTTCTAGTTAAATTATTTACCATGTTTAGTCATTGCTATCGCGTTTTGTTTTCACACCTACCGTCTTCCCTCCACCACCTCTATAAATGTCCCTCATTTGGACAATTATAATTGACTCATATTGTCCCACCAGGGGCTTCCCTGGTGGCTCAGATGGTAAAGCGTCTGCCTACAATGCAGGAGACCCGGGTTCGATCCCTGGGTTGGGAAGATCCTCTGGAGAAGGAAATGGCAACCCACTCCAGTATTCTTTTCTGGAAAATCCCATGGATGGAGGAGCATGATAGGCTACAGTCCATGGGATTTGCAGACAGTCGGACACGACTGAGTGACTTCAGTTTCAGTTTCAGTCCCACTTTTGCCAACAATTCATCTCCCTTAAGTTCATCAGTTATAGGGTGGATTTTTGAACATTCACATCTTAGGTTTTTTCTCACTCCTTTTCTGCCAGAGCACACTTACATGAAACATGTATCAAGCTGTTTTACAACTTTTCATTGATTTTTCCCTGTTCCTACTAGTTTCAAGTCCACAAGCATTAGCTCATATCTTATAGTTACATTAATATTCCATAATGCCAGGTTATACAAGTGTGAAATTAATAATAGTCCTTTATTGTAATTGAGATGTTTACCAACTACATACATTTTTTTAACCTCTGCATCTTAGATCATTTGCAGGCACAGCATGTGAAATAAACCACTGAGTACCAAAGAGCTTCATATGCCTTGCTATTGGCCCAAGGCTTTGTCTTCTGGTTTGAAAAGTCAGCCCTCTGTGATTGATAACTCTTAATTTATATCTAAAGATGGGAACAGTGGAAACAGTGTCAGACTTTATTTTTCTGGGCTCCAAAATCACTGCAGATTGTGATTGCAGCCATGAAATTAAAAGACGCTTACTCCTTGGAAGAAGAGTAATGACCAACCTAGATAGTATATTCAAAAGCAGAAACATTACTTTGCCAACTAAGGTCCATCTAGTCAAGGCTATGGTTTTTCCTGTGGTCATGTATGGATGTGAGAGTTGGACTGTGAAGAAGGCTGAGCACTAAAAAATTGATGCTTTTGAACTGTGGTGTTGGAGAAGACTCTTGAGAGTCCCTTAGACTGCTAGGAGATTCAACCAGTCCATTCTGAAGGAGATCAGCCCTGGGATTTCTTTGGAAGGAATGATGCTAAAGCTGAAACTCCAGTACTTTGGCCACCTCATGTGAAGAGTTGACTCATTGGAAAAGACTCTGATGCTGGGAGGGAAGGGGACGACAGAGGATGAGATGGCTGGATGGCATCACAGACTCGATAAATGTGTCTGAGTGAACTCCAGGTGTTGGTGATGGACAGGGAGGCCTGGCACTGCAGTTCATGGGGTCGCAAAGAGTCGGACACAACTGAGCGACTGAACTGAACTGAACTATAAACTTATTTTAAAGACAACTGACATAACATCTTTATATCAGTTCCAGTTCTTGTGAACTGTTTTAAAGGGTTAAAGAAACTTATTTCTTCAGTGGATAGGTTCAATAAAGTGAAATCAAATCCTTCACAATATCACACACACACACACACACACACACACACACACACACATACATATATGATGTCATCAACATACCAAGCATTTGCTCATGTTCAGATGCATATATTTGTAAGTGTATTTGCCATCAACCTGCTCCTGGCTTGGTCTAAATAATACATTTGATTATGTGTGCCAATATGTTGTGATCTATTATGTAAAACCTACATTTTAATTTAATGTGATTTAAATTTTTTTAGTGTGTTGATTTGTAACATAACCTATAGTAGAAAAGGGCTCTCTTCTTTTCCTTCAACTGTAAATATATCTCTGAAACTTCAGGTTCCCCAGGGTGTTGAGAATCTTGAGGTCCCTTTGGTTAACTCATTAAAATTCAAGGTTATGGGACCTTGAGGGAGGCTGGTGTTGGTGGGAAGGGATTAATGAAAGAGGAGACTGATCTGATTTTCTGGGAACATGTACAAAACCAAAGTTTTTACCCATGGGTAGCCCACTTCTACTAGACAAGGAACACAAAATGACTCTTCTTCCTCCATAATAATTTAGAATTGATACATACATACCACATTTGCATCCTCTTTGCCCTCAATGGTTGTGAATATCATATCTGTGCTACTTTTGACCATATGGGAAAACATTCAGTTATTCTTCCCATCATCCTAGTTTGTACAAGCTGCCTTTGTTTGGTTGAACTTAAGGGAATCCTGCAAGGCTTGCCCTTGCCGTGGTCTACACTTGGGAGATGAGATCAAGGGCCAATCCATGCAAGGCTTCTATCATCTCCTACACATCAATAGTCCTTCAGTCTGCCCAAAGACAGGGGAAAGGAAAGTATGCTGACCAACAGCTAACTCCCATGTTTTTTCTCTATCTTCCCTACCCTTCATGTAGCAAACTGTATTTAGCCTCAGGAACATTAAGGGGCTTCCCAGGTGGTGCTAGAGGTAAAGAATCTGTATGCAGTGCAGGAAACTTAAGAGATGAATTCTATCCCTGGGTTGGGAAGGTCACTTGAAGGAAGGCATGGCTACCGACTCTAGTACTCTTGCCTGGAGAATCCCATTGACAGAGGAGGCTGGAAGGCTACAGTCCATAGGGTTGCAAAGATTGGGCACTACTGAAGTGACTCAGTACACAGAGGGACATTAAAACAGGGCTGGATTGATCATATATCCTTCTAGACTATTTTGCCTCATGCTTGGTTTTTCGCTTTTTAGTTTTGAAAGTCAAGAATTTGTCTCACCAGCTACTTCTGCTGTGTCATTCCTTCCCAGAGGAGCGCAAGTACCAATTATTCTTACTTCTTATTACTGCTTGAAAAAGGAAAGGTATAGAAGTATAGGAAAAAAAATAGGAGTTACTATACCAAAATATTTTTGCACTGTATATGTTCCATTTAAAAAATTTGTTTTAATTTTAACCTTATTTAATCATTACTGAGGGAAAACTCAGTTATATTAATTAAGGCTAATATTTTCAATAATGATAAAACATTGAAAGGATAAATTTTAAAACATTCGGCATCCAATTCTACTGTAGGAATCACACTGAACTTTGAATCAGTTCAGCTCAGTTGCTCAGTCATGTCTCTTTGCAACCCCATGAACTGCAGCATGCGAGGTCTCCCTGTCCATCCCCAACTCCTGGAGTCCACCCAAACCCATGTCCATTGAGTCAGTGATGCCATCCAACCATCTCATCCTCTGTCACCCCTTCTCCTCCTGCCCTCAATCTTTCCAAGCATCAGAGTCTTTTCAAATGAGTCAGTTCTTTGCATTAGGTGGCCAAAGTATTGGATTTTCTGCTTCAACATCAGTCCTTCCAGTGAACACCTAGGACTGATCTCCTTGTAGTCCAAGGGACTCAAGAGTCTTCTCCAACACCACAGTTAAAAAGCATCAATTCTTCAGTGCTCAGCTTTCTTTATAATTCAACTCTCACATCCATACATGACCACTGGAAAAATCATAGCCTTGACTAGATGGAACTTTGTTGACAAAGTAGTGTCTCTGCTTTTTAATATACTGTCTAGGTTGGTCATAACTTTCCTTCCAAGGAGTAAGTGTCTTTTGATTTCATGGCTGCAATCACCATCTGCAGTCATTTTGGAGCCCAGAAAAATAAAGTGACCCCTGTTTCCCCATCTATTTGTCATGAAGTGATGGGACCAGATGCCATGATCTTTGTTTTCTGAATGTTGAGCTTTAAGCCAACTTTTTCACTCTCCTCTTTCACTTTCATCAAGAGGTTCTTTAGTTCTTCTTCACTTTCTGCCATAAGGGTGGTGTCATCTGCATATCTGAGGTTACTGATATTTCTCCCAGCAATCTTGATTCCAGCTTGTGTTTCCTCCAGCCCAGTGTTTCTCATGATGTACTCTGCATATAATTAAATAAGCAGGGTGACAAGATACAGCCTTGATGCACTCCTTTTCCTATTTGGAAACTGTCTGTTGTTCCATGTTCACTTCTAACTATTGATTCCTGACCTGCATACAGGTTTCTCAAGAGGCAGGTCAGGTGGTCTGGTATTCCCATCTCTTTCAGAATTTTCCACAGTTTATTCTACTGAAATGCCTTCCTACATGTGGTCCAGTCTTTCTAAAAAATATATTTGTCTAATAATCACTTATAATTACAATATCAATAAATCAGGCTATGCTGCCAAGTCACTTCAGTCGTGTCCAACTCTATGCGACCGCATAGATGGCAGCCCACCAGGCTCCACCATCCCTGGGATTCTCCAGGCAAGAACACTGGAGTGGGTTGCCAGTTCCTTCTCCAATGCGTGAAAGTGAAAAGTGAAAGTGAAGTCTCTCAGTCATGTCCGACTCTTGGCGACCCCATGGACTGCAATCTACCAGGCTCCTCCATCCATGGGATTTTCCAGGCAAGTGTACTGGAGTGGGGTGCCATTGTCTTCTCCAATCAGGCTATATAGCTGCCTAAATTTATATATGTTTTAATTACATTTTCTTACTCATTTGCTCCAATACATTAAATCTAGTTCCATCATTAGTTTTGAAATGTGTGACTTTTAAATTAATGAGAACTTTTAAATTTTACTATGCTATAGAATAAAATGTAAAATGAAAAGAAGCCAAAAATATTTATGTTTTCATGGGTCATTCAGTTTATTTTGAAGTTTTAGGTTCTCAAAACATACATCCTCAAAGTTTCAGAAGTTCAAATAGGATAAAAAGAAGAAAACTGAGCAAAATGTCTAAGTGCTAAATCATTTCTTCAATCAGCTATCCAAGACACTTAGTGTAGTTTTACTCATCATTTTTATCCATGATTATTGAAAAACTATAAATTTTTTGTAAATGCTGATTATAATACTTCCTTCAGAGGATTGTTATAAGGATTAATTGAGATAGAACAGAGTCTGACACATGATAAATTCTTGAATGTATAATAAATACGGTTCTGGTAGCACCCTGGGAGGAAACCATCAGAAAAAGAGCTATCCCTGAGACTGTATAGCGAGAGACCTTCTAGACTTGGAGGCTTGCTGGAGGGAAGTACCATGTGTGTGGCTTTAATGGGAAGGGAGAGGTAGTGTGGGGACCCCTGGTGATTCAGGCGGTAAAGAATCTGCTTGCAATGTGAGAGACTCGGGTTTGATCCTTGGGTCGAGAGATCCCCTGGAGAAGGAAACTGGCTACCCTCTCCTGTATTCTTGCCTGGAGCATCCCATGGACAGAGGAGCCTTGTGGGCTATAGTCCATGGGATGGCAAAGAGTCAGACATGACTGAAGCAGGCACATACGCACAAGAGGTAGCACAGGGTGCTGAGAATCTAACAGGATAAAGTGCACAGTAAGCAGACGTCCTTTGGCCGATGCAGAGTAGCCCAGGCACGCAAAGCATGGGTAACCTCTAAAAAGTAGAGATGCAGACATAAGAGAAGTCACCCCAGAAAAAAAAAGGACAAAGGAAAAGTAAACCTAAAGAAAATTTCAGGAAGGGCAGCAAAGCCCTGAATAATGAGTCAGATACTGCGTGAAAGTTTCTAGCTGAGTTCTTCCTCCTGCAAAACCAGAAATAGATCAAGAATAGCCACCTAAACATTGTCAAGGACCCACTGAACTGTTAGAATTCATTTAGTTGTCAAAATTAAATTAGATATAGCACTTTTCTTTAAATGCATATTGCATATTATATAATTATATACATGGTTATTCCTAAACATGCATTTATTTTTCTAATTCAACTTTCAGTTAAAAATCCTAAGAATTGGTTATATTTTTGCAAACCATCTGACAAAGTAGGAGATAAATATATCAGGTGAGGTTAATCTCATTTTTGAACCAATTCAGAATAAAATTTGAGAGGGAGAGATGTTCAGAATTGAAATCATGAATAGCAATGGTAGTGACATAAATATTTTGAAACTTTTGTATTAATGTATGAAAGTTTTTATATTTAAAAAATTATCTGAGAACCATTTACCTTCATCATGACTATGTTAAATATTACAAGTCATTTAGTAAATGATGAAATGTAATAAGTTATTATGTTGTTATTTGGGGGTCATTAGTTAGTGCATTTAACATCACAGCCATTTTGGAGGCAAACAGTAGGGAACTTCATAAACTAAGGTCCTTGAACTGTATTTCCATGAAGCATGTGGTGAATGATAAATTGAAGACCATCCCACCCACACACAGTGATGTATCACCTTCTCATTTTCTGCCTCCCTGTTTTCACAAGTCTTCCACCTCGTTTTCTCTTCATGCTGTGATTCTCTTATTTTTCCCTGATATCATCACTGTATATTTATTCCTTTTCTTTCTAAAAGGGAACGCTAAAGAGAAAAAAATGGCAAATGTAACAGGAAAATTTAATCTGCTTTGTTTAACTATATCCTTAAATTTTAAAGGAAGAGCTATTAAGCTCTTAAACTATTAAGTAAGCTATTCAACTTAAACTATTCACATTTCTGTTTTCTTTTTAGCACTCTTTATACATGTAACTGAAGGGCCAACACTTTGGCCACCTGATGTGAAGAACTGATTCATTGGAAAAGACCCTGATGCTGGGAAAGATTGAAGGCAGGAGAAGGGGACGACAGAGGATGAAGGGTTTGATGGCATCACTGACTCAATGGACATGAGTCTGAGTAAGCTCCAGGAGTTGGTGATGGACAGGGAGGCCTGGTGTGCTGCAGCCCATGGGGTCACAAAGAGTCGGCACAACTTAGTGACTTAACTGAACTGACACATGTAACTGATTTTTTTGTGATTTAAAATTTTCAATATCTTGCTTTTTAGCAGGATGACCCTTGTGACAAGGTAGAATCTACCTTGCTTTCTTTATACCCCTGGCATCCACCACAGTGCCTCCATATGGCAGGCACTGTCAACATGTGTGGACAGAAAAATTTCTTAGATATGAATTAATCCCTCATTCATCCATTCAACTTCAGAATGAAAGACACTGGTTGAGAGGTAGACTCAGCTGTGCACAAATTCTTACCTTCATGGATCTTACACTCTAGAAGGGGATATAGATAAGGAACTATTAAAGTGATAATTATAAGATATAATTTAAGGTACTGATGAGTGCTATAAATAAAAGTGGATAAAAATAATAATAGGGGGTGATGAGGCAGGAGCCTATTTTAGATAGAGATGGTGTATGAAAACAAATGACAGGAAGATAGGAATGCAGAAGTCAAAAAAAAGCATCCCATAGAAGGCCTTAGAAGTCTTGATGAGGACTTTATTTTGAGTTTACTGAGAAGCTATTAGAGGGTCATAGAGGAATAATATAATGTGATTTACATTTTAAAAGAAGCACTTTGACTGTTATATATTAGACTAAGATGGGTACCGAGGATCATGTTCAAGGCTTTGCCAAAGTATGGAAGAAGAGATAAGAAGTAGTGAGATTTGAGCTCTGTTTAGAAGTAGAGATGATAGTATTTCAAGATTTGGATGCCAGATGATCAGTTTAGTACTTAAGTTTTAAAACTCTTAATACAAACTTTGTAAAATGGAGGTCATAGCTCTTATTCTCACACATTAAGGCCCAGTTTGTTCCACTTTTACATGTATCACATTCAAAGAAATGAAACATTCTAAAAAATGCATTATAAGAAATTCTAACTTCTATGAATTGTCTTGGAAAGTACTATGGCGGATCATTCATCTCATACAACCAACTCTCTTAACACCTCCTTTCACCACCTTCTTTTCCTCTGATTCTTATGTGCTCAACAGATCCCTGCCCCCCGCCCCCATTCTCTAGTCCCTCTCAGCTCCCCCTCAACCATCTCAATCAATACCAGCCCATCTTCCTCTCTTCCTGTCCCCTTGTCAGTTTATATCTATCTCAAGATGGTCCTGACCTCTGAAGGCGGATGAAAGCACTGCTCCGTGTATCTTTCATTTCTCCTGCCTGTCCATTACCCACTCTGCATAACAGAAACCAGGCTGTGCAGCTGTCACAATAGCAAAGCCAACTCCCTTAGCCCCCCAGGTCAGAGCATCAGTGTGTTAGGTAGTTAGAATAGGAAAAAGGAGTCCAGAATGGCTCTGGCTAAAAGACAAAGAAGGGAAAAGCCCGTGAAAATAGAACAAAGGAAGGTCCAAGGACGGGGTGAGAACCTGAGGTGAAGCAAACAGCCCTCCCTTTAGAGCTCGCTCTCTCTTCTTTTCCCGTCTTTTGGATCAGCCTGCCCTCACACCTCACGATGTATTTTCCTTTGCTTGCCAAATAAAACTGAGCTGCCCATCGGTGGCTTCAAATTTTGGCTGTGGTGAGACAGAACCGAGGAAATTACAAAGTCCCCCAACATATATGGTGCTGAGCAAGCTCAATTTCGGCTCCTCTATTTATATGTTTTTCTCCTCCCCCTGAGCCTGCCCTATGTAATCTGGGCTAGCCAGGAGGGCTGTTTGCTTCACCTCAGGTTCTCACTCCAGTTCTCAGACCTTCCTTCCTTCTGTTTTCGCAGGCTTTTCCCTTCTTTGTCTTTTAGCACCTGCCATTCCGGACTCCTTTTTCCTATTCTAACTACCTAACAAGTGGAAGGTATTGAGACTCATACATGTGTTACCCCTCTGGCATTTATTATATGGACCATAAGCCAGAAAACAGAGGTCTGAAAGATCTAAAATTCAGCTTAACTAAAATTTAAACTAGAAATATCAACGAGTCATTCTGAGGATCAGTATAGAAAAGTGATCAAAATCTTTTGCTGTTTCCAAAACTGAAATACATACTTACTTGTTATCTGAATAATTGCCTTGAAAATCAAAGGAACAGTTTTCTGAAACACACTGCATCATGCATTATTTAGGTATGAGAATGCAAATTTTCAACTGATTTGGGAATCACTAGCTTGACAATGTTATTTTGGGTGGGCTTGATTCAACCTAACCTTGATGAACCTGTTCATAAATTTTTTTATTAACTTTTTAACTTGTAAAATAGGTTTTTCTATTCTTAATTTATTTTTTATTCATCCAACTATTATAAATGATAACAGTTGATTAGTATTCTAAAGTACAACTATACTTCTTTGATTATGAAATTATAGGCAGCTACTCTTTAGTAAGACATGTTTAATAACAGACAGTAAATTAATTGGTAGGTAAAGTATATCTTTTAAAATGTTTTAATGATTCATGTAATTATAAATTCCAAAAATATATTCAAAATTGAATATGGAATATTAAATATGGTACTATAATTGTGCCTTTCATCAACCTCTTATTTTGAAAAGAGTTATCAAAATCAGGTCTTTGTTTCCCATATTTTCATTTTTTTTCTAACTGATGATGTAACCTCTTATTATGTACTTGCTAAATAGTATTCTATAATAAATACATGTATAAGAAAGATCATTTTAGAGATACAAATGAAGCACAAACATTTTTTTAAACTATTATTAACAGAAAAAATGTTATTATAATATAAATGGAAAATACAGAAGAACATAATAAAAACAAAAGTTTCCCAGAATACCACCATAAAGATAAAACACTCATTTTGAAATATTTTCAGTCTTTTTTCTATGCTTCTATGAGTACATAAAATAGTTACTATTAATTGAAATAATTATGCATATTTTGCATCTTGGTTTTAATATTTAGCATTGTGTTATTAGCATTTTCTACATCAATAAAATTTATTTTAAAACAACGTAAGTTCAGATAATGGTAAGAGCTCTAGAGAATACAAAGCAGAATGATGATTTTCTGAGCAACTAAGGAAGGAAGATGGATTGTATTAGACTAGAGAGCCTGGAAGGCTTCTCTGAGAAAGTATTTGAACAGAGGAGTTTTGATGGCTAAACATATGTGTCAGTTTGACCAGACCATCAGGTGCCCAGACATTTGGTTAAACATCATTCTGGGTGTATCTGTATCAGTGTTTCTAAATGAGATTAATATTTGAGTTAGTTTTTTATAACTTCCAGTTACAAGATAAATAAGTTCTGGGAATGTAATGTACAATATAATGACTAAACAAAGTTGCTAACATTAGATTTTAAAAGTTCTCATTACAAGAAAAAAATCGTAACTATATGTGGTGATAAATTAGTTAAGCTTATTGTGGAAATAATTTTAGCTACATATAGCTATCAAATCATTAAATATATAAATACATAAATACAATGCTTTATGTCAATTATATTTCTTTTTAAAAGAAACTGGATATGAATGGTACTAAAAAAAAATCAAAACCAACAACATTTGATGTGGTAGACTGAGGAAGGCAGATTGTCCTTCTTTATGTGGGTGGGTTTCATCCAGTTAGATGAAGTCTTGTAAGCCTGAGTGAAAGGGAATACCTTCTGCCTGTTTAATCTGGAACATCAGTCTTTCCCTGCCTTTGAGCTTGAACTGAACATTGGCTCTTTTTTGAGCCTGCTGCTTTTTGGACTGGAACTTACACCACTGGCTTTCCCAATTCTCAGTCACTTAGTCCAGAACTATGTCATCAATTCTCCTGAGTTTCTAGCTTGCAACTGCATTCATGGAACATCTCATAGGACTTATCCTCCATAATTGTGTGAGCCAGTTCTTTGCTTTTTTTTTTTTTTTTTTTGCCAATTCCTTTTAATAAACACACATATTCTGTAAAATATATATCTTATATAAGTAAATATATGTGTATATAGTCTGTTTCACTGGAAATCATGACTAATATAGAATATACCTAAACATTAAAAAAAATTTCCAAAATAGGCTGAAGCACTGAACAGATGTTTTTCCAAAAAGGAAATGCAAATGGCCAACAGGCACATGAAAAGATGCTCAACATCACTACCCTCAGGGAAATATACATCAAAACCACAATGAGATATCACCTCACCTGTCACAGTGACTGTCATCTAAAAGAACACAAACAACAAATGTTGGCAAGAAATGGAGAAAAGAGAACCCATGTACACTGTTGGTAGGAATGTAAATTGGTCCAACTGTTACAGAGAATAGTACGGAGACTGAGATGGTTGGATGGCATCATCAACTCAATGGACATGAGTTTGCGCAAACTCTGGGAGATAGCGAAGGATAGGAAATCACGGTGCTGCAGTTCATGTGGTCACAAAGAGTCGGACATGACTTAGCAGCTGAACAACAATGGAAGTTTCTTAAAAGCTAAAAGCAGAACTACCATAAGCAGCTCAGTGTTCATAGCAGCATGGTTTATAATCACAAATATATGGAAGCAACCTAAGTGTCCATCAACAGATGGATGGATAAAGAAGTTGTGGTATGTATATATTCAGTTCAGGTCAGTCGCTCAGTTGTGTCTGACTCTTGGCGACCCCATGAATTGCAGCACGCCAGGCCTTCCTGCCCATCAAACTCACGTGCATCGAGTCAGTGATGCCATCAAGCCATCTCATCCTCTGTCATCCCCTTCTCATCCTGCCCTCAATCCCTCCCAGCATCAGAGTCTTTTCCAATGAGTCAACTCTTTGCATGAGGTGGTCAAAGTACTGGAGTTTCAGCTTAAGCATCTTTCCCTCCAAAGAAATTCTAGGGCTGATCTCCTTCTACATACACATATATTTTATATATATATATATATATATATATATATATTCTATAGAGAATAAATATTTGACACTTTTTTCAGGGTTTTTTTAGGTATTATATATTTGTATACTTGTTTAAAAGTTCTCTTTTGGAATATTTGTTACTTATTTAACTTACATGCAGGTTTAGGGTATAAAACTTTGCTTTTAGGAAAATAGGCACAATGTGATACAAATGCTTTGCAACATAAGTAAGTCTATGACATCAAGACATAGTTCAGCTATTTAATAATATTTAATAAAGTATTGGGCTTCCCAAGTGGCACTAGTGGTTAAGAATCTTCTTGCCAACACAAGAGATCTGGGCTCGATCTCTGGGTTGGGAAGATACCCTGGAGTAGGAAATGGCACTCCAATGTTCTTGCCTGGAAAATTCCATGGGCAGAGGAGCCTGGTGAGCTATATATAGTCCATTAGGCTGCAAAGAGTTTGACATGACTGAGAACATCCACAATAAAATAATCATTTTAATGGCTGGTTAATACCCTTTTAAATGGCTGTGTCATTCCCTAATATTGTGTATAGAAGGATTCAAATTTTCAACATCACAGATAATTCCCAAGTGCATGTCTTTATATTCCTCACTTTTCCCTTTTTTTTTTTTCTCCTAAAATCCCCAGAGGGTCAGAAGGCCTTTGCATGGTTCTTGATATCTATGGGAAAATCACTTCACAAAATATTTTTACAAATTTATTTTGCCTCCAATAATGAATGAGTATCATAATTTCATACTACTCCCTTGCCCCAAATAAAGGAAATCTACTAATGAATGACAGATAATGTGATAAGGAGCATGGTTTGATAAACCTGTCAAAAAAAAAAAAAGAAAAGAAAAGAAATAGTACAGCTCTACTTTATCCTTGTGAAAAACTTTCCATAATAGGGAGGTTCTTAGAAACTTGAATATAATGAATATAATATTATTTTATAGTATAAGTATCTATTATAAACACTTATAGTATACCCTCCTAGCAAATCATCCTAATTAGGGAATCCTTACATTCATATCAATATTTCTGGAAAGAAAGAATTCATTATAAATAATACAAATTGAGTTCATAAGCTATATTTGCTATATTAAAAGTACTTAGAAAAAACTGCTATTTTTTCAAATGACAGTAGTCTCCCCACCCCTACCCCTTCCCTTAATTTATGAAGGCAATGTCACAGTACAGTACCCTGAGCCATGTATATTTGGCATTTTTTTTTTTTTTTTTAGATCCTGAGCTCTCTAACTGCTTTGTGGATGCATGTGTTTTGACAAGCTTAACAAGGGCACACCTGCAAGGACTCAGTCTCCTGAGCCTGCCTTTACTCAGGTTCACAAGGTCAGGAGCACCCATGGCCTCGTGTAACATGAACAAGGATCCAGTGTCACTGACCATTACTCAAGCATTTTCACGTGGCTCCTTCTTCATCAATCACATTTTTCCATTAGTGTATTTCATATCTGAAATGTGTTCTGTACAACAAGCAAACGGGTTACAATTAACTGCTCTTTTATTTTTGTGTTTGTTTATATCAGGCACACTGATCAAACATAGAGCTTCAAGCTAATTTGAAATGAAAGCAATGATTTGATATGCAATTTTTTAGAATTATGGATAAGATTTTTTTTAAGAGCTTTCAATTGTTTTATGCACTATTTAAAACCAAGTAATTACTTTTCTCAACATATCCTGCACAGGTGCTGACTGATCTGTAGGATTTTTTAAGTGTGGTGGATAGCCATTTACTCAGGTAAATGCTTAGGAATTCTTTCGTATACTACGTTTTATAAGAAATAACTTGAAAGCACTGAGCACTTAATATTTGACACACATTCAATAAAATATATACACAGTAGGAATCTGACATAATAAACTTGCTATATATCTTAAAATTTTTATTTATTTATTTTAATTGAAGGATAATCACTTCACAACACTGTGGTTACCCCTGTCACATACTGACATGGATCAGCCATGGGCACACTTGTGCAGCCCCCATCCTGAACCCCACCTCCTATCCCACTCCATCCCTCTGGGTATTCCAGGGCACTGGCTTTGAGTGGCTGGCTTCACGTATCATATTTGCACTGGTCATTTATTTTACATATGGTAATATACATGTTTCAATCCTATTCTCTCATAACTTCCCAACCTCGCCTTCTCCCACATAGTTCAATAGTCTATTCTTTACATTTGTGTCTCTTTTGCTGCCTTGCATACAGGATCATTATCATCTTTATAAATTCCATATATATGCATTAATATACTGTATTAGTGTTTCTCTTTCTGACATATTTCAGCTGTATAATAGGCTCCAGTTTCATCCACTGCATTAGAACTGACTCAAATGGGTTATTTTTTATAGCTGAGTAATATTCCATTATGTATGTGTACCGCAACTTCTTTATCCATTCATCTGCTGATAGACATCTGGGATGCTTCCATATCCTAGCTATCATAAAGACTGCTGCAATTAACCCTGGAGTACATGTGTCTCTTTCAAATCTAGTTTCCTCAGTGTGCATGCCCAGCAGTGGGATTGTTGGATATCTTTATTATAATTCATCTACTGAAAAAAAAATTTATTAAACATTAGCTACATGCCAACTTCTGTTCTCCAGTATAGAAACAGAGAGGAAAACAAAATAGCCAATGAGCCGGCTTTTGAGAAATGGATACTCTTAATACAGGGCAATAACTAACAAGTGGTGGTGGTTTAGTCACTAAGTTGTGTCTAACTTGTGACTCATGGACTATAGCCCACCAGGCTCCTCTGTCCATGGAATTTTTCCAGGCAAGAGTATTGGAATGGGTTGCCATTTCCTTTTCTAAAGAAAAAAATAAACAAAGCAAAAAGTAAATAATCTGTTATAAATGCGTGGGTATCCATGCACATAACATACATGTGTATATAATAATGATTAGATATTATGATTATCATATGGAATGAAATAGAGTGCTGATACAAAGAATAAGGGAAAGACATTACTTTAGGAACTAGGCTAGAAAAGACCTGAGGAAGCAATGTTTACAATCATGGTGTTTTTTCCTAATAGAACAATGTACAGAATTTTCACCTTTCCCCCTGTGTTGATAGTTCATAAGTCTATAGCTGATCTGGGGAGTAACAATAGTAACACTTTTCATTACATTCTATTCAAGTATGCCTATTTAAACTTTTCAGTTTTAAGTTACAGATAGATTTTTAAGTTACAGATAGATTTCATAATTCAGAGTCTTTTCATTCAGAATTACATATAATACAAATTTCAGAACATAAGTTACCAGTGAAGCCAATAACAGTGAAACCTGTAAATCAATGGATGTATTTGAATTTAAATCAATTATTTGTATAACTGTGTATTTTGCTTTGTCTCAACTAAACTATCAGCTCCATGAGGCATGGAGTGAATTTAGTGCCTAGTACATTCACATATGGTAAAAAGGCAATATTTTTTTAAAAGAGTTATCTAAAATCCGCTGAATCATCGAAAAAACAAGAGAGTTCCGGAAAAACATCTATTTCTGCTTTATTGACTATACCAAAGCCTTTGACTGTGTGGATCACAGTAAACTGTGGAAAATTTTAAAGAGATGGGAATACCAGACCACCTGACCTGCTTCCTGAGAAATCTGCATGCAGATCAAGAGCAACAGTTAGAACTGTACATGGAACAACAGACTGGTTCCAAATAGGAAAAGGAGTACGTCAAGGCTGTATATTGTCACCCTGCTTATTTAACTTCTATGCAGAGTACATCATGAGAAATGCTGGGCTGGAGGAAGCACAAGCTGGAATCAAGATTGCCAGGAGAAATATCAGTAACCTCAGATATGCAGATGACACCATCCTTATGGCAGAAAGTGAAGAAGAACTAAAGAGCCTCTTTATGAAAGTAAAAGAAGAGAGTGAAAAAGTTGGCTTAAAGCTCAACATTCAGAAAACGAAGATCATGGCATCTGGTCCCATCACTTCATGGCAAATAGATGGGGAAACTGGCTGCTTTTATTTTGAGGGCTCCAAAATCACTGCAGATGGTGATTGCAGCCATGAAATTAAAAGACGCTTACTCCTTGGAAGAAAAGTTATGACCAACCTAGACAGCATATTAAAAAGCAAAACATTACTTTGCCAACAAAGTTCTGTCTGGTCAAAGCTACAGTTTTTCCAGTAGTCATGTATGAATTCGAGAGTTGGACCATAAAAAAAGCTGAGCACCAAGCATTGATGCTTTTGAACCATGGTGTTGGAGAAGACTCTTGAGAGTCCCTTGACTGCAAGGAGATCCAACCAGTCCATCCTAAAGGAGAACAGTCCTGGGTGTTAACTGGAAGTACTGATGTGAAGCTGAAACTCCAATACTTTGGCCACCTGATGTGAAGAGCTGACTCATTGGAAAAGATCCTGATGCTGGGAAAGATGGAGGGCAGGAGGAGAAGGGGATGACAGAGGATGAGAGGGTTGGATGGCATCACCGACACAATGCACATGGGTTTTGTTGGATTTTGGGAGTTGGTGATGGACAGGGAGGCCTGGCATCCAACAATTCATGGCGTCACAAAGAGTCGGACATGACTGCGCAACTGAACTGAACTGATAATCTCATTCTCATTACTTTTTCAATAGGGCCTAATTTTGCAGGTATTAAGTTTTTTCTACACTTGTTTTAAAAAACTTCACTCCCTCTTCACAACTGTAAAGGTTGGTTACTTTAAATAGAATACAAGAAAAACTGATCTTCAGTCAGTTCAGTTTAGTTCAGTTTTTCAGTGGTACCTGACATTTTGCGACTCCATGGACTGCAGCACCCCAGGCCTCCCTGCCATCACCTATTCCCGGAGTTTACTCAGACTCATGTCCCTTGAGTCGGTGATGACATCCAACCATCTCATCCTCTGTTGTCTCCTTCTCCTCCTGCCCCCAATCCCTCTCAGCATCAGGGTCTTTTCCAATGAGTCAACTCTTCACATGAGGTGGCCAAAGTACTGGAGTTTCAGATTCAACATCAGTCCTTCCAATGAATATTCAGTACTGATTTCCCTTAGGATTGACTGGTTGTATCTCCTTGTAGTCCAAGGGACTCTCAAGAGTCCTCTCCAGAACCACAGTTCAAAAGCATCAATTCTTCGGTGCTCAGCTTTCTTCACAGTCCAACTCTCACATCCATACATGACCACTAGAAAAACCATAGCCTTGACTAGATGGACCTTTGTTGGAAAAGTAATGTCTTGCTTTTGAATATGCTACAAGGTTGGTCATAGCTTTTCTTCCAAGGAGTAAGCACCTTTTAATTTCATGGCTGCAGTCACCATCTGCAGTGATTTGGGGGCCCCCAAAATAGAGTCTTTCACAATTTCCACTATTTCCCATCTATTTGCCATCAAGTGATGGGACCAGATGCCATGATCTTTGTTTTCTGAATGTTGAGTTTTAAGCCAGCTTCTCCACTCTCTTCTCTCACTTTCATCAAGAGTCTCTACTTCTTCACTTTCTGCCATACGGGTGGTATAACCTGCATATCTGAGGTTATTGATATTTCTCCCAGCAATCTTGATTCCAGCTTGTGCTTCATCCAGCCCAGCATTTCACATGATGTACTCTGCATATAAGTTAAATAAGCAGAGTAACAATATGCAGCCTTGACTTACTCCTTTCCTGATTTGGAACCAGTCTGTTGTTCCATGTACAGTTCTAACTGTTGCTTCCTGACCTGCATACAGATTTCTCAGGAGGCAGATAAGGTGGTCTAGTATTCCCATCTCTTGAAGAAAATATACTCAATATTTTGTAATACTCTTTAAGGGAAAAGAATCTGAAAAGGAATATATACGCATATGTTCAACATATATGTATATGTGTGTGTGTATATATATATCTGAATCACTTAAGCTGTACACCTGAAACTAACACAACATTGTAAATCAACTATATTTCAATAAAAAATAAAAATGAATATTTAAAAAAGGCTCAGTTAAAAATCACTTTATCATTTTTTGGTTTGAACAATTATATAAATAGAGTTGCCATTTCATCGGATAAGAAAACCTGCAGGAGAAGGATTGAGGCAAGAAACTCAGAGTTTGTTTTTTATATGATTAATTTGAAATGCCTGTTAGAAATCCAATTGGAATTGTCAGTACAGCAGTCTAGAGTTCAAGGGGAGAGATCCTAACTGGAGAAGTGATCTTGAGATGATCAAAGTATAGCTGGAATTGAAATCCATAGCTGGATAAGACTCCATCAGAAGCCAAACTAAGTAGGGAATGCAAAAGAAAGAAAGTGCAAGCAGAGCAATTGGATTTGATTTCCCATGTGGAAGACAATAGAGCCTAGCAAGTAAGAGCATGAACTATGTCCTCAGAGAATACGTCTAAACCCAAGTTTCAGAGGGATTGCTTCTTTATTCATGGAGCATAGGTAAACAGTAGTCTTATGCTTACTTATAGAATTAGTGTGAAGATTAAATGAGAATCTAATCACAAAGTATTTAACATATAAGTACTCAACGAAGGTTAGTCATACATTATTAGCATCACTCATCACTGATAGGTGACAACTCCTAAGGAAAGAAGCATGCTAATATACATGCTAACGATCTTCAGAAGATAAGAGAAAGTAGTAAACAGGAGTTCAAGCTTTTACACCCATCACCACAACAAGGGTTTTCTGCACCACCTTTCATATTTCTTTTATATCAACCTCAGCTACTTACAGTTATCAGCCATGTGGTCCATATCTCTCCACATGCTTAATTTTTTGATCTCTTTGACTTTATTGTAATATAAGATGATATTGGCTTTTAAATGGTTTATACTACATATAAGCCCAAGGTTATACACATACACTCACTGGTCAAATTATCTTGATTAGAGGGAACAAATCAGGAGAACTGTTATATAGACTATGTTGAATAAATGACCAGAGAGTCAAAGATCTGTGTTCAAGTAAACAAGAAACCAAAAGCCATTTAGAAAAGATAGAAAGAGTTCAGGGGGGGACTCCTTTGTAGGAAAGAAGATGGGAGGAGCCAAAGGTTAAGAAAGATGTTCCCCAGAAGATGAAGAGCAAGAAGAGGGTACTGATGATGCTGACATATGACCAGGGAAGGATTGATTGTTTCCACTATAAGAATAAGTAAAATAGCCACATTAACTGCATTAAATTAGAGACCTCAACCAAAGAAACAGTGATATTACAATTAAAAGCCAGTTATTTTCCTCTATGTTGGCTTCATTCAAATTCAATATTGCTAATTATCATGCATTCCAAGTCTAAGTAAAATCAGGCAATGAGCCTAAAAGAAATCAATGTAGTGTATCTATTTTGGTAAAATTGCCTTAATAGTAAATAGAAATGGAGTTTTAAAGATTAAAAGTGTAGTTGAAAAGAACCCATGATTCCCCTTCTTTTGTAATTTTCAGAATTATCTGTAGAATTTCATTTCTCGGGAATTCTGTACTTTAAAACTGCAGGTCAGTTTGAGAGAAATGACGGTGTTATTCAACATTTTTCAGTTAATAATCAATAATTCATTTAAATCTCATAAGTTCATATCTAGTAATAACAAATCATTATTTGGGCTTGTTTCTAGGCAGATACTGAAACTATTAGGAAGTGTTTGGGACCAGTATGTTGACTTAGGGTCTATAGAATAAGGAGATCCATGGATAAGCTTCAGCAGCTCCACAGTCTCCCTGGAATAACATGAAAACTTGTGTACTTGTGTCCTGGTGAGGTTTTGCTGGGGATTGAATCCAGAAACACTAGAGGATTCCCAAATTGATTCTTATTTTCTCAAAAGTTTTTGGTCCACTTTACAGAAAACAACTTACCAGCTTATGAAAATAAAATATAGAAAAAAATTTAATAGATTATAAATTGGAAGATTTGAAAATCTATCAGCAATATATTACCTCCCTGCAGACATGTTCTGATCATCTGTAGTCATTTTTTCTAAAAATTTGTTTCTCTTTGATAGTCAATAAAGTTTTTTAGCTTCTGCTGCTGCTGCTAAGTTGCTTCAGTCATGTCCGACTCTGTGTGACTCCATAGACGGCAGCCCACCAGGCTCCCCTGTCCCTGGGATTCTCCAGGGAAGAACACTGGAGTGGGTTGCCATTTCCTTCTCCAATGCATGAACGTGAGAAGTGAAAGTGAAGTCACTCAGTTGTGTCCGACCCTCAGTGACTCCATGGACTGCAGCCTTCCAGGCTCCTCTACCCATGGGATTTTCCAGGCAGGAGTACTAGAGTGGAGTGCCATTGCCTTTTTAGCTTCTACAGTTAGAAAATGAGAGATGCTGAATTTAGAGTGCTTTTTTTTTTTTTTTGTAACCACTGTTTCCCTTTGGCAAAGACATCTGATATGGGATCTGATGTGCCTCTGGATCAAAACTAACATTTATGAGTTTCCTTTATTCTCATCCCAAGAGATTGACCCATTTAGCTGGAGGATGGAACATAGAGGTTTGGGGTGGCTGTAAATAACATCTTTATTTGTAATGAAACCTTGCTTTGCTTGATTTTGGTGGTTTTAGAAGAATTTTGTGGGGAACAGGAGGAGAAATGTTTGAGGGAAGGGGAGAAAAAAACAAGGACAGGATAAAAGGGGAAAGTTAAAAAGTATCTTTGCAATACAGAAACATATTTGTTTATTTGGCATGGGGAAAGTTTGCAAATGCTGCCTTACTAATTTACCATGGGAGGATTTCCGGTTCAGTGAATACAATTTTGCAATCAGTTAACAGTTATTTGTTACATACATACAAGATGCCTAGTGCAGTTCTAGTCATTGCAAAGGGCAGAAAAGAAACAGAAATCAGTGTCATCCCTTAAAAGATATATAATTTGTTGGGAAAAGGTAACATTATCAAATAGAGTCTCACAGATACAATACAAAGATATCTACTGACATGGATATATATCTAGATAGATATTTGTGGATATATAATCAATGAAGTTTATTAAGACTGATCTGAGATTTCTCGTATTCATCTAAAAGATATTTGATTGAAACATTTTAAATGTACAGAAAATTGTAAAAGATATTAGTAAGATACTCAACAAAATAGTCAATTTGATATTAACTTTGACATTTTCTTTACATTTCATTTTTAAATGAGATTTTCTAATTCTAGCTAATACCCATCCTCTTGTCCTCTCCGTCCCCAAAGGTAAACACTGCTAAAAAGTTTCTGTGTATCATTCCCATATGGCTATACAGTTTAGCTGCATGTGTTAAAATTTTTAAAAAAATTCATTTTGTGAGCCTTTAAACTGAATTAATAGGATCATGTAGTATATATAATTTTCTGACTGGCTTTTTTCATTTTTCATTGTTTTTGTATTTATACATGTTGATACACTTGGATCTAGTTCATTCGTATTAAGGGTTATTATGTTAGTCTGATGGCAACCCACTACAGTATTCTTGCCTGGAAAATCCCATGGACAGGGAGCCTGACAGGCTACAGTCCATAGGCTTGCAAAGTCAGACATGCCCAGAGTCAGGCATGACTGAAGTGACTGAGCATGTATGTTTAAAGAAAAGTTATGCCAGTTTTTATAACTTTGTTAAATAAACATCCTTTTGCATAGGTGTAAAATGTTCTCTAGAATAAATGGCACCCCACTCCAGTATTCTTGCCTGGAAAAGCCCATGGACGAAGGAGCCTGATGGGCTGCAGTCCATGAGGTCGCTAAGAGTCGGGACATGACTGAGCGACTTCACTTTGATTTTTCACTTTCATGCATTGGAGAAGGAAATGGCAACCCACTCCAGTGTTCTTGCCTGGAAAATCCCAGGGATGGGGAGCCTGGTGGGCTGCCATCTATGGGGTCGCACAGAGTTGGACATGACTGAAGCAACTTAGCAGTAGCAGCAGCAGAATAGAGACCTAAAGTGAAATTACTGTGCCTACATCTTCAAACTTACCAGCTACTATCAAAATGTCCTCTAATCTGTTCTCATCAATAGAGAACTTTCTTCACATCCTCATCTACTTTTAGGGTGATCAATTTTACAATATTATACCATGAATTGGAATCTCACTGTTGTTTTTAATTTGCTTAGCAACGTTAAGCACCTTACAGATGCTGTTGACCTTCTTGGTTTCCTGTTTGGTTTCCCATTTGGTAAACTGTTTCTTTACTGCTGCTCCTAAGTTGCTTCACTTGTGTCCAACTCTGTGCAGCCCCATAGATGGCAGCCCACTGGAGTGGGTTGCCATTGCCTTCTCCAGAAACTGTTTCTTTATTTGTCCTTTTTAAAAATTAGTTTGTCTTTATTCCTCATGGATTTTCCCCAGGCTAAGATGAATCTTTTCACTCTGTTTTTAGTGTCTCTCTTTGAACAGAAGTTTTATATCATTCAGTTAGCAGTCTTTTCATTATGGTTCATACTTCTTGTGTCTTAAGAAATATTTGCACCTAATAGTTTGGAAGGAGGAGGACATTCTATACATAAAAGCCATAAAGGAAAGTGTTAGCTGCCCACTCATGTCTGACTCTTTGGGACCCCAAGGCTATAGCCCACCAGGCTCCTCTGTGCATAGAATTCTCCAGGCAAGAGTACTGGAGTGGACAGCCATTCCCTTCTCCAGAGGATTTTCCCAACCCAGGGACTGAACCCAGGTTTCCTGAATGCCTGGCAGATTCCTTACTGTCTGAGCCACCAAGGAAGCCCTTAAAACTGGAAATTAATTAGCACAGTGGAGGAGAGCAAGTAGACAGGCTTGATTTTAAGAGAAAGAACCTCAAGAAGTCATCTTGTCTACCTTTTAAAAAAACATCTATAAGACTTAAAAGATCATTCAGGCAACCTGAAGTAAAGTGGCAGGGCCAGCTCAAGAATGAAAGATATGACTTTTAAGTTCCATTGTCCCTGGCTTATGCAAGCACTGAAGGCTGAAGGGATCACTGTGTCGGTGCATCTGTAACCATTTGAAGCCCCACAGTGTGCAGGGAAGCTCTGACATTTTGTCACCAGAGGAATGAACATTAAATTATCTTTGGCAGACCTTTGCTGAGTTTAGATAATTTCAGAGGCATAATTTTCACAGCCTCAGCACTGCAAAGTCCGACAAACCTGTCTCCAAGAAATGTTTCCTTCTATCTATCCCAATTCCCTATACCTCATGTCCATCTTATTTCCAAGACTATCATTTATCTGAAGGAATGGCAGGCATGGTTTTTTCTTTTTTTTTTTTTTACTGGATCATTGGTTTTAGGTCAAAGTTCCAGCTAATCAACAGGCTTTCTCAATTGCTTCTTCCAGAAATATTTCTAATCAAGTTACTAGAATAACTTCAAGCTGGAGGAGGAAAAAATCAGCTTAAATGTACATACCAATGCAATAATTATTTTCTAATTCATTGTTTTGCAATCTTTTCTTATTACTGTTCTGTTCACCTCTTTCTACCATGTTGTACTTGATCAGTAACAAGCAAAAGATAGTATGCTTTTATAAAGCTAATTTTAAAAATGACAGTTGATACTGAATGATTTTAAAAGTGTCTTACTAAATATTTTGAAAACTCACCAGTGTACTTAATCTGTCATACTTTCCCCTCAAAAGAATAAGACGGAAAAAAGACCACAATCAGATTACTTACACAAACACTCAAAAGATACATAACCTCCAAGGACAAGTGTACAGTAAATGATTTGAAAGAATGAGGCCAATTAGAAAGTAGTTCACTGACTCAGCAATCAGAGTTCATCAATTCAAAGCCCACATCTATCATTCCTACATGTTCTTAAGGGTACCAAGTCAGTCAAAATAGAACAGAAGGAAAATATATACAGAGATTCATCAGAGTTTAACAACTCTGACAGGTGCATGATTTTCAAGTAAAAACACACATGCCAATGAGAAAAGAATCCAGCCACTGCTAAATTTGTGTAAATTATATCTTAGAAAATACTGACACTCTAGCATATATAATTTTTGATTTTGACTAATTTCTATAGTTTTATGTAGATTATTTTAACATTTTATATACATATATCTGCCAACCCTTTCACACACATAAAATTTGGTGGTCCTAGTTGGACTGTGAAGAAGGCTGAGCCCTGAAGAATTGATGCTTTTGAACTGTGGTGTTGGAGAAGAATCTTGAGAGTCCCTTGGACTGCAAGGAGATCCAACCGGTCCATTCTGAAGGAGATCAACCCTGGGATTTCTTTGGAAGGAATGATGCTGAAGCTGAAACTCCAGTACTTTGGCCACCTCATGTGAAGAGTTGACTCATTGGAAAAGACCCTGATGCTGGGAGGGATTGGGGGCAGGAGGAAAAGGGGACGACCGAGGATGAGATGGCTGGATGGCATCACGGACTCAATGGACGTGAGTCTGAGTGAACTCCGGGAGTTGGTGATGGACAGGGAGGCCTGGTGTGCTGCGGTTCATGGGGTCGCAAAGAGTTGGACATGACTGAGTGACTGAACTGAACTGAGTGGTAAAAGAACTGGCTTGCAATGCACGAGATTCAAGAGTCTGGGTTTCCCTGGAGAAGAAAGTGCAACCTGCTTCAGTATTCTTTTCTGGAAAATTCCCTGGATAGAGGAGCCTGGCAGGCTATAGTCCATGGGGTCACAAAGAGCCAGACAGACTGAGTGACTGAGCACACACAAGGAATCTATATAAGCCCTCCAAATGATTGAAGTGCAAGCTAGAAGTTTGAGGACCATTGCTTTAGTCCAATGACCAGAAAGACCGTGTTGCCAAACATATATTAACAACTTAAATATTCAAATATATTCTAAATGTATAGGCAGGACATAAATGTATACTACATTCAGTTCAGTTCAGTTCAGTCGCTCAGTCGTGTCCGACTCTTTGCAACCCCATGAATTGCTGCATGCCAGGCCTCCCTGTCCATCACCAACTCCCGGAGTTCACCCAGACCCACGCCCATGGAGTCAGTGACACCATCCAGCCATCTCATCTTCAGTCGTCCCCTTGTCCTTCTGCCCTCAATCCCTCCCAGCATCAAGGTCTTTTCCAATGAGTCAACTCTTCGCATGAGGTGGCCAAAGTACTGGAGCTTCAGCTTCAGCATCATTCCTTCCAAAGAAATCCCAGGGCCGATCTCCTTCAGAATGGACTGGTTGGATCTCCTTGTAGTCCAAGGGACTCTCAAGAGTCTTCTCCAACACCACAGTTCAAAAGCATCAATTCTTCAGTGCTCAGCCTTCTTCACAGTCCAACTCTCACATCCATACATGACCACAGGAAAAACCATAGCCTTGACTAGACGGACCTTAGTCGGCAAAGTAATGTCTCTGCTTTTGAATATACTGNTTTTTTTTTTTTTTTACTGGATCATTGGTCTTAGGTCAAAGTTCCAGCTAATCAACAGGCTTTCTCAATTGCTTCTTCCAGAAATATTTCTAATCAAGTTACTAGAATAACTTCAAGCTGGAGGAGGAAAAAACCAGCTTAAATGTACATACCAATGCAATAATTATTTTCTAATTAATTGTTTTGCAATCTTTTCTTATTACTGTTCTGTTCACCTCTTTCTACCATGTTGTACTTGATCAGTAACAAGCAAAAGATAGTATGCTTTTATAAAGCTAATTTTAAAAATGACAGTTGATACTGATATGATTTTAAAAGTGTCTTACTAAATATTTTGAAAACTCACCAGTGTACTTAATCTGTCATACTTTCCCCTCAAAAGAATAAGATGGAAAAAAGACCACAATCAGATTACTTACACAAACACTCAAAAGATACATAACCTCCAAGGACAAGTGTACAGTAAATGATTTGAAAGAATGAGGCCAATTAGAAAGTAGTTCACTGACTCAGCAATCAGAGTTCATCAATTCAAAGCCCACATCTATCATTCCTACATGTTCTTAAGGGTACCAAGTCAGTCAAAATAGAACAGAAGGAAAATATATACAGAGATTCATCAGAGTTTAACAACTCTGACAGGTGCATGATTTTCAAGTAAAAACACACATGCCAATGAGAAAAGAATCCAGCCACTGCTAAATTTGTGTAAATTATATCTTAGAAAATACTGACACTCTAGCATATATAATTTTTGATTTTGACTAATTTCTATAGTTTTATGTAGATTATTTTAACATTTTATATACATATATCTGCCAACCCTTTCACACACATAAAATTTGGTGGTCCTAGTTGGACTGTGAAGAAGGCTGAGCCCTGAAGAATTGATGCTTTTGAACTGTGGTGTTGGAGAAGAATCTTGAGAGTCCCTTGGACTGCAAGGAGATCCAACCGGTCCATTCTGAAGGAGATCAACCCTGGGATTTCTTTGGAAGGAATGATGCTGAAGCTGAAACTCCAGTACTTTGGCCACCTCATGTGAAGAGTTGACTCATTGGAAAAGACCCTGATGCTGGGAGGGATTGGGGGCAGGAGGAAAGGGGACGACCGAGGATGAGATGGCTGGATGGCATCACGGACTCAATGGACGTGAGTCTGAGTGAACTCCGGGAGTTGGTGATGGACAGGGAGGCCTGGTGTGCTGCGGTTCATGGGGTCGCAAAGAGTTGGACATGACTGAGTGACTGAACTGAACTGAGTGGTAAAAGAACTGGCTTGCAATGCATGAGATTCAAGAGTCTGGGTTTCCCTGGAGAAGAAAGTGGCAATCTGCTTCAGTATTCTTTTCTGGAAAATTCCCTGGATAGAGGAGCCTGGCAGGCTATAGTCCATGGGGTCACAAAGAGCCAGACAGACTGAGTGACTGAGCACACACAAGGAATCTATATAAGCCCTCCAAATGATTGAAGTGCAAGCTAGAAGTTTGAGGACCATTGCTTTAGTCCAATGACCAGAAAGACCGTGTTGCCAAACATATATTAACAACTTAAATATTCAAATATATTCTAAATGTATAGGCAGGACATAAATGTATACTACATTCAGTTCAGTTCAGTTCAGTCGCTCAGTCGTGTCCGACTCTTTGCAACCCCATGAATTGCTGCATGCCAGGCCTCCCTGTCCATCACCAACTCCCGGAGTTCACCCAGACCCACGCCCATGGAGTCAGTGACACCATCCAGCCATCTCATCTTCAGTCGTCCCCTTCTCCTTCTGCCCTCAATCCCTCCCAGCATCAAGGTCTTTTCCAATGAGTCAACTCTTCGCATGAGGTGGCCAAAGTACTGGAGCTTCAGCTTCAGCATCATTCCTTCCAAAGAAATCCCAGGGCCGATCTCCTTCAGAATGGACTGGTTGGATCTCCTTGTAGTCCAAGGGACTCTCAAGAGTCTTTTCCAACACCACAGTTCAAAAGCATCAATTCTTCAGTGCTCAGCCTTCTTCACAGTCCTACTCTCACATCCATATATGACCACAGGAAAAACCATAGCCTTGACTAGACGGACCTTAGTCGGCAAAGTAATGTCTCTGCTTTTGAATATACTATCTAGATTGGTCATACTTTTCTTCCAAGGAGTAAGCATCTTTTAAATTATTGGCTGCAGTCACCATCTGCAGTGATTTTGGAGCCCAAAAAAATAAAGTCTGACATTGTTTCCACTGTTTACCAGTCTATTTCCCATGAAGTGATAGGACTGGATGCCATGATCTTTGTTTTCTGGATGTCAAGCTTTTAGCCAACGTTTTCACTCTCCTCTTTCACTTTCATCAAGACATATCTTTGCATGAAGTGTTCTCTTGGTATCTCTGATTTTCTTGAAGAGATCTCTAGTCTTTCCCATTCTGTTCTTTTCCTCTATTTAGATTGTTAAAGATTATTACATCAGCAGAAGAAAATTTCGGTGCAGTAGTATCTATTCTATTGCCCATGGTCACTGGTCTTCCTTTGAAGTAAGACCCATAGGAATCAACTATTTTAATAGCAGAAATAAGGGTAAGTCTAAAGAATTTTGTACTGGCCGGATACCTGAAGCATATTCCACATCAGATTTTACAGTTTCCACAATGTATGTTTACCTAAGGCTTATAAAGCTCCTACTCCTGTCATTCTCAAGTACATGGACACAGGAACAACTACGGTCTAATGCCTCTATCTCATGCCATGTACTTACATAATTAGAGATGTGTTGGGCTTAGGTTAAAATTTTATTTAATATGTATAAAAACAGTAATAACAATTAGAGAAAAATGTTATGGTTTAGATAAACAATGAGAAAGTATCCATGCATTGTGTAAAAATCCAGTATTAGATCTAAGTATATAAATCAAGCTAAAAAAATCAGGCATACCTTATTTATCACTAAAGAAAATGGATCATTAACATATTGCTAACAACTTATTCAACCTTACAAAAGCAAAAATAACAAGAATTATTTGATTTCATAATTCCCAACACATGAGAAGAAAATTTAGTTACACTGCTACATTTTTAAAGTATAACTGAATATTGCTCTAGTTAAGAAAAATGAACACTAAGTATCCTGATCATAGTGTTTATTTTAAATATTTATTCCATGAATATATAGCTGAAAAATAAAATTTAACACTACTCAAAATATCTTTTATTTTTTAAAAGAATAGTATAAATTTTTTTTAAAAATTACAGTTGGGTAGATCACTTATGGACATCACCAGATGGTCAATCCCCAAATCAGATTGATTATATTCTTTGCAGCCAAAGATAGAGAAGCTCTATACAGTCAGCAAAAACAAGACCAGGAACTGACTGTGGCTCAGATCATGAACGGCTTATTGCAAAACTCAGACTTAAACTGAATAAAGTACGTAAAACCACAGACCATTCAGATGTGACCTAAATCAAATCCCTTATGATTATACAGTGGATGTGACAAATAGATGCAAGGATTAGATCTGATAGACAGAGTACCTGAAGAACTAAGGATGGAGGTTCGTGAGATTGTACAAGAGGCAGTGATCAAGACCAACTCCAAGAAAAAGAAACGCAAAACAAAAACAAAAACAAAATAGTTGTCTGAAGAGGACTTACAAATAGCTGAGAAAAGAAGAGAAGCAAAAGGCAAAGGAGAAAAGGAAAGAAATACCCATTTGAATGCAGAGTCCCAAGGAATAGCAAGGAGAGATAAGAAAGCCTTTCTCAGCAATCAATGCAAAGAAATAGAGGAAAACAACAGAATGGGAAAGACAAGAGATCTCTTAAAGACAATTAGAGATACCAAGGGAACATTTCATGCAAAGATGGGCTCGATAAAGGATAGAAATGGAATGGACCTAATAGAAGCAGAAGATATTAAGAAGAGGTGGCAAGTATACTCAGAACTATACAAAAGAGAGCTTCATGACCCAGATATCTACAATATTGTTATCACTCACCTAGAGCCAGACATCCTAGAATGTGACGTCAAGTGAGCATTAGGAAGCATTATAAACAAAGCTATTGGAGGTGATAGAATTCCAGTTGAGCTATTTCAAATCCTAAAAGGGAATGCTGTAAAAGTGCTGCACTCAATATGCCAGCAAATCTGGAAAACTCAGCAGTGGCCATAGGGCTGGAAAAGTTCCATTTTCATTCCAAACCCAAACAAAGGCAATGCCAAAGAATGTTCAAAGTACCACATAATTGTATTCATCTCAATATACAGTCAGCAAAAACAAGACCAGGAACTGACTGTGGCTCAGATCATGAACGGCTTATTGCAAAACTCAGACTTAAACTGAATAAAGTACGTAAAACCACAGACCATTCAGATGTGACCTAAATCAAATCCCTTATGATTATACAGTGGATGTGACAAATAGATGCAAGGATTAGATCTGATAGACAGAGTACCTGAAGAACTAAGGATGGAGGTTCGTGAGATTGTACAAGAGGCAGTGATCAAGACCAACTCCAAGAAAAAGAAACGCAAAAAAACAAAAAAACAAAATAGTTGTCTGAGAGGACTTACAAATAGCTGAGAAAAGAAGAGAAGCAAAAGGCAAAGGAGAAAAGGAAAGAAATACCCATTTGAATGCAGAGTCCCAAGGAATAGCAAGGAGAGATAAGAAAGCCTTTCTCAGCAATCAATGCAAAGAAATAGAGGAAAACAACAGAATGGGAAAGACAAGAGATCTCTTAAAGACAATTAGAGATACCAAGGGAACATTTCATGCAAAGATGGGCTCGATAAAGGATAGAAATGGAATGGACCTAATAGAAGCAGAAGATATTAAGAAGAGGTGGCAAGTATACTCAGAACTATACAAAAGAGAGCTTCATGACCCAGATATCTACAATATTGTTATCACTCACCTAGAGCCAGACATCCTAGAATGTGACGTCAAGTGAGCATTAGGAAGCATTATAAACAAAGCTATTGGAGGTGATAGAATTCCAGTTGAGCTATTTCAAATCCTAAAAGGGAATGCTGTAAAAGTGCTGCACTCAATATGCCAGCAAATCTGGAAAACTCAGCAGTGGCCATAGGGCTGGAAAAGTTCCATTTTCATTCCAAACCCAAACAAAGGCAATGCCAAAGAATGTTCAAAGTACCACATAATTGTATTCATCTCACACTCTAGCAAATTAATGCTCACAATTTTCCAAGCCAGATTTCAACAGTACGTGAACCATGAACTTACAGATGTTCAAGATTTAGAAAAGGCGGAGGTACAGAGATAAATAGCCAACATCCACTGGATCATCAAAAAAGCAAGAGAGTTCCAAGAAAACATCTATTTCTATGCTATTGACTATGACAAAACCTTTGACTGTGAGGATCACAATAAACTGTGGAAAATTATTCAAGAGATGGGAATACCAGACCACTTTACCTGCCTCCTGAGAAATCTCCATATGCATGTCAAGAAGCAACAGTTAGAACTGACCATGAACAATAGATGGGTTCCAAATTGGGAAAGGGGTACATCAAGGCTGTATATTGTCACCCTGCTTATTTGACTTCTACGCAGAGTACATCTGTGAAACGCTGGGCTGGATAAAGCACAAACTGGAGTCCAGATTGCCAAGAGAAATATCAGTGACCTCAGCTACACAGATGACACCACCCTTATGGCAGAAAGCAAAGAAGAACTAAAGGGCCTCTTGATAAAAGTGAAAGAGAAGAATGAAAAAGTTGGCTTAAAACTCAACATTCAAAAAACTAAGATCATGGCATCTGGCCCCATTACTTTATATGAAATAGACTGGGAAACAATGGAAACAGTGTCAGACTTTACTTTTCTGGGCTCCCAAATCACTGCATATGGTGATTGCAGCCACGAAATTAGAAGACACTTGCTCCTTAGAAGAAAAGTTATGACCAATCTAGACAGCACATTAAAAAGCAGAGACATTACTTTGCCAACAAAGGTCCATCTAGTCAAAGCTATGGTTTTTCCAGTAGTCATGTATGGATGTGAGAGTTGGACTATAAAGAAAGCTGAGCACCAAAGAATTGATGCTTTTGAACTGTGCTGTTGGAGAAGACCCTTGAGAATGAATCCCTTAGACTGAAAGGAGATTCAACCAGTCAGTCCTAAAGGAAATCAGTCTGAATATTCATTGGAAGGACTGATGCTGAAGGTCCAATACTTTGGCCACCCGATGCGAAGAACTGACTCATTGTAAAAGACCCTGATACTGAGAAAGATTGAAGGTGGGAGGAGAAGAGGGCGACAGTGGATAAGATGGTTGGATGGCATCACTGACTCAATGGACATGAGTTTGAGTAGGCTCCGTGAGTTAGTGATGCACAGGCAAGCGTGGCGTGCTGCAGTCCATGGGATTTCACAGAGTGGAACACAACTGAGCAATTGAACTAAACTGAGATCACTTAGAGTTTTATTTGTGTTGCTTGGAATACTGTGAACTTGGGATATTTGGGCATTTTTATCATGGTTATTAAATGCAGATTGGGAAAAAAACACTTTTTTTCAGTGGAACAAGATTTTTTTTTTGGTTGTTTAGCATTGTTTTTATAGGGAACTCATTTCATTTTTATTTGCTAAGTTGTAGCTTCATTGTCTTGCTCATTATTCACAAATGATGCTGCTGCTACTGCTAAGTTGCTTCTGTCATGTCCGACTCTGTGTAACCCCATAGACGGCAGCCCACCAGGCTCCCCTGTCCCTGGGATTCTCCAGGCAAGAACACTGGAGTGGGTTGTCATTTCCTTCTCCAATACATGAAAGTGAAAAGTGAAAGTGAAGTCGTTCAGTCTTATCCGACTCCCAGCGACCCCATGGACTGCAGCCTACCAGGCTCGTCCATCCATGGGATTTTCTAGGCAAGAATACTGGAGTGGGGTGCCATTGCATTCCTATGCTTATTGTTTAAATTTATACTTTAAGTCAGTTTCTACTGAGTTTTGCACTTATGGTCTTAGAGTCCATTGAGAAAAACATTTAAAAAGATGGCATTAGAAGAAATGCTGAATGTTAAATCCAACATTATCTATTCAAATATTTATGTACTTAATTTAATTTAGCTTTGCATAAAGTCAGTTGAATCACTGAACTTTGGTTTCATTTTCTGTAGTTCTAATTACCATCTAAAATTATGATATATTTTTGTAGGAAATGGTTCAAGCAAAAGTAGAGTGAAGAGAATACTCTTATTACTACCAAAACCTAGAAAGAAAGTGAAAGTGAAAGTCACTCAGTCGTGTCTGACTCTTTGTGACCCCATGGCCTGTATAGTCCATGGAATTCTCCAGGCCAGAATACTGGAGTGGGTAGCCTTCCCCTTTCCAGGAAATCTTCCCAACCCAGGGATTGAATCCAGGTTTCCTGCATTGCTGGTGGATTATTTACCAACTGAGCTATCAGGGAAGACACACCAAAATCTAGAAGGAGCCTTTTACTCTCACCGCCTCATACCTCACTACTATCAGCAACAGAGTAGAGGCTGCAAGACTGACATGCTGTTGGAGTAGCTGGGTGGTAAGAGAGAAATTCTAAACCTTCTGATTACAGTTGAGATCCCAAAGTAATAGCCCCTACTGAACAATAGCCAGCAACTTGAAACTGGTGCTATATCCTGACATGACTCAGGCTGCTGAGCTAGGTCTAAGGATACGTGGTTCTCTTTTGAGCAGGTAACATTTCCATATTTCTGAATAGTGAGGGTTTCTGACCATTATTGGCAAACTGAATTAAGAGGAGTGAATCGAAAACAAGCCTTAGACATCACAAATAATGAACTATCCAGGAGAGATAAACAATTTTTTCTTTCCTGGAGTTTCTACTGCAAAGGATTGTAAAAACCAAGGGACTTCCCACCCACTTTCCCAGAGAGGGTTTGTTTTTAGTAGAGAGCAAAGTTTTCTTCCTCTTTTCAGCAGGGGAGGAGAGGCATTTATGTAAGATCCCTTTACGAGCCTCAAGAGTCATAATTTTCAATCCTCTCCTAGAGTAGAGAGCCCCTATTGTCTACATATAGGGTGACATATGCCCTTACCACACTTCCCAAAAGAAAAATGAGATATGGGAACCAGCACCAAGACTGCTATGTAAATAATTAGTCTGCATCTAATCCAGAGACCTCATGCTTACAGTCAGGATAAAACAAACAGAGATCTAAAAAGTTATCACTCTCTCTCTCCTCAAACAAAGGAGTTAATCTTTTTTCTTGATAGTTCTAATAGACAGATAAAGAATTCTTTTTCCAATAATTGCACAATGATATTATTTTCAATCAGGTATGAAACACCTATGAAAAGTAATGATGAACTATGCTATAAAATAACTATTAATATTTTTTAAAGAATTACAGAAAAATACTGACTATGGTCTGGAACCACAGCAGAGTTTCATTAACACTGGAGACAAAAAGAAACCAAGAAAGCACAAATATTTAGAAATACTCTCAGATAATCCATGCAAAGAGATTATGATGAATTTTTAAAATATAGAATAATAATAGATAATATCAGAATCTGTGGGATATTGCTAAGTGATATTCAGATAGAAATTTATAACCTTAACGACATGAATTTATAGAAAAGAAAGAAAATTTAATGAGCAAAAGTTTCCAACTTTCAAAGTTGAGACAAAGAAAAAAGAATTCCAAAGAAACTATATGAAAGCAATGTCAGCAGAGGAAAAATGAATAGAAAATTAAAATGAGAAGGCAACAAAATTTATAAGTTGGTAGTTTGATAGTTATTCTCAACTAGAATATTGATTAAGGTAAAGAGAAGAAATAATTGTCAGTACTAGAAATGTAAAGAGAGACATTTATATATGCAGCAGATCCAAATTGAATGCTTTCAAAATGATTATTAAAGGAAATGACTCAGTAATTTAATACCTTCTTAGGAAGAAAAAAATATCAAATTAGGGCAGCTTTACAAGTGATTTCTACAATATTAAAAAAACCCAGATAACTTTAGTATAACATATAAATATTGCAAGGAATTCAGAAACATTTATTTACTACCTGTTTTTATAAGGTGAGCATAATATTGATACAAAAGATAGACATGGAAAATACGAGAAAAGAAAATAAACTTTATCACTGATTATGACATAGCGTCAATCACTTCCCTTAGAGTGTAAGCACCTTTTAATCTCTGACTGATTCACAAGTAATAATTTAAGTAAATAAAAATGATAATATTAATGTTTTATATTAAGGAATTTTATATATTTTATGTTTTATCTATTTGTAATGTTCAAAAAAATTGTCTATCAGAGTAGTAACAAAATATTGTGATCCTAATGCAACTGATGATGCTAATGCAATTGATGATGCTGTGAAAGTGCTCCAATCAATATGCCTGGAAACCTAGAAAACTCAGCAGTGGCCACAGGACTGGAAAAGGTCAGTTTTCATTCCAATCCCAAAGAAAGGCAATGCCAAAGAATGCTCAAACTACCACACAATTGCACTCATCTCACATGCTAGCAAAATAATACTGAAAATTCTCCAAGCCAGGCTTCAACAGTAAGTGAATCATGAACTTCCAGATGTACAAACAGGATTTAGAAAAAGCAGAGGGACTGGAGATCAAATTGTCAACATCCGCTGGATCATTGAAAAACCAACAGAGTTCCAGAAAAACATCTAATTCTGCATTATTGACTATGCAAAAGCCTTTGACTGTGTGGATCAAAACAAACTCTGGAAAATTCTTCAAGAGATGGGAAATCTTCCCATCCCAAGGATCGAACCCAGGTCTCCCGCATTGCAGGCTTTACCTGTGAGCCACCAGGGAAGCCATGATGGGAATACTAAACCACCTTAATTGCCTCCTGAGAAATCTGTGCAGCTCAAGAAGCAACAGTTAGAACTGGATATGTAACAATGGACTGGTTCCAAATCGGGAAAGGAGTATGTTAAGGCTGTACATTGTCACCCTGCTTATTTGACTTCTATGCAGAGTACATCATGAGAAATGCTGGGCTGGAGGAAGCACAAGTTGGAGTCAAGATTGCCAGGAGAAATATCAATAACCTCAGCTACCCAGATGACACCACCCTTATGGCAGAAAGCAAAGAAGAACTAAAGAGCTACTTGGTGAAAGTAAAGAGGAGAGTGAAAGAGCTGGCTTAAAACTCAACATTCAGAAAATGAAGATCATGGCATCTGGTCCCATCACTTCATGAGAAATAGATGGGGAAACAGTGGGAACAGTGAGAGACTTTATTCTGTGGGGCTCCAAGGATTTCCCTGGTAGCTCAGATGGTAAAGCATCTGTCTAAAATGCGGGTAACCCAGGTTCAATCTCTGAGTTGAGAAAATCCCCTGGAGAAGGAAATGACAATCCACTCCAGTACTATTGCCTGGAAAATCCCATGGACAGAGGAGCCTGGTAGGCTACAGTCCATGGGGTCACAAAGAGTCGGACACGACTGAGCGACTTCACTTTCACTTTCTTTCAAAATCACTGCAGATGGTGACTACAGCCATGAAATTAAAAGATATTTGCTCCTTGGAAGAAAAGTTATGAGCAACCTAGACAGCATATTAGAAAGCAGAGACATTACTTTGCCAACAAAGGTCCATCTGGTCAAAGCTATGGTTTTTTCAGTAGTTATGTATGAATGTGAGAGTTGGACTATAAACAAAGCTGAGCACTGAAGAATTGGTGCTTTTGAACTGTGGTGTCGGAGAAGGCTCTTGAGAATCCCTTGGACCACAAAGAGATCCAACCAGCCAATCCTAAAGGAAATCAGTCCTGAATATTCATTGGAAGGACTGATGCTGAAGCTGAAACTCAATACTTTGGCCACCTGATGTGAAGAGCCAAATCCTTGGAAAAGGCCCTGATGCTCAGAAAGACTGAAGGCAGGAGGAGACAGGGATGACAGGGGATGAGATGGTTGGATGGCATCACCGACTCAATGGACACGAGTTTAAGCAAGCTTTGGGATTTGGTGATGCACAGGGAAGCTTCATATGCTACAGTCTATGGGGTCACGGAGAGTCGGGTAAGACTGAGTGACTGAGCTGAATTGAACTATGGTTTTTCCAGTAGTCATGTGCAGAGGTGAGAACTGGACCATAAAAAAGGCTGAGCACCAAAGAATTGATGCTTTGGAACTGTTGTGTTAGAGAAGACTGTTGTGAGTGCCTTGGACAACAAGGATATCAAACCAGTCAATCCTAAAGGAAATCAACCCTGAATATTCTTTGGAAGGGCTGATGCTTAAGCTCCAGTACTTTGGCCATCAGATGCAAAGAGCTGACTCATTGGAAAAGACCCTGATCCTGGGAAGGGTCAAATCCAAAAAAAGGCAGGGGTGGCAAAGGATGAGATGGTTGGAAGGCAATCACTGATTCAAAGGACGTGAGTCTGCACAAATTCTGAGAGATGGTGAAGGACAGGGAAGCCTGGGGTGCTGTAGTCAATGGGATTGAAGAGTTGGAAACAACTGCGTGACTGAACAGCAACAATGGAGAGAGCAGGAAATTTTAGGTAGTAGCTCAGGAGCAAGAATCAAGGCAAAGGTGATGAAGGGTCTGTAAACTAAAAGTTTAGAATGATTTATATTGAGGAAATAATTATGAACAAATGAATTAACTTCAGATTGTAGAGAACCTGGAATAATGAAGGAGTCTAAATTTCAAATAGATGTTGCCCAATAATGGCTCAGATACTAAAAGCTGAGACGTTTAAAAAGATAAGTACTAAATATTGAACACTGGAACTAGATATAAATGGAACAATTGTCAAAATGATATTATTTGTAAGCTAAAATACATAGTACGCGAAATTGCTTCCCGATAGCATTTTCTAAAAGCAAAGTTAAGTTTTATTGAGTGGAAATACATTTGAAAATGCATAGCATAACTTTCATGAATTTGACTTTTGAAGATGACAGGTTTATTTTGTTAATCTCTTTTAGAGATTTAAATGATTTAACCACAGAAATACTAAACTAACACAAACCTTCAATTCCAAATGATAAAAAGGTGATGAAATTCTGAAGTAAAAGTGTTACTCATTTTGGTTATGAACTGTTACGCGAAATTGCTTCCCGATAGCATTTTCTAAAAGCAAAGTTAAGTTTTATTGAGTGGAAATACATTTGAAAATGCATAGCATAACTTTCATGAATTTGACTTTTGAAGATGACAGGTTTATTTTGTTAATCTCTTTTAGAGATTTAAATGATTTAACCACAGAAATACTAAACTAACACAAACCTTCAATTCCAAATGATAAAAAGGTGATGAAATTCTGAAGTAAAAGTGTTACTCATTTTGGTTATGAACTGATTAAATGGCACTGAAACACACTGATTCTTTTCCATTGCTTTAGGAAGTTTAATCCCTTCACATGGATGTTTAGAACTAATTTTGTTCCATGTAAAGCAGAAAGAATTAATCTGGAATCTTTTCAAGTTAGAAATAAAATGAAGATTTTAAAGAAAAATCAAGTTGACTGTTGAGAATAAAATTTATATATGTGTTACTTTGAGAGATGAGTTTCTTACATGACAATAATTTTCTTATGGGAATAATGCTTAGTCTTAGAATAAATGTCTATTTATATAATTCTTTGTGTATTATTCTTCTATATGAGGCTACAAACATTGGTAAACCTAAAAAACCCCTATTTTACTGGTATAATTTTTGATCACTGGGGAAAAAATTAACCCAAGTGTTCTCAAAATGTGCTTTCCCTATAAATAGCAGCAGTAGTGTCATGGGAAATTTTAGAAATGCAAATTTTAAGGCCCCAGCCCAGACATATGTATTAGAAAATAGATATAGGGCACAGTAGTTAATGTTTTAATAAACCTTCCAGATGTTCCTGATGTACACTAAAGCTTGATTATTTAAACTATTTCTCACTGAATTAGAGATTTTCACTGAACTATAATTATGGTTATGTGCAACTGATAAAAAGGAATGCAAATTTGTGTAACATTATTTTTCCAGAGGGTTCAAGATAGCAGCATAGAAGACCTTGAATGCACCTCTTCCTACAGACACAACAGATACAAGCACATATAAAATAATTTCCTCCAAAAGGGACATAACAGTGGGTGAACAGAGATATCAACGAAGAGTAAAGGGACAGCATCAAGATGGGTAGGAAGGGCAGAAAAAGTCTCACTGAGGTAAAAATCCACAATTGGGAGGGACCACAAAGCTCCATGTGCCCCATATCAGGAACCCCAACCCATAGATCCTGCAGAAGAAAGACAATCCCATAAAGCAACTGACTCTGAAAACCAACAAAGAATACATGCAGGAAAACAATAAAACTGCAGGGAATAGAAATCTTGCTCTTAAAGGGCCCACACACAACTCCTATGGCATAAAAACCAGTGTACAAACAGTAGATTGAAAACCTCCTGGACCATGGGTGTAGCTTACCCATTTACTATTATTGAGTCATCTGGAGAAGAGGCAGGAACTAGCTGGGGCATTCCCTGGTAACTGAGACAATCGTGGGAGCCATTTTGTGATCTCAGACTACCTTACTAATGCCAACACTGGTAGAAGCCACTGTGAAATACTCTCTATAACTTGTTAGTGCTCCTGTGCATGATCTACTGAGAGACCAAACTGCCCTCTGTGGCTCAGTAAGACCTCACAACTAGCCAAGCAATAAGCTTACCCATCAGTACTCCACAGTAACCTTAGCCAGGCTTGCAACAAGGCTGGGACCAGTCCCTTCCACTAGCACCCTATAGCAGCTGTAGCCCTACTATAGCAGGAGTTACTATAGCCCTACTATAGCCTGAATGCACTATAGCCCATATAGTGGGCACCCCTTGAGTGCTGACTCTGGTGGCCAGTTGAGAACTAATTTCTGAGCCCCACAAGATACTGTCTCAATAAGTCCGCTCCTTCCAGACTGGGGAAGAGGGCTGATTTACCTAATAAATATAAACAAACACAAAGAATTAGGTAAAATGTGGAAACAATGTTCCAATCAAATGACAAGATAAAATCTCAGGAAAAGAAAATGGACATAAGAAATAATAGGCATAAACATGTTCACTGAGAAATCAGGAGAAAAATGACTATATATAATTAGAATTTCAACAAAGAAATAGAAAATATAGGAACAAATAGAAGTGATAACTGAAGTATTGGTTTAAGTTTCTCCCTTTATGTCTGTAATATTTGCTTTATATATCTTAGTGTTCTCTGTTGGGTACATATACATTTACAAATGTTATATTTTCTTAATGGATTGACTTCTTTATCACTATATAATTTTCTTTATTGTCTTATTACAGCCTTTGTTTTAAAGTCAATTTTGTCTAAAATGAATATAGCTACTCTATTTTTTCTCCTTTTCATTTTGATTTGCATGAAAAAAGAATTTCCATATCTTAACTTTCAGTCTATGTGTGCCCTTTCTTCTGAAGTCACTCTCTTATAGCAGAATATAGACAAGTCTTGTGTTTTGATTTATTCAGATATTCTACATTGTTTGGTGAATTTAGTCCATTTATTATAGAGAAATATTTTCTAATTGCCATTTAACCTGGTGACTCAGATGGTAAAGAATCTGCCTGCAATGCAGGAGAACTGGGTTTGATCCTTCGGTTGGGAAGATCCCCTGGAGAAGAAAATGGCAACCCACTCCTTTATTCTTGCCTGGATAATTCCAAGGACAGAAGAGCCTGACAAGCTACAGTTCATAGGGTCGCAAAAAGTCGGACATGACTGAGTGACTAACACTTTCACTTTTAGTATTATGTTTATATTTCTTATTTTATTTTGTGTATTTACCATAAAAATTTTCCTTTGGGTTATCATGAGGCCCACATGTAACATGCTATGTAAACAGTTGTCTGTTTAAATTGGTAGCAACTTAAATTTGAACAGATAGCTTTATTTTTACTGCTCTCCCCATGCTTTATACTTTCAGTGACACTTTTTTTAACATATTTTCATTTTATGCATCCTTTAAATAATTATTATAATTCTAGTCAGCTTTATGACTTACATCAGTGGATAGATTATTCAGGGAGGAAATCAGCAAAACAATAAAAATCAGATGTAAATGACACATTGGACCAGATTGAGTCACTCACTCTCACATATATATATTCACATCATATTTAATAATCCATCCAAAAGTGGCAGAATATGCATTCTTCTCAAATATATATAGAATATTATTTAAGATAAATCACATGCTATCAAAAAATAACCCTCAATAAATTTAGAAGATTGAAATCATATCAAGCATCTTCTCTAACCAAAATGTATGAAACTAGAAGTCAATCACAAGAAAAAAGAGAAAACACAAAAACATACACATTAAACAACATGCTATTGAACCACAATGGGTCAAAGAAATTTAAAACATAGACACATATGAACACAGATGTATAATATATCAAAATCTATGAGATGAAGCAATAATGTCATGAAAGAAGATCACAGCAATACAGATCTCTTCAATAAATAAGAAAAATCCCAAATAAGTGATCTACATCTAAAGAAACAAGAAGAAGAAGAAAAAAATGAAGACAACATTTAGAAGGAAGGAAATAAAGATCAGAGTAGAAATAAATGAAAAAGACTTAAAATAAAAAAATTTGAAAGGATCAATAAAACTAAGAGCTGGTTCTTTAAGAAGAAACAAAGTTGATAAACCTTTAGTTAGACTAAGAGAAAAAAAGGTCTCAAATAAAGTCAGAAATAAATGAGAAGCTATAGATGACACCACCAAAAGGCAACAGCTTATAAGAGACCACTATGGACAATTATATGCTAACAAATTGCACAGTCTAGAAGAAATGGATAAACTGTTAGACATACAATCTTTCAAGAGTAAATCATGAAGAGATAGAAAAATCTAAATAGACTAATAACTAAAAACTTTAGTTAGATTCTCCTTTAGGCTAAGGAAACTAAAATAGTAATCAAAATCTCCCAAAAATCAAAGCTTCAGAATCAGACAGCTTTACTGGAAAATTATACAAAACATTCAAATATTTAATAACCTATCCTTCTCAAACTCTTCCAAAAAATTAAAGAGGAAGAAAATCTTCCAAATACATTATACAAAGTCAGCACTATCCTGATCCCAAACCAAGGACCCCAGAGAAAAAGGAAAATTATAGGGCAATATCCTTGATGACTACAGATTCAAAACTCAACAGAATATTAGCAAATTAAATTCAACAATACATTAAAAGGACCATATATCATGATCAAATGGTATTTATTTATTCCAGAGATATAAGGATGATTTCCCTGGGAGAGAAAATGGCAACCCACTTCAGTATTCTTGCCTCAGAAATCCCATGGACAGAGGAGTCGATGGGCTGCAGTCCAGACAGCCACAGGAGTTGGACACAACTTAGTGACTAAACAACAACAAAGGATGATTCAACTTATATACATCAATCAACACGACACATTACATTAGCAGACTGAAAAATAAAAATCCTCTGGTCATCTAAATAGATGCAGAAAAATCATTGGAAAAATTTTAATACCCATTTATGATTAAAAAAAATCAAGTGGTATAGAAGGAATGTACCTCACCATACTAAAGGCCAATCACACAGCTAGCATCATACCCAATAGTGAATAGCTTTCAGCTTTTTCTCTAAGATCAGAAACAAGACAAGGATGGTCACTCTCACTTTTATTCAACATATTATTGGAAGTTCTGGTCACAGTTGTATGGCAAAAAATAAAAGGTATCCAAATTAATATAATTTTCACTATTTGCAGATGACATGATGCTCCATATTTCAAGAAACTTAAAGATTGCACCAAAAAAACTGTTCAGTTCAGTTATCGCTCAGTCGTGTCCAACTCTTTGCGACCCCATGAATTGCAGCATGCCAGGTCTCCCTGTCCATCACCAACTCCTGGAGTTCACTCATACTCACGTCCATTGAGTCAGTGATGACATCCAGCCATCTCATCCTCTGTCATCCCCTTCTCCTCCTGCCTCCAAACCCTCCCAACATCAAAGTCTTCCATTGAGTCAACTCTTCGCATGAGGTGGCCAAAATACTGGAGTTTCAGCTTTCACATCATTCCTTCCAAAGAACACCCAGGACTGATCTCCTTTAGAATGGACTGGTTGGATCTCCTTGCAGTCCAAGGGACTCTCAAAACTGTTAGGACTAATAAATAATATTAGCAAAATCACAGGATACAAAATCAATATACAGAAATCTGTGGTGTTTCTATACACTAATAGAAAAATATAAGAGAAATTAAGAAAATTATCCCATTTATAATTGCATTAGTGAAGTGAAGTCGCTCAGTCGTGTCTGACTCTTTGCGACCCCATGGACTGTTGCCTATTAGGCTCCTCCCTCCATGGGATTTTCCAGGCAAGAGTGCTGGAGTGGATTGCCATTTCCTTCTCCAGGGGATCTTCCCGACCTAGGAAATGAACCCGGGTCTCCTGCATTGCAGGCAGACTCTACCGTCTGAGCCACCAGGGACCCTAAGAAGAATAAAATCCCTAGAAATAAATTAAGCCAAGGAGGTAAAAGACCTATATACTGAAAACTATAAGACACTGAAAAAGCAATTCAAAAACACTCAAATAATTGGAAAGATAGTTCATGTTCATGGATTGGAAGAATTAATAGTTAAAATCTCCATATTGTGTAAAACAATTTACAGTTCAATGCAACCTCCTATCAAAATGCCAATGGCATATTTCAAAGAACTAAAACAAAATAATTCTAAAATTTGTATGGAAACATAATAGATCTTGAACAACTGAAACCATTTTGAGAAAGAACACAGCTGGAGGTATCATGTTCCCCAATTTCAATCAAAGTATATTACAAAGCTATAATAATCAAAATAGGGTGGTAAATAAAAATAGACACACAGATCATTAAACATCAGATGCCTAGAAATAAACCCACACATACAATTACTTTATGATAAAGGAGCATTAACACACAGTATTTATTCTTCAGTAAGTGATGTTGGAAAACTGGACAGGCACAAGCAAAAGAATAACTAGAATAACTAGACAACTAAGAGTATACATAAAAATTAATGCAAAGGGGATTAAAGACTGGAATGTAAGACTTGTAATATTCCTAGAAGACAACATAGGCAGGAAGCTTACTTACATCAGTCTTAGTAACATTTTTGTGGATCTGACACCAAAGGCAAGAGAAACAAAAGAAAAATAAACAAATGGGCCAACATCAAGATAAAATACTTCTGCAAAGAAAACCATCATCAAAACTTAAAGGTAACCTACTGAATAAGATAAAATATTCACAAACGATTTATCCAATAAGGGGTTAATATTCAACATAAAAAACTCATGCAACTCAACAGCAAATATACAGTTACAAATGTTTGGCAGAAACCAATAAAATTCTGTAAGGCAATTATCCTTCAACTAAAAACTAAAACAAAACAAGATGGCTTTGATCATCTGAGAGTGCTACTCATTCAGCATTTGTTTTTATAAATAAAAGTTTGATTTGGTATTAAAATTTAAAAAAAAATGGGCAGAGTACCTGAATAGATATGTTTTTAAGGATGGCCAAAATACACATGAAAAAATCAACATCATGAAACAGAGACATGCAAATCAAAACCACAATGGAGTATCACATCATACCTGTTAGAATGACTCATCGAAAAGACAATAACAAACAAATGTTGGAAAGGTTATGGAGAAAAGGAAACCCTAGTACATTCTTAATGGGACTGTAAATTGTTGCCTCCACTATGGAAAACAGTGTGAAGATTACTCCAAAGATTAGGAACAGAACTACTGCATGCCCCAGCTATTCCATTTCTGGGTATTTACACACACAAACACCTCTCTCCACCCCACCTCACCCCACCCCCACTCTCTCTCTCTCTCTCTCACACACACACACACACACACACAATGAAACTCTACCTACCAATTAAAAAGAAAGATATCCTGCCTCTTGAGACATCATGGATGGACCTTGAGGGCAATATGCTAAGTGAAATAAGTCAGACAGAGAAAGATAAATACAATGTGATTTCACTCATTTGTATAATCTAAAAAAAAATAAAATAAAAAAAAATGAAACAAAAGTTACTCATAGATACAGAGACCATGTAGGGGTTACCAGAGGGGAAAGAGATTGGGCAAAATGGATGGAGGGAGTTAATTGTAGGATGATGGATCATAACTAGACTTGTGGTGGTCGCTTTGTTTGCAAAATGGGCTAAGCAGGCTCTGCCAACTTTCTCAGGAACCCCGTCAACTTATAGAACATCATTTCTCAGAGGAACAAAACATGTCCAAATAACTTGCCAACAAGCAAGTCTTTAGTTAAGAACCCCTTGGTCTAAGTCAGCATTGTCCAGGAGAAATATAATGTGAACCACCTGCTGCTGCTGCTGCTAAGTTGCTTCAGTTGTGTCCAACTCTGTGCAACCCCATAGATGGCAGCCCACCAGGCTCCCCCGTCCCTGGGATTCTCCAGGCAAGAACACTGGAATGGGTTGCCATTTCCTTCCCCAATGCATGAAAGTGAAAAGTCAAAGAGAAGTCGCTCAGTTGTGTCCGACTCTAGAGACCCCGTGGACTGCAGCCTACCAGGCTCCTCCGTCCCTGGGATTTTCCAGGCAAAAGTACTGGAGTGGGATGCCATTCTATGTAATGTCAAATTTTCTAGTAGCTACATTAAAAAGGTGGGCTTCCCAGGTAGCACTAGGGGTAAAGAATCTGCCTGCCGATATAGAAGATGCAAGAGATGTGAGTTTGATCCCTGGGTTCGGAAGATCCCCTAGACAGGTAAATGGCAACCCACTCTAGTATTCTTGCCTGGAAAATCCCATGGTTAGAAGAGCCTGATGGGCTACAGTCCATGAAGTCAAAAAGAGTCAGACAGAACTGAGCACACATACACACATTAAAAAGGTAAAAAGAAACTGATAAAATGAGTTTTTAATCCAATAATCCAAAGTACTACCAAGTTAAAATGTAATCAATGTAAAAATTAAAGCAATATTCTACATTGTTCTTTTTTTAGTATTGTCTTTTGATTTGACATGTTACACTTGTATCACCTCTCAATTCAGATCGGTCAAGTATTACAGCGAGTGATGATCATATCAACATCATAATTCTGGCCTCTAGTCCAGTAGATTTTCCTGAGACATGAAAAGAAAAACTCTCAAACAACATTTGTCATCGAAGAAAACTCTCCTATAAATGGCTATACTCTTCCATTATTCTTTCATAGAACCAAAGTATAGGAGGACTTTATATATCACGTTTGGTTTGGGATTCAAGTGTAAGGTTGCTAAAAGAAATGCTGTTTTTCCTGTAACTCTTTAATTCTAAGGTAAATGGTCATATACCTAAATTTGGCTTAGAATGTTTCCAAGCAGTGAGGATAAATGTCACTTTTAGTGTTTCTGTAGCCCTGGAACTATGTTGAGCAATATAATATTTATATAAACATTTTATATTACACAAAGACATGGAAATATTAACTTAAGCCATGATTATAGTGGCTATTAATGTTTGGGCTCAATTTGAAGGAAGTATAATCAAAGGGAATTCCACTGATTTGTACTGGGAATCCAGCTTAACGAGCTGATGTCTATTGCCATAAATATTTCAAGCTTATTTTGGGCAAATTATTCTCATTTTGCTTTCTTCTAATTTTTCTATACGTCTCTAACATACTAAATGTCTTTTTCATTAGCATGAAAAAATATATGAAATCATCCTTATTAGTTTTAACCATATCCTCCCTTATTTTAGTTTCCTTGATAATGAGATTTTGACACTTTCTCTGAATATCCTTCATTTGCATCTGCACTAGAAAGTTTAGTTTCCTTTTATAAGCATAGTATAATTAGATCATTTTTTATGAACTGTGAAAGGTAGTTTAAATTTTGGGAAGCTAAATATTCCCAAACTATTTTTCTTTCTAATTATGTGAGTATATTTTGATTTGGGGGCTTCTCTGGTGGCTCGAATGGAAAAGAATCTGCCTGCCATGCAGGAAACCTGGGTTCAGTCCCTGGGTCGGGAAGATCCCCTGGAGAAGGAAATGGAAACCTATTCCAGGATTTTGCCTGGAGAATTCCATGGACAGGGAAGCCTGACAGGATACTGCCCATGGGGTTGCAAAGAGTTGGATACGGTGAGTGACTAACACTCTGAATTTTTTACCATCATGTTTTCTTGATTATTAATAGATATGCCAAATGTTACAAAATCACAACAAAAAATAATTTTAAGTGATTAAATATATTTAACTCAAATAAATGTTATTTGAAGTGAAAGTCACTCTGACATGTCCAACTCTTTGTGACCCCATGGTATCTACAGTCCATGGAATTCTCCAGGCCAGAATACTGGAGTAGGTAGGCTTTCCCTTCTTCAGTGGGTCTTCCCAACCCATGGATCGAACCAGGTCTCGCGCTTTGCAGGCGGACTGTTTACCAGCTGAGTCACAAGGGAATGTTATTTAAATGTCTACAAATCACACTCTTAACAAGAATAAATCATAGTTCAATAAATTAAAACTTTATTTAAGTAGTTTTTAATGTTTTCTTTGTATTTGTGTTATGATGAATCATTTTCAGTCACAAATTTCCCTCTACTACCCTCTAAAAATTTTGACTTCAAGAGCTATTTGGTTGGATAAGTCTTGAAATTCATTAAAAATGAGTAACTATAGCAACCTCCATGTCACATCCCACTCACTTCTGCAAAAGAAATAACAAAATGTGTCGCATTAAAGTAAAAAAAAAAGTCATTATTCCCATTGTTTCAAATGTTAAGCTATTGTGTAAAGTGGAATGATCCATACAGATTCTCTTGAATCCATTATTCCATTTTCTTTTTAATCAGATTTGTTTTCTTTTTCTTTTTTTTCCCCTCTTTGTTGCCAACTATTTTTTGAAATATTCTATACCATTTTGGTTCTATTCCTTTCTGGGACACTGACTCCTAAATCACACCCATACTCTTGTTACTATGATCTTAGGCTAACATGTCTCCTGAGCCACCCTGTATTATCTCTTTTGCCTATCTAATAAAAAATATCTCTAATGTTCTAGAAGAGGTAGTTTTAAAAGTTAGGAGTAGGAAACAGCAACCTACACCAGTATTCTTGCCTGAAAAATCTTGTGGGCTGAGAAGCCTGGCGGGCTATAGCCCAGGAGGTCACAAAGAGTCAGACATGACTGAGCAAGTGAGTACACACAGCACATAAGCTTTAAGCCTCTGGTCTAATTCCATTTCTCATCATTTCAAACAAAGCACCCAGACAGTAAGTAGATGGATTGCTATCTTTTTTAAAATTCAAATGATATTTTTCCATCATGTTAAAGGACTTAGAATTTCAGTCTTGTCAAAGACTTCAATAGTTTACTATAGCTGAAAGCTTGTATTTCAATAATACTCATAAATTCTTAAGAAAATTTTTCCAAATGCTCATTCCCCTTTTATACATGTGCTCATTAAATACAACCAAAGGTATTCCCCTGGAAGTCTAAGTCCTTCATGTGACGAAACATTAGAAAAGTTACTTTACTTGTGTGTATTGTTCCATTATGCCAATAATTTCAGATTGCCTAAAGTGGGACATCCATTCTCTAATACAATATTAGTCTATGCCCTGACCAGCAACACTAAAGAAGCTGAAGTTGAACAGTTCTATAAAGACTTATAAGATCTTCTAGAATAAACACCCAAAAAAGAGGTACTCTTCATTATATGGGACTAGAATGCAAAAGTAGAAAGTCAAGAGCTACCTGGAGTAACAGGAAAATTTGACCTTGGAGTACAAAATGAAGCAGGTCAAAGGCTAACAGAGTTTTGCCAAGAGAACACATTAGTTTTAGCGAACACCTTCTTCCAACAACACAAGAGAAGATTCTATACATGGACATCACCAGATGGTCAATATCAAAATCAAATTGATTATATTATTTGCAGCCAAAGATGGAGAAGCTCTATACAGTGAGCAAAAACAAGACTGGGAGCTGACTGTGGCTCAGATCATGAACACTGTTAGACTTCCCGGTCTTTGCCCAGGACCCGTCGTCGCCAAGATCACCGAGACTCAGACTCGATGCAATTAGCAAGAGGATTTATTAAGCCGACGCGCCGGGGTTCAATCTCCACCCGAGGAGATGAACCCCGAACAATTGTTACAGAGCAGTTTATAAGCAAAAAATCTAAACAGGTGCAGTTGAGATGGAGTGTTTTGATTGGTTTACAAACTTTGGCCTTTTCGGGGATAGGTTCATTCGTTATTAGGCCTAAATAGCTAACTAACCTACAATTACGCTGCTTTAGTTGAATGGCCCGAGGCAATCAACTTTTAGCTTGACTCCTGGGGGCTGTATTCTTAAGATCCGAGTATGATCCCCCTCTGTGTTTTTCTTTCCTCTTAAGACAATAGCCCTGATTTAAGATTAACAAAGAGCCCGTGGGTGCAGGTCTGTTTCTTTAGAGCCCCTAATAAATTTTTAACCTTTCTCCTTGTTCCCTGGAATGCTCCCTAAGAAGTCAGAAGACACTGTTCTCATACCTATGTCCCTAGTGGCGCCTCTCATGGTAGACTGATTACAGGCTAGGGAACAAATCAGGGCTAGAAACAATTTTTACAACCTCAGGCTGCTCAGGCTGGTCTCCACAACACCTTGTTGCAAAATTCAGACTTAAATTGAGGAAAGTAGAGAAAATCACTGTATTATTCAGATATGACCTAAATCAAATCCCTTACAATTATAGAGTGAAAGTGACAAATAGATGCAAAGGATTAGATCTGATAGACAGAGTACCTAAGAACTAGGGATGGAGGTTCGTGACATTGTACAGGAGGCAATAGAAGTTAAATTCAAGACCAACTCCAAGAAAAAGAAATGAAAAAGGAAAAATGATTGTCTGAGGAGGCCTTACAAACAGCTGAGAAAAGAAGACAAGCTAAAAGCAAATGAGAAAAGGAAATATACACTCATTTGAAAGCAGAGTTCCAAAAAATAATGAGGAGAGATAAGAAAGCCTTCCTGTGTGATCAATGCAAAGAAACAGAGAAAAACAACAGAATGGGAAAGACTAGAGATCTTTTCAAGAAAATTAGAGAAACCAAGGGAACATTTCATGCAAAGATGGGCTTGATAAAGGACAGAAATGGTATGGACCTAACAGAAGATATTAAGAAGAGGTGGCAAGAATACACAGAAGAACTATATAAAAAGATCTTCACGACCCAGATATTCACGACTGTATGATCACTCACCTAGAGCCAGACATCCTGGAATGTGAAGCCAAGTGGGCGTTAGGAAGCATCATTACGAACAAAGCTAGTGGAGGTGATGGAATTCCAGTTGCACTATTTCAAATTCTGAAAGATGATGCTGTGAAAGTGTTGCACTCAATATGCCAGCAAATTGGAAAACTCAGCAGTGGCCGCAGGACTGGAAAAGGTCAGTGTTCATTCCAATTCTAAAGAAAGGCAATGCCAAAGAATGTTCGAAACTACCGCACAATTGCATTCATCTCACACGCTAGCAAATAATGCTCAAAAGTCTCCAAGCCAGGCTTCAACCATATGTGAACTTCCAGATGTTCAAGCTGGTTTTAGAAAAGGCAGAGGAACCAGAGATCAAGTTGCCAACATTCGTTGGATCATTGAAACAGCAAAAGAGTTCCAGAAAAAAAATCTACTTTTGCTTCATTGACTATGTCAAAGCCTTTGACTGTGTGGACCACAACAAACTCTGGGAAATTCTTCAAGAGATAGAATACCAGACCACCTGACCTGCCTCCTGAGAAATATGTATGCAGGTCAAGAAGCAACAGTTAGAATGAGACACGAAACAGCAGTCTAGTTCCAAATCAGGAAAGGAGTATGTCAAGGCTGTATGTTGTCTCCAAGTTTATTTAACTTCTATGCAGAGTACATCATGCAAAAGGGCTGGATGAAGCACAAGCTGGAATCAAGATTTCTGGGAGAAATATCAATAACCTCAGATACTCAAATGATACCACCATTATGGCAAAAAGTGAGGAAGAAGTAAAGAGCCTTTTGATGAAAGTGAAAGAGGAGAGTGAAAAAGTTGGCTTAAAGCTCAACATTCAGAAAACGAAGATCATGGCACCTGGTCCCATCACTTCATGGTAAATAGATGAAGAAACAACGGAAGCAGTAAGAAACTTTATTTTGGGGGATCCAAAATCACTGCAGAAGGTGACTGCAGCCGTGAAATTAAAAGATCTTGATCATTGGAAGAAAAGTTATAACCAATCTAGACAGCATATTAAAAAGCAGAGACATTTCTCTACCAACAAATGTCCGTCTAGTCAAAGCTATGGTTTTTCCAGTGTCATGTATGGATGTGAGAGTTGGACTATAAAGAAAGCTGAGCACTGAAGAATTGATGCTTTTGAGCTGTATTGGAGAAGATTCCTGAGAGTCCCTTGGACTGCAAGGAGATCAAACCAGTCAATCCCAAAAGAAATTAGTCCTGGATGTTCATTGGAAGGAGTATGGAAGCAGTAAGAAACTTTATTTTGGGGGATCCAAAATCACTGCAGAAGGTGACTGCAGCCGTGAAATTAAAAGATGCTTGATCATTGGAAGAAAAGTTATAACCAATCTAGACAGCATATTAAAAAGCAGAGACATTTCTCTACCAACAAATGTCCGTCTAGTCAAAGCTATGGTTTTTCCAGTGTCATGTATGGATGTGAGAGTTGGACTATAAAGAAAGCTGAGCACTGAAGAATTGATGCTTTTGAGCTGTATTGGAGAAGATTCCTGAGAGTCCCTTGGACTGCAAGGAGATCAAACCAGTCAATCCCAAAAGAAATTAGTCCTGGATGTTCATTGGAAGGAGTAATGTTGAAGCTGAAGCTCAATACTTTGGCCACCTGATGCAAAGAAATGACTCCTTGGGAAAGTCCCTGATGCTGGGAAAGATTGAAGGCAGGAGGAGAAGGGGACGATAGAGGATGAGATGGTTGGATGGCATCACCAACATGATGGAAATGAGTTTGAGCAGGCTCTGGGAGTTGGTGATGGACAGGGAAGCCTGGTGTGCTGAAGTCCATGGGATTGTAAAGAGTCGGACATGAACTGAACTGTATCAGGATTCCCAAGTGAGGTTCAGGGTTTGTGTAGCACTGTAGCATTTACTCTTGAAAAAAAATCCATGTATAAATGGGCCCCCGACCTGAGTTCAAAATAATGTTGTTCAAAGGCAAGTGTAAATGTTATCTATTAAGTCCTCCATCATACACTCACATCATGCTCAAGCCCATCTATGCTGAAACCCACACTGATGTGGAGAGTAATTTTTCTCATTTAATAAGCCATTGTAGATAATTTATAAATTTTTAGTTATGAAACTTCTGGTGATATTAAATTAAGAATCAGAAATTGCCACCTCCCAATACATGAAGATCATCCTGTTCTATTTCACTGACTGTAGAGACTGTGCAGGTGTGCTCTTATCCAGGACACCATTTGCCTACAGGCTGAGATCAAAATCTCTCTGGAAAAACTTTTATTCTCCTTTAATTGTGTTTTACCCTGGAGGGCGCTGCACTCTTGTACCTGATAACTACCATTACATAGTCAGTCTGTAGGTTAAGGCTTTTCATCTTCAGAAGTTCTCCATCAAAATGCAAATTTCCCTCAAAGGGCTATGAAACAGAGGTACTAAGAGGCTATTTATTAAGAAGAATCCTAGGGAAGCTGGAACTCTCAGCTCAGGATTCTATTACCTTCTAAGAGTATTTTGATGCTGATTTGAAACCGGTGGCAAGCAAAGAACGACAGTGTTCTCCAGGGCCAGGGCAAAGAGGAAAGGAATAGGACCTGGAGCAAAACAGAGATGCAGATCTGAAAGCTGATAATTGCATTCTGAATCAAATAGCATTAATGAGTCATCTGTCAGCTGAAAATATTCTTCTCATTCATGGTTGGAGAGAAGTGCAGTTTGGTGGAATAATAGAGGGCTTGAATTCAAAAGACCTGAACCTAAAGCACTCACTTTAAGAGCAGTGCAATTTAATGTGGAGCCAAGTCTTGAATATTCACCAGTGATGTGACTTTAGGCAAAACTACTTCTTAGTGAAATCTAGCAGAACCCTGTGAGGCCTTCCCAAGCACAAGTTCCTTTGCAGCCCCAGCTTCTTGCTTGGCCTTATCCAAGCTTTAAAAAGAAGATTCAAAAAATTACTAATTATAGATGTGAAGGAATGCAGAAACAAAGGAAACGCAGTCAAGCAAGAAAAGAAATAACAGCTTAAACAACAGTTAATCCATAAAGCAGTCACAGGACCCCTGATTCCTTTCGAAGGGATATAGATAGCAATCTGATACATATCTTTGAGTTGTTCTGCAGAAAGTAAGATCCACCTCTGACCCCAAAATGAAGAGGATAGAAACTACATGCTGACCACAAGCATTTAGACCCTAGACTGGTTGAAACCAGGTTAAGATTAAGATCCCTGAAAACAACCGTGTTATCTCATTAGAGCCCATTAGAAAAAGTGTCCACAAGCTCCTCACACAGCATCCAGATCCTACCCTGAAAGCCACTGGGAGATAGTTTTTGAGCTTGTCCTTGTTGCCACCCTCAGAAAATGCTGTACTCTTCCTTTACCACAAACCAGTATCAGCAGATTGGCTTCACTGCACATTGGGGAAGCAGACTCAAGTTCAGCTGGATAACATCAGTCCTTCTACGACAAGGTATAGGGGACAATAAGGTTATTTCAAGGACTGAATCAAATGAAGTATGTAGCTGGCATTGGAAAAAATGTTACTACTACAATTACCATTACACTTAGTATTGTCTAACATATATGGAATTTGTACTACATGCTAGGCACTAAGCCTTTTAGTTTATTCATTTAATCTTCCCTCTCCTCCAACACAAAGAGGTAGTGCTTTCCAAATCCTTACTTATCATTTAAAAAAGGAAACAGAGATACTGACCACCTTGGTGAATATTTTACACTTGCTGAGTTGTAGAGTCAGGATTTGAACCCAGGCAATTCAACTCCAGACCTCAGACAGACACTCATATGGGGTATTGCTGGCCATGTTTTATCTTAATTGTTATGTTGTTAATGTTATAATGCATATGAGTAAGAGTGTCTGTGTGTGTGTGCATGCGCACGTGTGTGTGTGTGTGTGTGTGTGTGTGTATGTGTGCTTTCAATACTATCTGACTCTTTGCAACCCCATGGACTATAGCCTGCCAGGCTCCTCTGTCCATGGAATTTTCCAGGCTAGAATACTGGGGTGGATTGCCATTTCCTTCTCCAGGGGATCTTCCTGACCCAGGGATCGAACTGGTATCTCTTGTGAGTTCCTTCATTGACAGGTGGATACTTCACAGTGAGCCACTTGGGAAGCCCATTAGTGTTACTACTAAAGGCTATATTCTTGATGAATTTAAGGCTATTTTAACAATACTTCAATGCCTCAGTTTTCTCATAACCATGCTAAGGATTATGGCAACAATCTGCATCATGGGTTTATTGCAAGGCTTTAATAAAATATTGTGTTTATGCTAAGACGATACTTCCTTTTTATAACAAGCATCATTTTATTATTTTTTACTAAGGTATAGTTGATTTACAACATTATATAATTCTAGGTGTACAACATAGTGATTCACAATTTTTAGAGATTATATCCAATTTATAAGTATTATAAAAATACTAGTTATATGCCCTGTGCTATACAATTTATCTTTATAGGCAGTTCCATTTTATTGTACAGGAGGCAGTGACCAAAATCATCCTTAAGAAAAATTCAAGATGTCAAAGTGGTTGGCAGAGGAGAGTTTACAAATAGCTGATGAAAGAAGAGAAATGAAATGCAAGACAGAAAGAGAGAGATATGCCCAACTGAATTCAGAGTTCCAGAATATAGGGAGGAGAGATAAGAAGGCCTTCTTAAGTGAACAATGCAAAGAATTAGAGGAAAACAACAGAATGGAAAAGACTGGAGATCTCTTCAAGAAAATGGAGATATCAAGAGAACATTTCATGCAAAGATGGGCACAATAAAGAACATGGAAGCAGTACGGTCCTAACAAAAGCAGAAGAGATTAAGAAGAGGTGTCAAGAATACACAGAAGAACTAGAAAGATCTTAATTATCTGGATAACCACAATGGTGTGGTCACTCACATAGAGCCAGACATCCTGCAGTGCAAAGTCAAATGGGCCTTGGGAAGCATTACTACAAACAAAGCTAGTGCAGGTGATGGAATCCCAGCTGAGCTATTTCAAATTCTAAATGATAAAGCCGATAAAGTGCTGCACTCAATATGTCAGCAAATTTGGAAAACTCAGGACCATAGGACTGGAAAAGGTCCATTTTCATTCCATTTCCAAAGAAGGGCAATGTCAAAAAAATGTTCAAAGTAATGTACAATTGAGCTCATTTTACATATTAGCAAGTTTATTCACAAAATCCTTCAAGCTAGGCTTTAGAAGTATATGAATCAAGAAATTCCAGGTATACAGCTGGGTTTAGAAAAGGCAGAGGAACCAGAGATCAGGTTGCCAACATTTGTCGGATCGTAGAACAAGCAAGAGAATTCCAGAAAAACATCTATTTCTGCTTCACTGACTACATAAAGCCTTTGACTATGTGGATCTCAACAACTGGAAAATTCTTGAAAGAGATGAGAATCCAGACCACATTACCTGCCTCCTGAGAAGTTTGTATGCAGGTCAAGAAACAACATGAACTATACATGGAAAAATGGACTGGTTCAAAATTGGGAAAGGTGTATGACAAGGCTGTATATTGTTACCCTACTTATGTTAACTACTATACAAATATTGTAGTTTGTATATATACATATATATACACAAACAAGTATATATAAACGTATATATAGTTTGTACACTATATAAACTATTATAAGTACCAGGCTTCCCTAGTGGCTCAGCTGGTAAAAAATCTGTCTGCAATGCAGGAGACACAGGTTCGATCCCTGGGTTGGGAAGATCCTCTGGAGAAGAAAATGGCAACCTACTCCAGTATTCTTGCTTGGAGAATTCCATGGACAGAAGAGCCAGGTAAGCTACAGTCCATGGGATTGAAAAGAGTGGGACAGGACTGTGGGACTTTCACTTTTACTTTTCATACAAAGTACATCATGCAAAATGCCAGGCTGTATGAATCACAAGCAGGAATCAAGATTGCTGGGAGAAATATTGACAAACTCATATATGCAGATGATAACACTCTCATGGGAGAAAGTGGAGAGGAACTAAAGAGCCTCTTGATAAGGATGGAAAAAGAGTGAAAAGGTTGACTTGAAACTCAACATTCAAAAAGTAACATCAAAATTGAGAAAAATGAAACAAACAAAAAAAAACCTAAGATCATGGCATCCAGTTTCATCACTTCATGGAAAATAGAATGGATAAAGTGGAAGCAGCAACAGATTTTATTTTCTTCGGCTGCACAATCACTGTGGACAATGACTAAGCCAGGAAATTAAAAGACACCTGGCTCCTTGGAAGGAAACCTATAACAAACCTGCACAGCATATTAAAAAGCAGAGACATCACATGGCAAAAAAAGGTCCATATAGTTAAAGCTAAGCGTCTGCCTCCAATGTGGGAGACCTGGGTTCGATCCCTGGGTTGGGAAGATCCTCTGGAGAAGGAAATGCAATCCACTCCAGTATTCTTGCCTGGAGAATCCCATGGACTGAGAAGCCTAGTAGGTTACAGTCCACGGGGTCGCAAAGAGTCCGACATGACTGAGCAACTTCACCACCACCACCACCACAGTTTTTCCAGCAGTCATGTACAGATGTGAGAACTGGACCATAAAGAAGGCTGAGCACCAAAGAATTAATGTTTTTGAACTGTGATGCAGGAGAAGACTCTTGAGATTTTCTTGGATTGCAAGATCGTATCAGTCAATCCTAAAGGAAATGAACCTTGAATATCCGTTGGAAGGACTGATGTTGAAGCTCCAACACTTTGGCCACCTGTTGCAAAGAGTTGACTCATGGGAAAAGACCTTGATGATAGGAAAAACTGAAGGCAAAAGGAGAAAGGGGCAGCAGAGGATGGGATGGTTAGAGAGTATCACTGACTTGATGGACATGAATTTAAGCAAACTTTGGGAGACAGTGAAGGACAGAGGAGATTGGCATGCTGCAGTTCATGGGATCACAAAGAGGCAGACACAACTTAGTGCCTGAATAACAACAATCATCCCTAACTCTATCTTGTCCCTAATCACCTCTCTCCAAATGGTACCACTGGTTTATTCTCTTTATGTGTGAAGACAATACTTCTCAAAGTTTAATGTGCACACCAATCACCTGTGAAAGCAGCTCAGTCATGTCTGACTCTTTGCAAACCCATGGACTATAGGCTGCTGGGCTCCTCTGTCCATAGAATTCTCCAGGCAAGAATACTAGAGTGGGTAGCCTATCTCTTCTCCAGAGGATCTTCCTGACACAGGAATTGAACTGAGGTCTCCTGCATTGCAGGTGGATTCTTTACCAGCTGAGCTACCAGAGAAGCCCCCAATCACCTGAGATCTTCTTAAAAAGCAGTTTTTAATTTGGTAGGTCTGGAGTAAGATATTAGAAATGTAAAAGTTTGTTAGGTAAGTTCTAGGTGATGTTGATGTTGCTGGTCCCGGGACCATACATTGAGTGGCGAGGTCCAACGAAGTCTTGGAGATTTATTCTGATTGCCCCTTGGCTATTTGTTATGTGACAAGTTTCCTCTATCTTGGCAAGTGGGGATTGATAAACATCATTAGTGTATTACAGCAGAGTTCTACACAGTTTGGGCCATTCAACTACCCAATGACATTTCATACACTACTGAAAAAAAAGAATGAAATTTTGAGATGCTCTGCAAACAGTTTTAACTTCCTATCTGCCTTGAGAAATTGAATATGACACCCCATTGTCACTTTCCTGTGAAAGAATAAAGGAGATATCATGAAGTACCTCCCAAATGAGAAAAATCATAATTGAATATTATCACTACCAGTTACCAAGGATACAAGAAATGAAAAGTTGCCACCTTGACCCTTGCAAATGTTAACCAGGTTCAAAGAAAAAAAGATTCTACCTATAAATGAATCTTCTTGTTCCATCAGTTTCCTCTTCCCCCTAAAAGAAAGGATGAAGAACAGCTTTCACTGTTCTTTTGGAACAAAAGCAATACCATCCTAGAAGAGAGAGGAGGATAAGATATAAGCATCTGAATGCAGAGTTCCAAAGAATAGCAAGGAGAGATAAGAAAGCCTTCCTCAGCGATCAATGCAAAGAAATAGAGGAAAACAACAGAATGGGAAAGACTAAAGATCTCTTCAAGAAAATTAGAGATACCAAGAGAACATTTCATGCAAAGATGAGCTCGATAAAGGACAGAAATGGTATGGACCTAACAGAAGCAGAAGATATTAAGAAGAGGTGGCAAGAATACACAGAAGAACTGTACAAAAAAAATCTTCATGACCAAGATAATCACGATGGTGTGGTCACTCACCTAGAGCCAGACATCCTGGAATGTGAAGTCAAGTGGGCCTTAGAAACCATCATTACGAACAAAGCTAGTGGAAGTGATGGAATTCCAGTTGAGCTATTTCAAATTCTGAAAGATGATGCTATGAAAGTGCTGCACTCAATATGCCAGCAAATTTGGAAAACTCAGCAGTGGCCACAGGACTGGAAAATGTCAGTTTCATTCCAATCCTAAAGAAAGGCAATGCCAAAGGATACTCAAACTACCTCACAATTGTACTCATCTCACACGCTAGTAAAGTAATGCCCAAAATTCTCCAAGTCAGGCTTAAGCACTTCATGAACCGTGAACTTCCAGATGTTCAAGCTGGTTTTAGAAAAGGCAGAGGAACCAGAGATCAAATTGCCAACATCTGCTGAATCATGGAAAAAGCAAGAGAGTTCCAGAAAAACATCTATTTCTGCTTTATTGACTATGCCAAAGCCTTTGACTGTGTGGATCAAAACAAGCTCTGGAAAATTCTGAGAGAGATGGAATACCAGCCCACCTGACCTGCCTCTTGAGAAACCTATATGCAGGTCAGGAAGCAACAGTTAGAACTGGACATGGAACAACAGACTGGTTCCAAATAGGAAAAGGAGTACATCAAGGCTGTATATTGTCACCCTTGCTGGATCATGGAAAAAGCAAGAGAGTTCCAGAAAAACATCTATTTCTGCTTTATTGACTATGCCAAAGCCTTTGACTGTGTGGATCAAAACAAGCTCTGGAAAATTCTGAGAGAGATGGAATACCAGACCACCTGACCTGCCTCTTGAGAAACCTATATGCAGGTCAGGAAGCAACAGTTAGAACTGGACATGGAACAACAGACTGGTTCCAAATAGGAAAAGGAGTACATCAAGGCTGTATATTGTCACCCTGCTTATTTAACTTATATGCAGAGTACATCATGAGAAACACTGGGCTGGAGGAAACACAAGCTGGAATCAAGATTGCCGGGAGAAATAACAATAACCTCAGATATGCAGATGACACCACCTTTATGGCAGAAAGTGAAGAGGAACTAAAAAGCCTCTTGATGAAAGTGAAAGAGGCGAGTGAAAAAGTTGGCTGAAAGCTGAACATTCAGAAAATGAAGATCATGGCATCTGGTCCCATCACTTCATGGGAAATAGATGGGGAAACAGTGGAAACAGTGTCAGACTTTATTTTTTTGGGCTCCAAAATCACTGCAGATGGTGATTGCAGCCATGAAATTGAAAGACGCTTACTCCTTGCAAGAAAAGTTATGACCAAACTAGATAGCATGTAGAAAAGCAGAGACATTACTTTGCCAACAAAGGTCCATCTGGTCAAACCCATGGTTTTCCCAGTGGTCATGTATGGATGTGAGAGTTGGACTGTGAAGAAGGCTGAGCACAGAAGAATTGATGCTTTTGAACTGTGGTGTTGGAGAAAACTCTTGAGAGTCCCTTGGACTGCAAGGAGATCCAACCAGTCCATTCTAAAGGAGATCAGCTCTGGGTGTTCTTTGGAAGGAATGATGCTGAAGCTAAAACTCCGGTACTTTGGCCACCTCATGCAAAGAGTTGACTCATTGGAAAAGACTCTGATGCTGGGAGGGATTGTGGGCAGGAGGAGAAGGGGACGACCAAGGATGAGATGGCTGGATGGCATAACTGACTCCATGGACATGAGTCTGAGTGAACTGTGGGAGTTGGTGCTGGACAGGGAGGCTTGGCGTGCTGCAATTCATGGGGTCTCAATGAGTCGGACATGACTGAGTGACTGAACTGAACTGAACTGAGGGAGAAGATAAGTATCTTGGCCCCTCAAAACACACTTTTTATTGTTGCATGTCCCTTGGGACCTTGAGTCTCTCATTTTCTGTCTTATTTAAAACAATTTTAAAAGCAAAGCAAATAACAGTTTATTTCAGGCTCTCAGAGCAAGAAAAGAATTTTTCTTGATCTTTAGCTAATAATTTTTCCAAAATATTCGTAAAAGTTTTTATGAACCATAAAATACCAAACAAATGTCAGGACAATAATCATGGCTGCTTTGAGATTTCTTCACATAGCAGGAAAGAAATTTTAAAAAGAAGCTAAACACAAGCACAGTGTTTAGAGAACTGTTCCCTCCTACCAGTTTCTAGAGGCAACAGAAGTTGTTGCAGTGATGAATATGTGACCCTTTCCCTCAGTCCATCCTGGACGGTTATTTTAGCAAAGGAATAAAGACTGTGTTTTGTCAGTCACTTTGAAATCAGCAGTCTCTACATTGGCCATCTGATTGCTTCAATTTTCATTTGTTCATTCTTCCCACAAATGTTTGGGAAGGTGTCAAGGAGAAAAAACTCGGTCACGGACATGTGGGAGGGTGTCACGAGAGACCAGCTTAACTCACTTCATGATTTTGCCCTCATGCAAATAAATAACGATGGAACTGATTTGAGAATGCTGCAAATGTTACTAATTTCCAAAAGAGGAGCGTGGGATGATAATGGTAAATGTTATATTGTTAAAAGTTAAGCAGCATATAAAAGTTTGACATTATTTAGAGGAGAAAGTACTTTCATTTGATTTATAACTGGCTGGCAAATTAATGCAATATTAAAACCTCATAATAATAAATAACATTGCAAAGTGCCTAACTAGACTAATATTCATGCTCAAAGGGGTGATTTTGCAGATAAAAACACATGATGTTAATGTTCAACTCTGACATTTGGAGAATAACTTCCAAATGGTGTGTGAGGCATGTCTTATCTTTAGATGAATGTGTGATTGGGAGGAGGGGCAGAAATGTCTCTCAAGTGTGAAAGTCAGAATCCTTTCCTGGTGTTTTATGCCAATACTCTGAAAATGAAACACTTTTTTTTGTAGTATATAAATTATAATATATACATATATATAATTTAGAAATAATAAGGATGGACATTGAGGGTGGACAAAGACTCAGTCTCTTAAGAACATTAAAAATAAATTTGATATAAATGTCATTCTTATGTTTTGAGATAATAGATTAGAAAGAGGCAGAAGATTTAAGTTTCCTCAAAATAGAGAAATTTTATAATCAAGAATTTATTTGGCAAAATATTTGAGATTTCCATACAAATAGTTGAAAATTCCTTTGAAGTGTTTGATGAATTCAGAACACAGTTATTTAAAAATCATTATTGTTTTTGTTGCTTATTTATACATAGTGATCTGAACAACACCACTCCATTAAAATAGTAACCCAGAAAACCAGGAATAGAGTCCATATTTTTGAAAAGATGTTCCATTAGCGTGCAAGATACATTGTGAATGGAACAGTCAAAACTAAGTCAGATACATTGCTGAATTCTTCCCTGGAGATCCAGAGGTGGTCACTGCCCCTCCTAAGCTTAGGGAAAGTGCTGAAATATTTTTCATACTGATGACTAAATTATATGCAAGCTCCCCAATCTTTATACCACTAGGACTATATACACACACACACACACACACACACACATTTGAAAAGTACTGTCCAATTGACTTCCCAGGTGGCACTGGTGCTAAAGAACCCACCTGCCAATGCAGGAGATGTAAGAGACACGGTTTCCATCTGGGTGGGGAAGATCCCCTGGAGGAGGGCATGGCAACCTACTCCAGTATTCTTACCTGGAATATCCCATGGACAGAGGAGCCTGGTAGGCTACAGTTCACAAGAGCCGCAAAGAGTCAGACAAGACTGAGGCAATTTAACACACATGCACACATGCATTCTCAGATTAACAACTAAAAATACAAATTACTCAAAGTTCAATTTCAAAAAGACTTCAGGATAAGTAATATTCAATGCAATCATACTCCATATTCCAGCTGAAGCTTCAGTATTTTGGCCACCTGATATGAAGAACTGACTCATTGGAAAAGACCCTGATGCTGGAAAAAATTGAAGACAGGAGGAGAAGGGGATGACAGAGGATGAGATGGCTGGATGGCATCACTGACTCAATGGACATGAGTTTGAGCAAACTCTGGGAGATGGTGAAGGACAGGAAAGGCTGGCATCTGCAGTCCATGGGGTCACAAAGAGTCGGACACAACTGAGCGACTGAACAACAACTTACACTTAAAAGTTTGTTGTTTATCTGAAGTTTGTATTTACTGGGTATCCTGTGTTTTATCTGGCCATTTCAGGTTAGAGCTATTATCTAGAGAAAGAGGGGAAGGGAACACTACCAACTATCACAGTAACAGTAGTAGAAAAGGTAACAATTATTTACAAAATGTTCCTCTGTCCTGTGTTCATTATTTAATTTAACTCTTCCCAGCAGTCCTCTGGGATAGGTACTCTATAGAGGAAGAACCTAGCAAAGAGCTGGCACATGATAACCACCAGTCATTATTTGTTTTTAATTTTAACATGAACATGCCTCCTCCTCAAAGAGAAAACAAAGGTTCTCAGACTCCCAAGTTTATTTAGTTTGAAGGAAGGCAGGCTGGGATCTGAATCACTGCTTCTGAAGCCCACAGTCTTAGACTTTGTTTCACTGTCCTAGATGAGATTTTACTTTGAACATTTTAACTGACTAGCTGGATGGAGGTTTGAAGTGGCCATAATTTTTACTCTGTTAACTCATGCTAACATAACTGTGGTTGGTTGCAACAAGCTATGGTTCAGAAGCAAGAACATGGCACAGGTGTTTAGCACAATAGCTTAGGGCCATTGGAACTGATGCATTCACAAACATCAATAGGCTTTATAGCAGCAACTGTGAACCTTGAAAGCAGGGTACTGAGGCAGTAAATATCTGCAAAATAACTAAAATCCAGGTCCTCTGATTCCTAGTAGTAATGAATACATCATCTTCATTTCTCTTTTTCCTTCTTATGTGTTGAATAATCTCACAAATAAATGTCATTTAATAATGTCCACAAATTTTCTCTTACTCAGCATATAAATGCACATGTGGGCAAAGACTGTCACTTGCCACATCAGTAAACAAAGGTGTTGCAGCCAACAAGCCATCAACCATTGCAGCCGTCCCAAACTGTGCACTATAAGTGGACTCAGGATGGAGAAAAACAGGTACTGGTCCTAGAGGGTTAAGGTGCATATGGAAGAAATTATTTTATTTGCATATCCCCATAAATAGAAAAAACCTAAATTCATTTAACCAGAGAAGTCCATTTTTTCTCTAATTAATAGTAATCCTTGATGTTCAACTATCTGGTGTTTGTGTGTGTGTTGACAAAATTCCTATATACTCTGGCTCCTTCCTTACTTCTTTGGAGTGATTGCTCAGAGCTTCCCTGGTGGTTCAGTTGGTAAAGAGTCTGTCTGCAATGCGGAAGACATGCGTTCAATCCCTAAGTTGGGAAGATCCTCTGGAGAAGGAAATGACAACCCACTCAAGTATTCTTGCCTGGAGAATTCCATGGACAGAGGAGCCTGGTGGGCTACAGTCTATGGGGGTCACAAAGAGTCAGACACAACTGAGTGACTAACTTTCACTTTCTTTTTCCTCAGAGCATTCTATAGACTGTGTCCCAGGCTTAAGTCATCAGTATGTCAACTTAATAAAACATAATTCTCAACTTTTAGGTTGTACATTTTTTTCAATTGACACAAAAAGCAATGCTAATGTCCTCTATTACACTCTTCAGTTAAATTATCCCTAAAGCTATGATTAATTTGTTGGCAAATGCTTTTTTAAAAAATCTTCAATAACTATGAATTTTTCTTCATTTCCATTCTAGATAGTCCAATTTTAAGAATAATATTACTTTTGGAGAAATGTTATTAATTCAATGTCTGCTGCTGCTGTTGCTAAGTCGCTTCAGTTGTGTCCGACTCCGTGCGACCCCATAGACAGCAGCCCACCAGGCTCCCCCATCCCTGGGATTCTCCAGGCAAGAACATTGGAGTGGGTTGCAGTTTCCTTCTCCAATGCATGAAAGTAAAAAGTGAAAGTGAAGTCGCTCAGTCGTTTCCGAATCTTAGCAACCCCATGGACTGCAGCCCACCAGGCTCCTCCATCCATGGGATTTGCCAGGCAAGAGTGCTGGAGTGGGGTGCCACTGCTTTCTAGATAATAAGATTTCATAAATATAACTCAGACACCAGGTTTTAATAACTAATGTCTTATATCATGAACCTGCCACAGCCATCAGACTTATAGAGTAGCAAAAGTAAGTGAAAATAGATTGAAAATCATTCTGATAGCTATAAGTATCCATCTAGTTTTACCATTTAGCTAATAAAAGAGAAAGAAAAATAGCCTGACAGTTTAATTAATGACTTGTTAAAATATCAAGGGCAAAGTAGCCAAACTTATAAGACTAACAATTAAGATGAAAGTGAAAATTATCTAAAATTGATTTATAAATCTTATTTATCACTAATGTAATATTAGACTTATTTTTAGAGCAATAGGTGCTTCAAATGTTGTTGCAAATCATTCTCATAGTATCTCATTGTTGCCAACAACAGATGATTTTGGACATCAGTGAAATTTGACAGGGAATTTTCTTCTTCTGCTTTCTAAAACAGTGTAGATATGCTTTCATGAATCCCCTATGAAACAGTGATATGCATTTCCTGTCTACTGTAAAAGCAGAGGTGATGGTTATAGGTCTCAGGGACTTCATTTTTAAAAGATAATTCTATAGACCACAGGAACTTCTAAATGAATATATTTATGGCAGAGTCAGAAAACAAAGAACTGTACATCTTTCTGGGATGCTTTGCTTAAGAATTTTCAACTTGATTTTTAGCATCAGGGGTGATTCTTCGTGTATTACAAAACAACATACACTTGGCTGAGTCCCTTTACTGTCCACCTGAAACTACTGCAACATCATTAATCAGCTATAATCCAGTATAAAGTTAAAAGTTTTAAAAAAGGACGAAAATAAAGTAGAGGTATCGATTTAAAAAAACAGAATATACTCTTAACTTTAAATCTAATTTAATAAAACAAATCTTTTCAAAACTATAATATAGCTGCATATTCAAATCCACTCTCCTCAGAATGCAAAGGAATGAGCTACACTAATTTTGATTTTGTTCATCTTAGAATAGTATAGAAGACAGGTATTATTTTTGTCTATAATGTTTAACATTTAGACAGAAAAATGCTCTTTCCTGATAGCAGATTCTTCATTTCTTTCATTTGGCAAATGTTTACATACTGTTTAATTGTGGTATAATGCAGAAGACTCTTAAGAGTCCCTTGGACTGCAGGGACATCAAACCAGTCAATCCTAAAGGAAATCAGTCCTGAATATTCATTGGAAGGATTGACGCTGAGGTTGAAACTCCAATACCTTGGCCACCTGATATGAAGAACTGACTCATTGGAAAAGATCCTGATGCTGGGAAAGATTGAAGGCAGGAGGAGAAGGAGATGACAGAGGATGAGATGGTTGGATGGCATCACTGACTCGATGGACATGAGTTTGAGCAAGCTCTGGGAATTGGTGATGGACAGGGTGTCACAAAGAGTTGGACATGACTGAGAAACTGAACTGAATAAAAATTTATAGTTTTCCATGAGTGATTATTATTGAAGAATATCTGATTATAGAGAAAGTCATCATTGTGAATGTACAGCAGAGTTTTCTAAATTTAGGGGGGTGGGAAAGGGTATCGTTTCACTCTCTCTAAATTTTGAGGGAAGCTGTGAGAAGAAAGTAGAGGTAGGAATCTATGACCTTTCAAAAACTGTTTTATAGGTAATCATGACAAATTGCCAGTGATACAGTTAGTGTTTTTGTGTGTCCTTTTCATGTATTTCTTACATCAAATATTCCTGCTCCCAATTTGAGGAGAAAACCAAAGTTTAAGATTGGACAATATGAGACTCTCAGAGTTGAACTGGGGTTTTTGCAAATGTGTATTAGGAGATTCATATCAAACAGAAGACACACAAGGGTAACACGAAACATTCACAAATTCTAAATGACAATGGGAGTTGCCATTACATCCTAACTAAAAGGAAAAATAAAAGACTCTCAGAGAAATACTGGTATTGGCTCTTTGCAAATTTAAGTTTAAAATCATAGATATAATTTACCACCAAAGATTTGAATATGATTTATTTCTATTTTATAAATGACTCATTATAAAAGGCAATAATAATTTACACTAAATTAACTTTTATGGAATATAGTCTAAATCTAGAGATTCTACTTGTAACAAAAAGAAAAGAACTAGAACGACCAGTTATCCTGATTTAAAATGCATTCTCTGGTGCAGCGTCACCCTGCTGCTCTTTTACGGAAGAGTGTTTGTTCCTAAAGGAACATTCCATCCTGAATGCCTTATATGCATTTATTTGGTCCCAGTGGAAACTAAGGGAGTAGTGACAATGACTATTTACAAAGGCTTGCTTTGCTTTACTTCTTAATAACAGGTATGTGCATGCACATGTGCTAAGTTGCTAAGTCATGTCCAGCTCATTGTCATCCCATAGACTGTAGCCAATCAGGCTGCTCTGTCTATGGGTTTCTCCAGGTAAGAATACTGCAGTGGGTTGCTCTGTCCTCCTCAATAGCAGATAAGTAAAAGCTCCTAACTCAGAAACCTCTCTTCCCTCTTACTCCTTTGTACTTCTCATTTCCCTTCTTCACCTAAAAATACTGAATAACACTATTTTAGAAAGAATCTCCTTTCTCTAATCGTATAATAAGCACCTATCCAAATTACCAGCCTCTTCCCCTTCTTTCATGAATTTTCTACAAATAGTTGCCTGGGAGAAATTTATACCTATACCAAGAAATTACCCACACAAATTAGAACACACACACACACACACACACACACACAACTCTAATCACTGTTAGAGAGTAAAAAATTTATACCAAGGCTGAGCATGCTCATTTTGGGTGCTAGTTGCATTTCAAAGAGGAACATTAGAAAATGACATACCATAGTACTGTGGAAATCTATTCAAAACTTTGATGCTGTGGAAATAATAGATGTCAACCTTGGAATTTCATTTTTAATAGGTTGTATCTATGTGTGCATGCTTAGTTGCTCAGTCGTGTTTGACTCTTTGTGACCCCATTGACTGTAATCTGCTAAGCTCCCATGTCCATGGAATTCTCCAAGCAAGAATACTAGAGTGGGTAGCCATTCCCTTCTCCAGGGGATCTTCCTGACTCAGGAACTGAACCAGGTCTCGTGCATTGCAGGCAGATTCTTTACAATCTGAGCCACTAGGGAAGCCCATTCTTTGATTTATTAATTATTAAACCATCCTCATTAAGATGAAGTAATAATTCAATTGATAATTTTTATAGGTCAAGGTTAGCTACATATTAAAAACACTGATTTTGAAAATGTTGTATTCCCTTGGTTAATTTACATATACCGTCTTAACTAGTTGTTTTAAGAGACTGAAATGTATCATTTTTGTCTACTATACTGCTTTAAACTTTGTTTCAGTTGACAGTGTTGTGGGATCACAGAAATTTTCAAAGGATCCTAGAGAAGAGTAAACTTCAACTATCAACAAGACCTAAATCTTAGAGAAGTTATCAGCAAGAACATGGTGAAATAATTCAGCTATGTTTTACATGAAGACATCCCTTCATATAGCAGAAGTCATGTTTAGACCTGGAAGGATTTATTATAATATATAGTAGCAAAATGGAAGAGGTTAGGATAGGGTCTAAATAACATTGGTCTTGATGTTAATTTGGGGAATTGTAAAAGTAATAACTTGGACAAGGATTGAAGTCTTTGTTATCAAATAAATTCACTGCAAAACTGAGAGGAATAGCAAAGAAGTGGGATGACAGAAGATATGTTAGAAGGGGTGTGGTGATGACTGTCAATCCAGGTTTACCTTTTACTGAGTATATTCGTAGTCATCCCAAGCTCCACTTTCCACATGTATAAAGTTATTACTTATCATACATAGTAGTGAAATAGCATTATGAAAATCAACTGGCAGAGTGACAGGAATACAGATTTAATCAGTAATGATATGTATATGCTGAGTACTGAGCTATATTCTTTAGATCCTGTGTGGAAAATATTATTCAATTCATTACAGGGGCCTGAAACCCAAAGTGATTTATGTTAATCAAGATTAAATATAACAAAATGACAGTTAACAGAGATTAATTTAGTTTCAATTGTGTCTCCAAAGGGAATGCTAAAGGCCAGAAGGAATGACTTAGTAATATTTGGGAAAGCACTCAGAATCTTTAAACTTCTGTGACCTAACTGTGAATCCCAAGTGTTAAGTAAGTGGTTACCACAAGACTGCTGACCTTTCAAGGTGGCTTTAATAGAAGTAAAGTGGTAAGAGCAAAGGTGATCACTCCCTGTACCCTATTCCTAATAAGATCTTGCTGAGAAGATCTGGGACCTGAAAAGACATATATAGAATATTGAGCCTAAAGACAATGACAGATTGATGCAAATCCTTAAAGCTAGGCCACTTGTAAGATGATTGAACACTCTGAAATGAAAAGAAAAAAATATGGTGGGAAAGTGATTAATCTTCACACATCTAACAGATTACCTCATGAAGGAAGCCTAGATTTGGTCTATGTTATTCCACAGTATTAATAGTGAAAGTGAAAGTCTTAGTCGCTCAGTCATGTCCAACTGTCTGTGACTGCATGGACCATACCACAGGGCTCCTCTGCCTGTGAGATTCTCCAGGCAAGAACGCTGGAGTGGGCTGCCATTCTCTTCTCCAGCGGATCTTCCTAACCCAGGGACTGAACCCCGTCTTCTGCATTGCAGGCAGATTCTTTACCATCTGAACCACCAGGGAATAAATGGTCAGTCTTGGAATTTAGAAAGTATCTGATCCTTGGCTGGATGATCATATGACATAGATATCTTAGAGGTAATCAGATATATGATACCCTTCCTCCGCCTTCCTGGGTGGCTTAGATGGTAAAGAATCTGTCTGCAATGCAGGAGAGCTGGGTTCAATCTGTGGATTGGAAAGATCTGGAGAAGGGCATAGCAACCCACTCCAGTATTCTTGCCTAGAGAATCCCCATGGACAGAGGAGCCTGGTGAGCTATGTTCCATGGGGTTGCAAAGAGCTATTCATGAGTGAGCAACTAAGCCCAAAAGGCCACCTTTAAACTCTGTTTTGAAATTTCACTATACATTCTCAGTATAGAATTTCTTTTTTAATATTGCTTAGAACTTATAGGTCTTTTTGAACCTTTTGATTAGCGTCTTTCATAGTTCTAGAATACCCTCAGGTATTACATTTTCAAACATCTTGTCTGCCTTACATTTACATTTTCCTCTTCTTAAGTTCTGCTTAAATGTATATTAGATCTTCTCAATCTATAATCTCTCCTCTGTTTCACACCATCATTGCTATCTCTTCTCTGTGCTGTCTTCGGGATACTTTACTCTGATTTTCCAGATCTATAATCTTATCTTCAGCTGAGTGGTTTAATGTGCTGTTAAACTCTCCCATTGAAGATTATTTTGAGTATATTTCAGCTTCTTGCAATTACATGGTTAAAGTTATTGCAAGTCTTGATTAAATCAGTAATTTATTTGACTTTTTTGAATTAACTTAAAATATGTTTATATGATTCCAGAGTCTTCCATCTTGGAAATTACTTGTAGACTATTATATATATTGATATTTGACTCAGAAAATCATGAAAACAAACAAGGTATTATAGCCACTTTAACTTACGGTAGCAAATATCTGATTGAACATCTTTAAGACAATCATAGTTAAGGAATTGGAATTTTTCCAAAGCTTTATTCTATATTTTACATTCTTAAATGCAAAATTTTCTTCTTTTATCCTTAATCTTTATAAAAAGAAGTCCAGACATGTTTCTGATATATTTAGTTAGGATTATCCTAAAAAGATTTTAAGAGTGTACCTAGTATTTATTTAATGTTATTTTTAAAAAATATAAGCTTTCATAGCAATTAGGCTTATAAAATAGTGTATCTTTTATATATGCATCTTTGTGAAGTAAAATATGCAGTGTTGCAACGCTGATTTCTCTATGGTTTCCTGAGTTTTGAATGGTTAAAAAAAAAAAAAGTTATCAAGTTCATGCCTGCAGTCAACTTTTTGACTTGAATAAAATGAAACTGGCTTAAAACTATTAAACATTTTGAAACACTCAGAAGGGGCTGGTTTTCTTTTCATTTCTTCAGTGATGTGCAGGATGTTGCAGGTCAACCAGGCATATTGAAATGTGCAATGTTAATCTCTGTAGATATTTCTGTAATTGATTATAAACTTATTTTGACAAAAATCTTTCATAGTATCTGCATTTTTATAGAGACATTTAAATATTGGCACTGCCCAAATCAACAGCTGCAGAATTGTGGGTTATACACATGTGATACAGATTTTTAAAGTACAGGTAAAACAGGTAAAATAGTTCTAGAGAAGACATGCAACTCCTTGATGATTAGAAATGGACAGTCTCAAGAGTTGCTACAAAAATTTATCTAAAGAAATCCTATTGGACTATTTCTAGCTCTTGTAAATCCTTCTATCTCCTTTGGGGAAGTTATTTTGTAGGAAATTAAGTATTTATGATAAGCACTTGGAGGTATGGTTTTGGTATATGAAATAAAATTATGTACACAGCATTTGGTTATATTCTTTTCAGATTTTAAGTATGTTTACTGAAGAAGACCATTTCATTCCAAAGTTCCAAGAATCCAATTCAACATGGCTAAGGGATCACCTTGGCTGCAAACAAGGGTGCAGATATTGCCATTGGGGCTTGGTCTCTCTCTAGTTATCTTTTATTCCCATTTCCTCTGAACCAGCTGCTCACAGGCAATCATTCTTCACATGGTAGGCCCCAGGCTTATAGTCTGGCAGAAAGGGAGAGCTGACACCTCTCAGTAGTAACAACAAAGTCCCAGGTTGTGTACAGCTGGATCAACCAAGATTGCTGGCTCTTGCTGAGCCAGTCACCATAGCTAATGGGATGGGAAACACTTAATAGCTAGACTTAGTTCATGAGCCCTCAACACAACCACAAACTCATGAGACCTGTAGAGGCTGGAGTACCAGGGAAGGTCAGCTCACTGGACTACAGGGAATGAGAGATGAAGATTTTCCCCATATACCAAAAATGTCTTGTGGTTAGAAGATAAAATTGTCATTATACAAAGTTGTTGCTGAGCTGTGAAAGGCAACAGGATTCTTGGCTTCCAGAGGAGAGGAATTCAATCCGAGGCCAGTGACAAGTCTTGATCACTCAGAGCTTTTGTATAATAAAGTTTTATTAAGTATAAAAGAGATAGAGAAAGCTTCTGACAGACGCAAGAAGAGGGCAGAAAGAGTGCCCCTCTGATAGCCTTTAGTGGTATGTTATATACCTATTGGACTTCCCTGGTGGCTCAGACAGTAGAATGTCTGCCTACAATGTGGGAGACCCAGGTTCAATTCCTGGGTTGGGAAGATACCCTGGAGAAGGAAATGGCAACTCACTCCAGTATTCTTGCCTGGAAAATCCCATGGACGGAAAAGCCTGGTAGGCTACAGTCCATGGGGTCACAAAAAGTCTGACAAGACTGAGCTACTTCACTTTATCAGCAAGCTGTTAATTAGAGAAAGGAGATATCTCAAAACTCAGAGTGGCACCAGGCCCCTCACTCACAACATGCATTTTGAGATAACACTGGTACCAGGTGAGTCATCTCGGGCCATAAAATGATTGACATGAATCTTGAAGAAAGGCAGTTTTCCAAGTAAATACATAGTTTCATTAACATACATTAGGAGAACAATGTATGAGTAAAACATACTGGTTTGATGAGCCCTTATGGGTTCTGAGCCTTAAGCGAATTGACTTGAAGAAAGACAGTCTAGGGTAGATACATAGGTCATTAACATAGCTTAAGAAAACCATTTCCATTGGAAAAATGCATTGGTTAGCTCAAGGTTTGAGAAAAGTTAAGTTCAGGTGGAGCCAGGTGTCATCAAGGCAATACAAATTTTAAGAGAAACCTCCTTTTAAATTTGTATAGAGAAGGAAAAGATCTGACACTCGTAGTTTGTTTCCTCCTGCCACTTAGAGAAAAAAAGCTTGACACTTGCAGCCTATTTCCTCCCTTTGGAGATTCCTAGCCTTCCTGCCTGTTACCCTCTCAATTAGGTAGGCAAATACTGCAGAAATCTAACCTAACATCTAATATAAAGTGATATGGGTGTGTGCACCAAACAAATCCTTTAAAAACAAAAAGGCCTGTTTGTCTGTCTTGGAGCATTCAATCTCTTGATGATCTGTAGAAATAGATTTTCATTCTCTGGCTCCAGCTTGACCAAATCTGCTAGTTTCATAATTACAGAGTTTAGAAAAGACTAGAATAAAAGAAATCTAGTTAAAATATGCCCTTTTATGGTCACAGTCAAACATTTTGAAAATTCTGTGGAATATAAAGACACTTGTTTGCAAATTATATGAATTAAGAACTTAAGGTAGTATGATTGATGGGAGATTTTTTAAATTTATTAATTTCTGCTAAAGGAAGTCACTTAGTAAAACAGTAAACCTAGTCAGTAGTTTATGAAAGTTTTAAACAATAAACATTATATAAGATTCTAATTACAAACTTAGGAGAATTTTCAGATTTTAATTCCCAAAGGTTAGGGTGTCAAAACTGTTATGAGCAATAACAAATTAAGATTCTAGTGCTGATACTTAGTTGCCCTATAATAACTGTCAATCTCTAGTCATTCAGAACCTAGGAATAATATTTATGTTCATAACTATCTGAAGATTAAATGAGAAAATAGGTATAAAAATGGCTGGTATAATACATAGGACATATTCCAAGACATGTAATAATTCAAACAGAATAGGAAACTAACATTTCTCATTCATCTAATAGACCAAGATGGCATAGCTAGCTGGCAAAGGTGGTTCTCCCTCTCCATCCCAGAGGCAACCAAACTTCTTCAGTTTTGCAGCACTGGAACCCTTATGGCCCCATCATGAGCAACCAGCTATTAGAAGAGGAAAGGGAAAAAAAAAAAAAAGCAAAACAGCTTCTTCATAGCACACAGATGGAGCACATGACTTTTGTTCACCATTCATCAAATGCCATGGCCAACCCACTCAACTCAAATGGTGTAAGAGCCTGTGGTCTAGTTGTTTCCCACGTACTGATAGATGAGGAAAATGGTGCCTGCTTTTTCACCAAAGTTACCATGTGAACGTAAGATTTGATGACTGGGTTTCCCTGATGTGAGCTGAAAAATCTGTCAAACTCAAGCTAAGAGACTCATTTACTAATGGCCATGAGCAAGAGAAGTCTGCCCTGGTGACTAGATGGTAAAGAATCTATTTGCAATGCAGGACACATGGATTCAATTCCTGGGTTGGGAAGGTCCCCTGGAGTAGGGAATGGTGATCCGCTCCAGTAATTTTGCTGTGGACAGAGGAGTCTGACAGGCTAGAGTCCACAGTGTTGCAAAGATTCAGACATGACTGAGTGACTACATTTTTTTTTCCCCATGAACAAGAGAGTAGTTTCTTCTGAACCATGAACTTTATTCTAGATATGATATAGCTATAACTATATCCATTCTAGTTGTTGGAGAGATCAGTCCATATGTAGACAGAAATTGGTCCCTATCAAACAAAATATCCCATTGGCAAATTTGGCCACTATGATATGTTTCAGCATGAGCTTCCCTGGTGGCTCAGATGGTAAAGAATCTGTCTGCAATGCAAAGACCCAGGTTTGATCCCTGTGTCAAGATCCCCTGGAGAAAGGATGGCTACCCACTCCAATATTCTTGCCTGGAGAATTCCATGGGTGGAGAATCCTGGTGGGGTTGCAAAGAGTTGGACATGACTTTCACTTTTTCACATGTTTCAGCATAGAATTGAATTAAAAGAGTAAAAATCTCAAAAATAAATCATTTAGAAAATGATTTTCTTTGAACTTTAAAATTCTGAAAGTTTCTAGGCTTAAGGGTTTTTTTTTTAATTACAGATCAATTTTTTAAACTTGAGAATTTTCTTTTGCTAGTTTGTAAATAATTTTGCCTTTAAAAATGGATCAATTTATACATTTGAGCCTCATAGCAGATTTTGTCATTGGAAGGACTTAAAGTCTCACAAACATCAGTAATTGCAGAGGCCATTGATTTATTCACATGTCTATCTATCGAGTCCCACTTCCCCACCATGAGGGCCATTGGTATTTCCCTGACACATATCTGCCTTGAAGGCAGAGACTCACTATTAACATGCCAGCACAAACTATGGTCCTATCTTGCCTGGAGAATTCAATGGACAGAGGAGCCTGGTGGGCTACAGTCCATGGGATCAGGATATGACTGACAACTAACACTCTCGCATGGAATCTTATAGTCATTAGCTCACAAGACAGGATCAAAGCCTCTTGAACTGAAGCCACAGTAATTCCCAAGTCATACTGGGAATTATCTTTTAAAGAAATCAGATAAGATATTCAGTTCCTAAGAGCCCTACACTCTTGTATAGAATCTTTCCCTCCACAATAAGGGGAAAAAAAGGGTAGATCTGGCAGCAAATGAAGTAAAATTAACATACACATCAATGGTTTTATGCATAAGGGAGATTCTGATATTCTCTTGTAAAAGCAAGTTAACAGCCATGGCCTTTGTTATAATGCAGTTTGCACCCTCCCAGAGCAAGTCACCAGATGAGAATGTGACCCTTGGTCAGAAGAGCACAACTGAGCTTACTGTTAATTTGAACAGACACCATAGCATAAAACAAAGACTCTGAGACCGAAACCTTGTCAGTTGGAATGTAAATGAATCCTGCTGACAGAAAACTCTTTTCTGCATCTCGAGGCTGGAATGGTCACAGGAGGCCCTGTGAATGGCTGCCTGTCAAAGCTTGCAGAGAGTTTGCAGGGCTTCCCCACACAGTTAACAGGGCCACGAGAAGAGGAGAAGGTGGCAACTGGCAACAGTGTGCCTTGTAAGCTGTGCGGTTTAGAAGCCTAGCAACATGTTCTGTTTCCTGGCTGTTTTGTTTTATTTTCCCTACACTTTTAAGTATGTGAGTTTGCAGGGAGTTTCTAAATGCGAGGCAGCACAGGGATGAGTAAATGAAAATTGTTGTCTTTTGCCTGTTAACAGAGTGATGGCTCAATTAGCTATTTGCTGGCTTCCAGCATAGATGCGATGAAGCACTTTCCAGCATCATTTAAAGTCACTGTCACCTCGATAACACTGCCCTAGAGTTTTGGTTCTCACTGACTTCACAATTATGCCTCTTAGGCTCTGGGACTTACTTTAACACTTTGTGGTAACTGAGAAAGCAGTTCCTGCCATGGGCCCCAACTAACCAGGTGATGTAGGGAAGGCAGCTATCAGAGAATATGAAATCAGCAGCTGGATGGGACCAGAGTCCCTAACACACAAGGACACACCTGCCAGAGGGCCTGGGATGAGGAGACACTGGGCAGCAGGCTGGGGTATAGCAAGTTGTCTGATGTAGGAATACTTTCCTAACTGGCCAGGCTTTTGCGTAGAAAAAGTTACCTGAAATGCATGAGAAGATTTTTGTAATATTTTGTAGTTTGGGGGCTTCCCATTTGGTGCAGTGGTAAAAAAAAATCTGTGTGCCAATGCAGGAGTTATGAGTTTGATCCCTGGGTTAGGAAGATCCCCTGAAGGAAGAAACCACAGCCCACTCTTGTACTATTGTCTGGACAATTCCATGGACAGAGGAGACTGGTGGAATACAGTCCACAGGGTCACAAAGAATCAGACACAACTGAGCGAGTGTGCACGCGCGTGCGCACACACACACATACTTTTAAAAGAGACACAAACATTGCTATTGCAAAATTTATGTTTATACCTAGTTGCTGTTAAAAATAAATGTGCATTTTTTTCCCTTAGGACTTGAGAACAATGAGATCAATCCACTGTTTGCGCACCTTTACAAATCTAGTTTCTTCACCCCTCTTCCCTCACACACAAAGTTAATAAAATTCCATCAGTAATTTCTGCCTCATCTCTTCCTTTATAATAGAGTAATTGCTCATGGGATACTCTACTACCTGTCCAGACATGCCTTTACTTCTAATGACACCAGAACCTCAGGTTATGCCTGATACACCAGCTCTCACTCCTCCACAATTTTTCTCCATTGGTCACTTAGAAGAAGGGCTTCCCAGGTGGCTCAGTGGTAAAGGAATCTGCCTCTAATGCAGTAGACTCAGGTTTGAACCCTGGAGGAGGAAATGGCAACCCACTCCAGCATACCTGCCTGGAAATATCCCATAGACAGAGGAGTTGATTAGTCAGGGAAATTCCAGATCAGATTAGAGCACAAACTGACCTTGTGGACAGAGAAACATGGTAGAACCTGAAATCCAGGGTACAAGAAAGCAGAGGCATCATCAGGAGGTGAGCAGGGTTCTTAGGCACCCTAAATCCTAATTTAATTTACTCTATAATTTGGCAAAGAATGAGCTCCATCTCAGGTTTATATCATCAGCAGGTGAAATCAGGAGAGACAATTATGAAAGCTAATAGTCTGAACTTAAATATATTACATGTCATGTATTATACATGACATACATAAACACATGAGAATGGAAATGTTTTATAATACACAGTATCACAATGTTTCTAGAGAAGCGTATCAAGTGTCCAGGGGAACATTTTGATGGAGTTACTGCTCTGCTCAGTGCCTTTTAGCCCAACTGTTCAGTAAGTTTTCTTGGCTAGAACTTAGCCAACACACACAAAATTAATGAGTTATGCTTCTGAATATAGCTGTAACGGCACACTTTTCCTGATATTTTTCTTACACTTTTAAAAATAGGTCTCTGCCTTTTAGATCTTACAATCAGTGGTAGGCCATAACTTGGACAGCAGTACTTTACTTTTTTCATAATTGACAGTGTCCATATGTTGTAGCTTGGAAGAAAAGACTTGATTGTTTGATGGTGAATGTACTTTGAGTCAAATCTTAGCTTATGCATGAATTTTGGGCAGGCTTGCTTCTCTGAGCCTCGCGTTCCTCATATGTGAAATGGAGATGAATGCTATCAGCCTCTTAGGGTTATTATAAGACATTTAATATGCACATTGATAAGATATAAAACTTCTATTCTTACTATCCATTTGTTTTGACCGGTCTGGCATTTCCCACTGTTGTCCTTAAGTGGCATAGGCCTAAAATGATCTTGTGCTACTCTGACATCTGACACCAGGAGAACCTCAAATGCTTTACTGCAAGTTCTTCTCATCATTCTGCTTCATGATGAAATCAATGCCCTTATTAAAAAAATCAAACAGAAGAATAGGAAACTGGCATCTACTGTGCATCCAACAAATACCATGTGTTGTCCTAGTGAGCTCAGTTTTTCTGTTGGATAAACAAGATTAGAGAAGGTAGACTTGCAAAAATTATACACGTATTAATGGCAGAATGAAAACTCAAATCCAGTCTGTTTGACATGTCATTCCATGATCTTTCCACTATACCAAAATATGTAGAAACAATAATAAAACAGAAATATAAAGAATAATTTAATTCCAAGCAGGGCTCTAGATCCTGTTAAATTATTTCCCATAATTTGTGTGAGTTTGTTTAGTCGCTAAGTCATGTGTCATGTCCTTACTGAACTCTTTTGTGACCCCATGGACTGTAGCCCACCAGGTTCCTCTGTCCATAGGATTTTCCAGATAAGAATACTGGAGTGGGTTGTCATTTCCTTTTCCATTTATGGAGATTTATGTTGGAGGGATGTCTAACTTTGCTGAACCCTGGTAATTACATGGATAAGGGCAGAAAGGCAAGGGAAAACATAGAATAAAGAATCCACGAGGGCAGCGACTGTAACTGTCACAGTCAATGTTGTATGTCCCAGTCCTGGAACCTCCTAGGCCTTCAGCCATTATTTTTGCAGCAAAAGTAAAGGAAACATTTTTTCATTCAGGCTTTTAAACCTTCGTCATTGTGGATAGTCACCCAGTTGTATCGGACTCTTTGTGACCCTATGGACTATAACCTGCCAGGCTCCTCTGTCTATGGGATTCTACAGGCAAGAGTACTGGAGTGGGTTGCCATTTCCTTCTCCAAGGAATCTTCCCAACCCAGAGATCAACCCTGGGTCACTTGAATTACAAGAGAATTCTTTGACTTTCTCAGCCAACAGGGAAGCCCTCTTAAACCTTGGGGTTACTGAAAGAAAGATGACATGGATTCAGGCTGGGGCACCACCTGTATCTTTCATTCACTCATTTAATATTTGTAGTACTGGGCATGTATAGATAAAACTGCAGATAAGATATAGTTTAGAGTATAATTGTAAAATAGAATAAAACTGATAAGCCATTTTTAATTGCCTATAATATGCAAAGCCCATTATAAAGGATATGACATAAATAAGGACACTATGCCATTCAAGTTAGTTTTGGCAAGTGTGTTAAGTAGAAGAGAGTTGGGGTCAGAGAATTACGGTCTTCAAAACTGTAAGAAACCTCAGGGATGATCTTGTCAGTTCTGTACTTCCTGATAACTCAGTATAAAAGCCAAACTCCTTCACATACGAGATGGGACCCTTAACATCTTTCCCAGACCACCTCTTTGGCTGCATCTCCCACCACTGTTGCCTCTCATTTCAGGATCTAGACTAGCCCAAGAGTACCCTATCCTCATTTCTCTGAGCCTCAGCACCCTCCTCATGGTCTGCTATGATCATCTCTCTCTGCATGCCTCTTCCTCAGGTGACTTCTGATGATCCAGCTGTACTTCCATTTGCCCCATCTTTGGAGTCAGTGTCCCTCTCTGAGCACACACAGCCCTCTGGGAATTCCTCTGTCAAAGCTCTGGATGCACTGTGTGGCCACGGTCTCTCCCATCAGACAGCAGCGCCCTGAGAACAGGGCCCCAGGTGCTGCCATTCTCAGAGCCTTGGGGCTTGGCTCAGGGCCTAGAATAGACTCTGGAGACATAAGCTCAGTTTTTCCAAAAGCAAATCTTATAACCAAGATGTGAGGAAGCCAAGTCCCAAAAGCTGAGTAAAAGTTGATGGGGAAGATAGGACTGGGGATTCAGATAGAATAAGAAAGCAGGAAAGTGGAAGGTGTGAACAGATCCTGCTGGTGGGCCAGTTTGGCAGAAGGAGAGTCTAAAGGAGGCCAGGTTTAAAAGGCAGATGTGTTAGATTTTAATACACAGAGAAACACAAGCATCTTCCTTTGAAGAAATTTGTTCTCATTGTTCTTTTTTTATACTCCTGGACACTTCCATGCAGTCCAAAATAGTCTAGAATTTATTGTAAGACTTATGGTAAGGATATGATCTTACTAATCAGATATAAATCAATTTAATAACCAGTACAAAACGATCTTCATGAACAAGATAATCACGATGATGTGATCACTAATCTAGAGCCAGACATCTTGGAATGTGAAGTCAAGTGGGCCTTAGAAAGCATACTACGAACAGCTAGTGGAAGTGATGGAATTCCCGTTGAGCTGTTTCAAATCCTGAAAGATGATGCTGTGAAAGTGCCATACTCAATATGCCAGCAAATATGGAAAACTCAGCAGTGGCCACAGGACTGGAAAAGGTCAGATTTCATTCCAATTCCAAAGAAAGGCAATGCCAAAGAATGCTCAAACTACCGCACAATTGCACTCCCCTTACATGCTAGTAAAGTAATGCTCAAAATTCTCCAAGCCAGACTTCAGCAATACGTGAACCATGAACTTCCAGATGTTCAAGCTGGTTTTAGAAAAGGCAGAGGAACCAGAGATCAAATTGCCAACATCCGCTGGATCATGGAAAAAGCAAGAGAGTTCTAGAAAAACATCTATTTCTGCTTTATTGACTATGCCAAAGCCTTTGACTGTGTGGATCACAATAAACTGTGGAAAATTCTGAAAGAGATGGGAATACCAGACCACCTGACCTGCCTCTTGAGAAATCTGTATNCAGAGATCAAATTGCCAACATCCGCTGGATCATGGAAAAAGCAAGAGAGTTCTAGAAAAACATCTATTTCTGCTTTATTGACTGTGCCAAAGCCTTTGACTGTGTGGATCACAATAAACTGTGGAAAATTCTGAAAGAGATGGGAATACCAGACCACCTGACCTGCCTCTTGAGAAATCTGTATGCAGGTCAGGAAGCAACAGTTAGAACTGGACAGGGAAAAACAGACTGTTTCTAAATAGGAAAAGGAGCCCGTCAAGGCTGTATATTGTCACCCTGCTTATTTAACTTATATACAGAGTACATCATGAGAAACGTTGGGCTGGAAGAAGCACAAGCTGGAATCAAGATTGCTGGGAGAAATATCAATAATCTCAGATATGCAGATGACACCACCCTTATGGCAGAAATTGAAGAGGAGCTCAAAAGCCTCTTGTTGAAAGTGAAAGAGGAGAGTGAAACAGTTGGCTTAAAGCTCAACATTCAGAAAACGAAGATCATGGCATCTAGTCCCATCACTTCATGGGAAATAGATGAGGAAACAGTGGAAACAGTGTCAGACTTTATTTTTCTGGGCTCCAAAATCACTGCAGATGGTGACTGCAGCCATGAAATTAAAAGACGCTTACTCCTTGGAAGAAAAATTATGACCAACCTAGATAGTATATTCAAAAGCAGAGACATTACTTTGCCGACTAAGGTCCATCTAGTCAAGGCTATGGTTTTTCCTGTGGTCATGTATGGATGTGGGAGTTGGACTGTGAAGAAGCCTGAGTGCCAAAGAATTGATGCTTTTGAACTGTGGTATTGGAGAAGACTCTTGAGAGTCCCTTGGACTGCAAGGAGATCCAACCAGTCCATTCTGAAGGAGATCAGCCCTGGGATTTCTTTGGAAGGTATGATGCTAAAGCTGAAGCTCCAGTACTTTGGCCACCTCATGCAAAGAGTTGACTCATTGGAAAAGCCTCTGATGCTGGGAGGGATTGTGGGCAGGAGGCGAAGGGGACAACCAAGGATGAGATGGCTGGATGGCATCACAGACTCGATGGACATGAGTCTGAGTGAACTCCAGGAGATGGTGTTGGACAGGGAGGCCTGGTGTGCTGTGATTCATGGGGTCGCAAAGAGCAGACATGACTGAGAGACTGAACTGCACTGAACTTAGAGAAGGCAATAGCACCCCACTCCAGTACTCTTGCCTGGAATATCCCATGGACGGAGGAGCCTGGTGGGCTGCAGTCCATGGGGTTGCTAAGAGTCAGACACGACTGAGCTACTTCACTTTCACACACTGGAAAAGGAAATGGCAACCCACTCCGGTGTTCCTGCCTGGAGAATCCCAGGGACGGGGGAGCCTGGTGGACTCCCATCTCTGGGGTAGCACAGAGTCAGACACTCCTGAAGTGACTTAGTAGCAGCAGCAGCAACTTAGAGGAAGAGACAGAGTACAAAATTCCATAAACTTCATACTTAGCAGGACAGTAAATATAGCCATGGAAAGCTTCAGGATAAGGTCTCCAGGGCAATAAAGTTTGATTATATGCCAAATAAGATGTCAAAGCAAAAAGTAATTATCTAAATGCAGCTTAGACATCCTCAGAGAATGATGCTTATAAACTGTTAGTGCCTTCAATTATAGTAAGACAGTCAAAGATGAATGTTTTAACTCTTTCATTTACAGGGATATGAATTTCAACGAACTGACAAACATTTTGGCCAGAATCCTCACTCTTATTACAGAACTTGCTATTCTCTTCAGTCAATAATATGGCTTTAATGGTTTTAAAGTACTACCTAGTGAGTTTTCCGGAAAAATCTGGAGATAATCGTTCTGCTGAGAGTATGGAGGTATGCTGATCATGTCATACATATGTAAAATAGGCCATTAATTACGTCAGTTACAGTGTATGGGATGTGCTATTTAGCACATTCCCTGTCCATGATATCTGAAGTAGCTCCTTGAGTTGTTTTCTTTAAAAAGCCCCAGTCAAAGCCACGAAGCTATTAATTATAAACCATGCTGTGACATGCATAGTAGTCATGGTGAGGATAAACAAACATTTGGTTGAAAAAGAAGTTTTTAAAAAGCAGCAAGCATTCTACATAAATATATCTAAGGATATTATGTGAAACCGTATTATAGGATTTGGCTGTTTTTCAGAAAAGACAAAGTTAACAATGAATGCTGTCATGAATACACTACTATAGCTGAATTTACCAACTTGAATGTATCTAATGCATATTTCTAGAAGCTGAGTAAGACTGTATGGATAGTTTTTGGTTTAATTTGTTGTCTGCCAGTGGAAATCTTGTTTCACTGTATGCCTCATTCGACACACAGAAGGCAAATTTTTATAACATATTAATAAAAGGCTACAATATGCGATGCTTTCTAGCGAGTAGACTCTGAAGTGAGAAGGTACACGATATGGTTATTAGGAGTTTCTTAATGACTTCTTTTCAGCTGGAGTCACTCTCACCATGTACCTCAGTATGGAAGGAATCACTCTGCCCTTTCACTGTCTGCTGATGATCCCTCAAGATCCTGATTCTAAAATGGCATGCTTATTTTTGAGTGAGTTATGGGCTTTTTTTTTTAATTAAAGGGGGTGGAGTGGCTTTATTAAGATGTAGTATCCACAAATATCTTTATCAAATTTGGATAAGAAAATAGGATTTTAATGGATATTTATTGTCTGAAAAAAAAAAATCAGTAAAACTGGAATTGCAAAGAAAGGCAAGAAGAATAACTCAGAAGGAACAAGGGTTTAGAGCTTGCTTCTGGCTTTGTCTCTGCCATTAAGTTTTGTGTCACCCAGAGGTTACAATAAAATGTCACCAAAGTTCAAGTAGAATTGGAAATGACTGAGGCAGGCTTGGTAGGGAAGGCTGTGAAAAATCTAGAATTATAAGATAATATGATTCTCCAAGAGAATCCAGAAATACAGATTGATGTGAAAGCTCCTGATTTTTGAATCGTAAAGCCAAATTTAACTAATAATAAAATGCATTGAAGGCAAAATACAACTTATCTGCAGGCTGCATTTTGCCCACAGGCCTCCAGGATGGGGCATTTGTAAGGCTCATTTTCCTGACTATTAAAGAGGAATCTGAAGTAGATGATCATTAAATGCCTTTAAGCTCTAAGATTTTCCCTCTTGGGGCAGTGAAATTCTCAGACTTGGTTCTCTCTCCTCTCCTAACCAACATCCCTTTTGGCTTTCTTCTGTTCAGACTTTTATTTAAATTCATTCCATATACAGCCTTCTCACCTGTACTTACAGTATGGAAGACTACATAATGAGAACAACAAAAATGACAAAATCAGAAGATGAAAGCAAGGTTTAACTTTAGAATCTACACACAGGTTTAGCATACATAATATAAGGACATCTATGAAATGTGCACAGGACTGCAAGAATTCCTACAGTTGACAATGTAAATGGCTGTTCTACTCCAGAGTATTGTTATAGTGCTCAGAGTTCTTTGGGAAAAGACATAAATGTCTTGTTTGTCATTTAAAACAAAGAATATCGTGACTGTCTCAAAGTCTCTGTGCAGCATGGAGAATTTAATGTAATTTATATACTTATTTTTTCAAGAGAAGCCAGTAATAGACTTTATATAAAAGCTCATGATTTTTGAATGTTGAAAACTAAATTTAACTAAAGATAAATGAAAGTAAAAATATAGCACATAAAGGTCATTGCCTTTTTCTGGAAAGAAAATTTTAATTTTATGTCCTGATTTTCACTACTTTGCAGAAAGTTGAACCAAGAGGAAACCCATGGAATATGACTACAGCAGCTCTATTAAAAGCTGCTGGCTTCTTTCTGCAGGTTTGAAAAGTGAAAGTTAAAGTCACTCAGTCGTGTCTGACTTTTTGCTATCCCATGGACTACACAGCCCATGAAATTCTCCAGGCCAGAATACTGAGATGGGTTTCCCTTCTCCAGGGTATCTTCCCAATCCAGGGATCATACCCATACTTCCCATGTTGCAGGCAGATTCTTTACCAGCTGAGCCACAAGGAAAGCCCAAGAATATTGGGGTGGATAGCCTATCCCTTGTCCAGCGCATCTTCTCGACCCAGGAATTTAACCAGGGTCTCCTGCATTGCAGGTGGATTCTTTGCCAGCTGAGCCACATGGAAAGCCCAAGAATACTGGGATAGGTGGCCTATTGCTTCTCCAGACATCTTCTCAATCCAGGAATTGAACCAGTGTCTCCTGCATTGCAGGCGGATTCTTTACCAACTGAGCTATCAGAGAGGCCCTTCTGTAGGTTTAATATTAATAACTGATGGAGCAATGCTCTTCTACATTAGCCTACTAAGTGGTCTTTTGTTTGTTCTGCATATGAAGCTAGTGTTATCTTTGAAAAACAAGTCTGTTCAGATCACTTCTCAAGAGACTTGCAAAGCAGTTCTAAACTTTTTCTACAGCCTGTGAAAGTGAAAGTGCTAGTTGCTCAAGTCAGTCCCAACTTTGTGAACCAATGGACTATAGCCTGTCAGGCTCCTCTGTCCAAGGAATTCTCCAGGCAAGAACTGGAGCGGGTTGCCATTCCCTTCTCCAGGGGATCTTCCCAACCCAGGGATCGAACCCAGGTCTCCTGCATGGCAGGCAGATTCTTTACTGTCTGAGCCACTGCCTGTGAGGTGGTGTTTCAATAGCCGCAGATGCTTTGCTCCTCATCTTATGAAAAGGCAGTGTCTCCTTCCCCACTCCCTGAATCTGGGCTGGCCTAGGGACTTCCTTTGATCTTTAGAATGTGTCAGAAGGGACTCTGAACAAGCTCTGAACCTGGATCTAGAGATCTAAACCTCCCACTCTCACCCGCTTGGAACATGCCACCATGTGAAGAAGGCTAATGTGGAAAACCACGTTGCCTAAGGACCTCCTAGACCATAAGCTCCAACAGAGCTGCTAGATGACTTCAGCTCTTGAGGGAGCCCAGGCAAAAGCAGTAGAAGAATTGCCCAGTGAACCCACCAAAGTCAGAGAAATACTGGTTACTGTGTTAAACCACCTGGTTTTAGTGTGTGTGCTCTGCAGTAAAAGATAATATAGTTCTACAAGGTCCTGGACAATCTGACCTCCTCTCTATTTCAGCCACTCTGGCCTCCTTGATATTTTCTGACCTACCGAACATTTCCTGCTCCTCCTTATACCTGAAGTCCTTTTCCTCCCAGTATGCACAAAACTCCGTCATTCCTACAGTCTCCTCACTACCTGATGGCAAAGAGCAATCATCTCCCTCCCTCTCCCTCTCTAGTTTCTTTTCCTGCTTCTTTATTATTCTTAGCTCATATATACTGTAATCTTGGGTTTCCCTGGTGGCTCTTTGGTAAAGAATCTGCTTGCCAAGCAGGAGACATGGGTTCGATCCCTGAGTCAGGAAGATCTCCTGGAGAAGGAAATGGCAACCCACTCCGGTATTCTTGCCTGGAGAATCCCACAGACCGAGGAGCTTTGTAGACTATAGTGCATGGGGACACAAAAGAGTTGGACACAACTTAGCAACTAAACAACAACAAATATAATCTTAGCTAGCAATATGTTTGTATTTTTCTCTTAACCTGAATGCAAACTCCAAGAAACTAAACATTTTTCTTTTGTTTACTAGTATATCCCCACCACCTAGAACATAACAGTATCTGGAACATATCAGGTATTCAATTAAAAGTGTGTTGGATGCATTGTTTTTCAATTCCTAGAGATTATTCCATGAGGATTCAAAGTAGGAAACTTGCACCTCAGATATGTTTCAGCCAATGTGTAATACATTACAGGCACTGAGAGAGAATCTTTAAAGAAAGAATCTAAAACCCCTGAAAGAGAACAGTTAGTGTGCATGTGCTCAAGTTTTTCTGGAACATAGGAATTAGAGTTGCCTCTGTGCAGTAAGTTGCAGATCTTATATTTATGCGGATAATTTTTTATGCTATTCAGTTTCTTTCTGGGATTCTTTCCCTAAAACATTTCTGTTTTTTTTTTCTTTCTAATCCTTAAACAGAATTGTGTAGCTTCAATCATTATAGCACCCCAGCATACACCATAGCTTATTTCCAACTTTATACTATTCCCTTTCATCCCACCCCTTAATTTAGGTCTAAGACATTAGATTTGTGGGTATCTACTTTGTAACTGTCTTTTTTCAATTAGATTTCACCTTTCAAGCAGTTTGAGATTAACAGCAAAATTGAGCAGAAGGTACAGAGACTTCCCATATACTCGTGCCCACAACACATCCATAGTCTCCCCTACTGCCAGCATTCCTCTCAGAGTGCTACATTTGTGACACCTCATGAACCTATATTGACACATCATTATTACCCAAAGTTCATAGTTTAAGGTTCACTTTTGTTAGTGTGCGTTCTATGTCTTTGAACAAATATGTAACGTGCATCCACCATTATAGTATCATTATTAGTTACACTGCCTAAAAATCCTGGGTTTCACCTATTTACTCTTCCCTACCCCCTGGAGCTCTCTCTCTTGATTGAAATAATTTGGACGTTAGTGAGCCCTAGGGGAAGGTCTTATTCACGGGAGATGTATCACACAGGCCAAGGAGATCAAGCAAGAAAACATCCCTAGTGCTCAATGTGCAAAGGTACTGGGTCAGCATTACACACCAGTTGCACATTGTACGATGCTGAATATTGGCAAGTCAGTTCTCATAGGCTATAATCCATCCTTATACAAACCAGAGATCTGAGTGCCATGCTGAACTCTTTCCTTTTTGTTTTTTGTTTGGTCTCCTCCTCATTTACTCAGCAAATCCAGATGATTTAGCTTTCTAAACAAGTCTTGCAATCCATGCCCTCACTTTCCTTCAGTTCACCCACATGACTATAGCTAAGGTGCTCACTGTCTCTTGTCTGAACTGTCATAACAGCGTCTTACTGATATTCTTCCCTTCAGTCTCTCCCCAAATCTAGTCCATTAATGGACAGACTGAGCGTTCTATCAGAAGATGGAAAAAGTAGAGAGGAAAGGATTTAGCTATTCTCCCTAGTATAATTTTTCAAGAATCTGAAGCTGTTCAGCCTTATATTCAACTTACTCACCTATTTTCCAATAAGACTAGAAATAATCTCTTTAGAGAATTTGAACTGAAATGTTCTAGTATATTTTCTTCTCCAGCTTGCTTGTTTGTTTTTATCCTTTTAAGAGTATATTTTCTATTAGAGCAAACTTGGAACATTTATATGCACCTTCTCTTCTGTTCTTAGTTTCATTGTCAACAAACAATGGTCAGAATCCCGGTTTGTGCAGTCCCAGGAGATGCTACTGCCTTTTTATTATTTGAAAGTGTAGTGGTTTTTTAACATTAGTCTCTCAGATGCTTTATTTCTTCTCATTATTAGTGTTCTCATAGTGTTCTACTTTATGTCTTTTGTTTGGTTGAGTTTTATTATATATATATCCACACACACAATATCTAATACACATATAGTATAGTATAGTATAGTGAAGTCGCTCAGTCACGTCTGACTCTTTGTGACCCCATGGACTGTAGACTATCAGGCTTCTCCGTCCATGGGATTCTCCAAGCAAGAATACTGGAGTGGGTTACCATTTCCTTCTCCAGGGGATCTTCCCAACCCAGGGATCGAACACATATATACAATATCTAATATACATATCTATAATATCTAATATACATATATATGGGCCTCTTGCCTCAAATTTAACTGACAAATATGAATCCTTTTCTGTTGATGCCTCATAGGGTCCCAGAAATGAGGGAACTGGGGTGGAAAATTCTTTTAGGATTCTTTTTAGCCCTGTCTTTTATGGAATTACTATGCACAGAGTCTTCTTCTGTCAAGATGCATGTAAAATTTCTGATTTTTCTTTTATGAAGTTTCCCATGAAACATATAGAGTTATTAGCATGGGAAAACCACATTTAGTAATTAGAAAAATCAGATTTGTTTCTAAATGCACTGAAAACAATAGCCTTCATTATCTAGGAAGAAATACTTTGAGTTCAAATACTTTCACCTATTTCCTTTATTTTACATTTAGAAACTTTTAAAAATAAGTGTAGTATTTTATTATATTAGGTCACTTGTCATTAAGCAATGAATACTACTTTATTTCAAATTTCTGTGACAACTGAAAATTCAATTAACCACTAATTTAGTCTGAATACTTTCTGCTAAAGTCTATGACTAATTAACTATTGAAACTATGGTGAGTAGCTATTTCATTTATACTTCCTTGCTGATGATTATTTTCAAATTATAAGTAGTAGCAGTTTCTTCCCTTTTGTTCCATTAGTGAACAACTTTTAATTATCAACTTTCTGGTTATTGCTATAATTATATCAAAGAAAAATAGGAATACTCTTATAAACTAGTCACAGAAAATATAGAGCATTAGGACTTGTAGAAATTATACAACCACTGCCAAAGCTGTGAAACCTATACTCTGGATCTGTACCCACACCACCCTTTTGGGGAACTAAGAGATTCAACTAGAGTGGCTATCTTTCAAGAAATAGCCTAAATTGATATATCACTGATTTCCCCCTCTCTCCCACACACAACTACATCTTTACATCTGAATTTAATTTAAAAACATTCTTTCCTAGAAAGCCAGTGGAAAAGGTAAGGTTGTGAAGAAAGTGTAAATTGACGGGTGGTCACATTGTGAGGATATTTGTTCTCTTACTTTAGGTATATTGTATAATAAACAAGATTTCCCCTCCCCAAGTTGGTTTGGAAATATAATGATGTCTATGAATCTACTCAGAAAGTTAAACACCACTCATTGAAATTTTGGTCTAAGGTAGAACCAGAGACATCTCCAGGAAGAGGTCATTTTGTGTAGCTGCAGGTTCAGGCTGAGAGGAGCAAGAGAGAACCAGAAGCCAGAAGTCACCTAAGAAGATAGGACATTGAAATTTGGGGGAAGAAGGGCGACCATTGAGCCTCCAGGCTCCTAGATCTTGTACCAGCTTTTTCACATCCCTTTTCTCATATGATTCCCAAATAATTCTATAAATAGCTGTCACTGTTTTGATTTTGGTGATGAACAGGGAGGCCTGGCATGCTGCGATTCATGGGGTCGCAAAGAGTCAGACACGACTGAGTGACTGAACTGAACTGATTTTGATTTTACAGATTAGGAAGTTAAGGATTAAAGAAGTTAGATACCTTCCAACTTTCATAAGCAGCAGACACAATAAGGTCTCCTTTATTGTGTCTCAATTGTTTGTGCTCTCAAACAATAAGGTCTCCTTTATTCAGCCACGTTTTTAAGAAAAGTACACAAGGAAGACGTCACTTAGAATTTATAAATACCTAGCTAACCATCAGCAGAACATTTCCCCGTGCACTAAACACCCCAGGTTCACCAACTCTGTTCAGAAGGTAAATACCATGGCATGTGTGAATTCTTTTACTGGTTACCTGCATTACTCAAACTAGAAACCTAAGCTTAATACAGCAATAATACCAGTCAGTAAGGTTTTCCCAGATAATTAACAATTAATGAAAGAGATCTGAATATCCTTATTCAACAACAAAAAATAAAACTTACTTAAAATACACCAAAGGCACTTCTTCAATTCTTCCTACTAACATTTATAATAGATTTTTATACTTTAAATTATCTATGTAAATTGGGACCTGCTCCCAGTTATAAACATGTAATTATCTCCAACCTGAAAAAGGGATCTTTTTGAAATATATCAAGATCAAATCTATTGTTATTTGAGTTGGCAACAAATTAAGTATATTGTTTGAAATGAATCACATTTGAAAATGTGTACAGAGTGCATCTTAACATATTTACATAAGCAATTTATAATTATGCTCTTTTTCCATAAATAAAAATCTTAAAGCTTTCAGTACTACTTTAAATATCATCTTCATTACACTAGAAGAAATAATTGTGTTTTTAAGACTAAACACATTAATTGTGTGAATGCTTCTGCCAAAAATGTGGAAATATAAGACCTCATCAAATCTAATGTGCTCTGTGTTTTGTGAAATGACAATCACAATTCTCTCATACAGAGTAGTGTCATTAGAAAGCACAATGGAAGCACCATGCTATCATTCTTTGGAGTGAATGAAGTGTGATATTGATCAAAACCAGGACTCATATTGATGATACATTAATTGCCGTTTTTGGAGTTTGGTTTTGTTTCCTTTATTGTAAGTGATATCAAAACAATATAGCTTCCAGACACCTAATTGAATATGAAGTTAAGCTTAGGAAATGTGCAGTCTAATTTTCTTACATAGATTAATCCCTAAACAAACATGATGTAAGTAAGCTTTATATTTATTTAATTTAGTTGTAGAATCTAGATCTTTGTGTTTGTTATCTTAGAATTCAGATATTCATTAAACCTCATTTTATAGTTTATATTAGACAGGAAAACTCTACTTTGTTACTGAAAGAAATCCTCAGTACTAATAATATATATTTGTACTCTTTAGGACTTCCCTGGTGGCTCAGATGGTAAAGCGTCTGTCTACAATGCGGGAAACCCAGGTTCAATCCCTGGGTTGGGAAGATTCCCTGGAGAAGGAAATGGCAATCCACTCCAGTACTTTTGCCTGGAAAGTCCCATGGACAGAGGTCGGTTGCAAAGAGTCGGGCATGACTGAGCAACTTCACTTAGCTTCCTTACTTAGAAATTAGTTTAACCTGCCTTCTCTCTGAAACATAATAAGTAAGTGGAAAATGTATTATCTTACTATCTCTGACCACAGGTTGTGGACTTTCTGGGTGGCTCAGTGGTAAAGAATCTGCCTGTAATGCAGGAGACGCAGGTTCAGTCCCTGGGTTGGGAAGATCCCCTGGAGAAGGAAGTGGCAACTCACACTAATATTCTTGCCCAGGAAATCCCATGGACGGAGGAGCCTGGTGGGCTACAGTCCATGGGGTTGTAGGGGTTGAACACAACTTAGCAACTAAACAACTACATGATCACAAGTAAGTCATTTGAACGATTACTACTTTAAAATAAGATAGCATCCCTCCTCTATTACTCCTGTTCCATGGGGATTCTGAGAATTTTGTGTGTTTTAAATATTAAAAAATGCTTTGATCTCTTTGAACGAATAATAAGTATGACTTCCAAGCTCTTTTTAATCTACAAATTTTACATTTGTAAAATGTGTCTGTAAAATGTGTCTGTTGAGCACAAAGGATCAAGGGAAGTACAATGAAATATAAGACATGATTCCTTCTGTCAATGGCTTTATTTTGTTTTTAGTGAGATTGGACACTATGTAGAAATGGTCATGTGTTATTTTCATCCTCAAAAACCATTCAGTTCTCTTCTAGTCAACTAGGCACAATAGACACTTGACCAACAGGGTTTGAATTGCACAGATCCACTTTTATGCAGACTTTTTAAAACAATAAATATACAAGAGTTGAATCCGTGGATGCAGAGGAACCCTAGTTGGGGAGGAACCACAGATAGGGAGGGCTGACAATAAATAACCTAGATATTTTAAACTACAACCAAGGGTCAGCATCCCTAAACACTTCTATCCATTAAGACTCAAGCAGTTTGGATAAAATAGACACTACCTTCTGATACAGAAACCCTGTCTTCCTTCTTGTAAACCTTAAACTGTAATTATCTCACAAGCATGATGAAAGCACTTGTCTTGAAAGGAAGCCAATATTACACACTCAGAACAGAGATGAGCCACAACAGAGATTCTGTTGTGGCTCATTAGAACAGATGAGATTGGACAGATGGAACATCAGATTCTGTTGTGGCCACAACAGCCATATATTCTAATGTATTGAATTGACCCAATGCCAGCATTTCTCTCAACTTTAGAAAATAGATTGCTATCTGACCTGCAACACATTCCTATTTGATATACACATCAAAAGGTAAAAAAAGGTAAGTGATGAATAGCTGTTCACATTGTATTACAAAAGATAGAAAAGAATTTTTAGTCCCATGTATCCCTATTAAACACACATATCCCCTTCCAAATGTCTCTGTTTTGCATCTAAGCAGCTAAATTTTTTAGCACCAATCCATTGTTACTCTGCACAAAGTATTGAGGTACTTCTTGGAAATTTTAGTTCTTGCATAAAACCAATCGAGACAAATTTTAAATTAAAAAAAGAAAGAAAGAAAAAAACATTGTGTTAAGATGGAAATTTTGGCTTCTGAGCAAAATATAGCTATCTTTTTTAAAAAAACAGAAACATGGACTATGACCTTCTTAATAATTATGTAGAATGCCAAGTAATAATGAGGAAGCCTCTTCCAAGAGGATTAAAAGAATGAGATGAGAGAGATGACTTCTTCCCTTCTCGTACTTTAGTAGTGATTTTAACCAGGATAATTTTTCTTTGTAGGAGACATTTGTAATGTCTGGAAACATCTGATTATTACAACTGGTTGGGGGAGGGGGGGTGGGTAAGGAGGAGAAATGTGCTACTGGCATCTAGCATGTACCAAGGATGTAACTGAACATTCTATGATTCATGGGACATTTCCTAGCCATAAAGAATTCTCTGGTCCAAAATGCCAGTAGTAATGAGATTAAGCAGTCCTTTCCCATAGATCAAATTGCCAACATCCGCTGGATCATGGAAAAAGCAACAGAGCTCCAGAAAAACATCTATTTCTGTTTTATTGATTATGCCAAAGCCTTTGACTGTGTGGATCACAGTAAACAGTGTAAAATTCTGAAAGAGATGGGAAT
>SJXQ01006803.1:0-18428 GCA_006408695.1 Aepyceros melampus | reverse complement strand
TCAGGAAGCAACAGTTAGAACTGGACATGGAACAACAGACTGGTTCCAAATAGGAAAAGGAGTACGTCAAGGCTGTATATTGTCACCCTGCTTATTTAACTTATATGCAGAGTACATCATGAGAAATGCTGGACTGGAAGAAACACAAGCTGGAATCAAGATTGCTGGGAGAAATATCAATAACCTCAGATATGCAGATGACACCACCCTTATGGCAGAAAGTGAGGAGGAGCTAAAAAGCCTCTTGTTGAAAGTGAGAGAGGAGAGTGAAAAAGTTGGCTTAAAGTTCAACATTCAGAAAACGAAGATCATGGCAACTGGCCCCATCACTTCATGGGAAATAGATGGGGAAACAATAGAAACAGTGTCAGACTTTGTTTTTTTGGGCTCCAAAATCACTGCAGATGGTGACTGCAGCCATGAAATTAAAAGGCGCTTACTCCTTGGAAGAAAAGTTATGACCAACCTAGATAGTATATTCAAAAGCCGAGACATTACTTTGTCGACTAAGGTCCATCTAGTCAAGGCTATGGTTTTTCCTGTGGTCATGTATGGATGTGAGAGTTGGACTGTGAAGAAGGCTGAGCGCAGAATTGATGCTTTTGAACTGTGGTGTTGGAATAGACTCTTGAGAGTCGCTTGGATTGCAAGGAGATCCAACCAGTCCATTCTGAGGGAGATCAACCCTGGGATTTCTTTGGAAGGAATGATGCTAAAACTGAAGCTCCAGTACTTTGGCCACCTCATGCAAAGAGTTGACTCATTGGAAAAGACCCTGATGCTTGGAGGGATTGGGGGCAGGAGGAGAAAGGGACGACCGAGGATGAGATGGCTGGATGGCATCATGACTCAATGGATGTGAGTCTGAGTGAACTCCGGGAGTTGATGATGGACAGGGAGGCCTGGCGTACTGTGATTCATGGGGTGGCAAAGAGTCGGACACGACTGCGCGGTTGAACTGAACTGAACTTCCCATAGAATACACCTTAGGATTCAGATATTTAGTTGGAATAAATTTTTAGATAGGGTCAACAAAACTATTAGGTAGAAATGGTAGAAATACTGTGTACATTGGTTGTAGAAAACTGAACACAATCCCTCTTATCAGTTATTAATACCTACATATTCACATATTAGTTACTCATGAAACATTTTATCATTTTAGTCTTCCTTGTTGTCCAGTAACTATCATATGACTCATCAATGATCTGATTGGCATAGGCAGGTTTCATATGTGCTTCCAGAGATTTTTGGAATTGGGTAGCTAGGCAACCTTATGATTTAAAGAGGCTAGTTTCTTTTTCTTTTTTTTTTTTAACTAATTTTTAGTTTTTAGTTTGTTTTGCTTTACAATACTGTATTCGTTTTGCTATACATTGACATGAATCAGCCACGAGTATACATGAACTCCCAATCTCGACCCCCACCTCCCCCCTCCCACCCCACACCTTCTCTCTGGATTATCCCCGTGCATCAGTTCCAAGCATCCTGCATCCTGCATCAAACCTGGACTGGAAATTCATTTCACTTATGATATCATACATGTTACATTGCCACTCTGCCAACTCATCCCACCCTCTCCCTCTCCCACAGAGTCCAAAAGGCCGTTCTATACATCTGTGTCTAAAGAGGCTAGTTTCAACTGGTCCATTGCCTATATGATTTGCATAGGTACACTGCATCTGTGCCCCTGTATGAGGCCTTCAGTTCAGTTCTGCTCATTTGTTGTGTTCGACTGCGACCCCATGAATTGCAGCATGCCAGGCCTCCCTGTCCATCACCAATTCCCACGTCCACCCAAACTCATGTCCATCAAGTTGGTGATGCCATCCAGCCATCTCATCCTCTGTCATCCCCTTATCCTCCTGCCCTCAATCCCTCTCAGCATCAGGGTCTTTTCCAATGAGTCAACTCTTCACATGAGGTGGCCAAAGTATTGGAATTTCAGCTTTAGCATCAGTCCTTCCAATGAAGACCCAAGACTGGTCTCCTTTAGGATGGACTGGTTGGATCTCCTTTCAGGCCAAAGGACTCTCAAGAGTCTTCTCCAGCACCACAGTTCAAAAGCTTCATTTCTTCGGTGCTCAGCTTTCTTCACAGTCCAACTCTCACATCCATACATGACCATTAGAAAAACCATAGCCTTGACTAGACAGACCTTTGTTGGAAAAGTAATATCTCTGCTTTTTAATATATTATCTAGGTTGGTCATAACTTTCCTTCCAAGGAGTAAGCATCTTTTAATTTTATGGCTGCAATCACCATCTGCAGTGATTTTGGAGCCCCCCAAAATAAAGTTTGACACTGGTTCCCCCATTTCCCCATCTATTTGCCATGAAATGATGGGACCAGATGCCATAATTTTAGTTTTATGAATGTTGAGCTTTAAGCCAACTTCTTCACTCTCCACTTTCATCAAAAGCTAATCAAATATTCCACTTATTTTAACCTTTCTTGCCTCTAAAGTCAAAGAGAAATATGCTAATTATACATATTTAGTCAATGGAGATGTCCCTTGCAGGCAGTATGCTAGTTTTCTATAGTCAAGTTTAAAAATGTGGCTATATTGAAATAAATGTCAAACAGCAGAGTCATTAAAATAAAACCTGCTGTTCAATTCATAGACACACGGTTCAAGAACACCAACAACAATCAAATTTTTTATAGAAAACTTGTCAGAAGCAATTTTAATTTTACTTGACATTAGCAAAAACTACAAGATGAAAAAACACTGTTTTGGCAAAGAGATCTTATGGTAAGTTCTGAGTAAATAAGCCAGCACTATTTGCATAATCAAAACTTACCAAATAACCATTAATAGATAAATTAGGTCAAGCCTATGTGCATATATAAACTGAATATAAAAATTTTAGTTACTAAATCAGTATTCTATTTTCTGATTTTGAAAAAAAAAAAAAACAGTTATTTCAGTTTGCTTCCAAACGTCCAATTTTTGATCCTTATTAGTAATTCAAATGAGCAGAGGAAGAGTGTTCAAGATGGCGGGATAGGAAGACCCTGAGCTCATCTCCTTTTATGGACACACCAAATTTACTACTAACACTGATGAGAAAGATTGGAATACTAGGAGAAAAAATATCTTCTACAGCTAAAGATATAAAAAAGTAAAAACAACAAGATGGGTAGGAAGGGTAGAGATGAGGAGATCAAGAACTGTAATCCCAGGTGTGTGACCCACAAATAGGATAATAATTAAGATTACAGAGGTTCTCCCCAAGGAGCAGGTGGACAGTGCCATAACTGGGGCACATGGTAATTAAAATGACAAAAATGCAGTTCTATTTGCAATTTTTTAAGGAATCTCCACACTGTTCTCCATAGTGGCTGTACTAATTTGCATTCCCACCAACAGTGTAAGAGGGTTCCCTTTTCTCTACACCCTCTCCAGCATTTATTGCTTGTTGACTTTTGGATCGCAGCCATTCTGACTGGTGTGAAATGGTACCTCATTGTGGTTTTGATTTGCATTTCTCTGATGAAATGAATCGCCAGTCTAGGTTTGATGCAGGATGCAGGATGCTTGGGACTGATGCACGGGGATAATCCAGAGAGAAGTAAAAAATAAAATAAAATTCAACATTCAGAAAACTAAAAATAAATAAATAAATAAATACAATGACAAAAATGAAAGATAAAGAGAGAATATTAAAAGCATCAAAGAAAAAGAACAAGTTATATATGAGGCAACTCCCATAAGGCTCTCAGCTGACATTTCAGCAGAAATTCTCCAGGCCAGAAAGGGATTGGCATGATATGCTTAAATGATGAAAGGAGAAAACCTACAATCATGAATAATCTACCCAGCAAGGCTTTCATTCACATTTGATGGGAGAGTGCAAAAGTTTTATGGACAAGCAAAATCTGAAAGAGTTTAGCTTCACCAGCAACTTTACAAGAAATGATAAAGGTGCTTTTTGAAGTGGAAAAGAAAAGGCCACAGTGAGAAATATGAAGATTATGAAAGAAAAAGTCTCATGGTACGAGCAGATATACTGTGAAGTAAATCAACTACTTATAAAGCTATAAGGAAGGTTAAAAAGACAAAAGTTGTAAAATCATCTTTATCCATATTAAGTGGTTAAGGAGTAAATAAGACAAAAAGATAAAACATTTCAAAAGCAGTAAATGTTGAGGGGGTAGTAAAAATGCAGTGCTGTTAAAATGCTTCTAAATTTAAGGAAGCAGCAACTTAAAATAATCATACTTATTATACATATAATATATATGTATATATTGCTGTATATAAACTTCATAGTAGCCACAAAATGAAAATCTATGATAGAAACATGTACAAGAGAAAGGAATCCAAATATAATACTAAAGATAGTCATCAAGTCATAAGGGAAGAGAAAAAAAATAAAAACTAGAAAAAATTTAGATGACAAAAAGTACATCTCTATCAATAATTACTTTATATATAAGTGGACTAAATATTCCAATCAAAAGACAGAGTGATTGAATACATACAAAAACAAGACCCATACACAAATACATTACAAGAGACTCACATTAGATCTAAAATACACAGAGGGAAAATGATATTTCACACAAATGGAAATTAAAAGAAAGCCAGGGTGGCAATACTTCTATAGAACAGACTTTAAAACAGACTGTAACATGAGACAAAGAAAGATGTTACAAGGAATAAAGGGATAAATCCAACAAGAAGAGATAACAGTTGTAAATATACATGCATCCAGCGTTGTTGTTTCCTTGCTAAGTCATGACTGACTCTTTGCGATCCCAGGCTCCTCTGTCTATAGGATTTCCCAGGCAAGAATACTGGAGTGGGTTGCCATTTCCTTCTCTAGGGGATCAAACCCACATCTCCTACACTAGCTGGCAGATTCCTTACCTCTCAGCCATCAGGAAAACCATCTAAATACATAAAGCAAATATTAACAGACATAAAGGGGGAAATTTATAGTAATGCAATACCAGGGAATTTTTAACACCCCATTGACATCTATGGACAGACAGAAAGTCAATTAAAAAAAATACTGGCCTTAAATGACATATCAGACCAAACAGACATATATATTACAACTAGCCATATGTGACAAGCCTACAACTAACATCACAATCAGTAGTGAAAAATTAAATGCATTTCCTCTAATATCAGGTACAAGAAAAGGATGCTTATTCTCACCAGTTTTATTCAAGATAGTATTAGAAGTCTTACACAATAAGACAAGAAAAATAACAGAAATTCAGATTGGAAAGGGAAAAGTAAAACTGTCACTACTTATAGTCGACATGATGCATAGAAAATGCTAAAGATAGCACCACAAATCTACTAGGTTGAATTTATCTGATAATGTTGCAGGATATAAAATTATTATACAAAAATCTGTTATTTTCTATATACTAATAACAAACTATCAGAAAGAGATTTTGAAGAAGGAATCTCACCTACCACTGCATCAAAAGACTAAAATATCTAGGAATAAATCTAAGTAAAGAGGTAAAAGTTTTGTATTCAGAAAGCTGTAAGACATTGATATAAAAAATTGATGACAACACAGATAGAAAGATATACTGGCTCTTAAATTAAAAGAATATTATTAAAATGTCCATATTACTTAAGGCAATCTACAGATCCAATGCAATCAGTATACAAATGGAATTTTTCACAGAACTAGAATTTTAAAGTTTGTATGGAAAGCAAAAAAAAAAAAAAAAAAAAAACAGAAAACCTAAACAGTCAAAATAATCTTGAAAAAGAAATGTAAAGCTGGATGTATCATGCACCTTGATTTTAAACTATCCTACAAAACTATGGATGTTGGTAACTTGATCTCTTGTTCCTCTGCCTTTTCTAAAATAGACTTGAACATCTGGAAGTTCACAGTTCACGTACTGTTTAAGCCTGGCTTAGAGAATTTTGAGCATTACTTTGTTAGCCTGTGAGATGAGTGCAGTTATGTGGTAGTTTAAGCATTCTTTGGCATTGCCTTTCTTTGGGACTGGAATGAAATCCCTTTTCCAGTCCTGCGCCCACTGTTGAGTTTTCCAAATTTGCTGGCATATTGAGTGCAGCACTTTCATAGCATCATCTTTCGGATTTGAAATAGCTCAACTGGAATTCCACCACCTCCACTAGCTTTGTTCATAGTGATGCTTTCTAAGGCCCACTTGACTTCACATTCCAGGATGTCTGGCTCTAGGTGAGTGATCACACTATCGTGATTATCTGGGTCATGAAGATCATTTTGTACAGTTCTTCTGTGTATTCTTGCCACCTCTTCTTAATATCTTCTGCTTCTGTTAGGTCCATTTCTGTCCTTTATCGAGCCCATCTTTGCATGAAATGTTCCCTTGATATCTCTAATTTTCTTGAAGAGATCTCTAATCTTTCCCATTCTGTTCTTTTCCTCTATTTCTTTGCATTGATCGCTGAAGAAGGCTTTCTTATGTCTCCTTCCTAGTCTTTGGAACTCTGCATACAGATGCTTATATCTTTAATTTTCTCCTTTGCTTTTTGCTTCTCTTCTTCTCACAGCTATTTGTAAGGCCTTCTGAGACAGTCATTTTGCCTTTTTGCATTTCTTTTCCATGGGGATGGTCTTGATCCCTGTCTTGTGTACAATGTCATGAACCTCATTCCATAGTTCATCAGGCACTCTATCTATCAGATCTAGGCCCTTAAATCTATTTCTCACTTCCACTGTATAATCATAAGGGTTTGATTTAGGTCATACCTGAATGGTCTAGTGGTGTTGCCCACTTTCTTCAATTTAAGTCTGAATTTGGCAATCAGGAGTTCATGATCTGAGCCACAGTCAGCTCCCGGTCTTGTCTTTGTTGACTGTATAGAGCTTCTCCATCTTTGGCTGCAAAGAATATAATCAATCTGATTTCGGTGTTGACCATCTGGTGATGTCCATGTGTAGAGTCTTCTCTTGTGTTGTTGGAAGAGGGTGTTTGCTATGACCAGTGCATTTTCTTGGCAAAACTCTATTAGTCTTTGGCCTGCTTCATTCCGCATTCCAAGGCCAAATTTGCCTGTTACTCCAGGTGTTTCTTGACTTCCTACTTTTGCATTCCAGTCCCCTATAATGAAAAGGACATCTTTTTTGGGTATTAGTTCTAAAAGATCTTGTAGGTCTTCATAAAACCGTTCAACTTCAGCTTCTTCAGCATTACTGGTTGGGGCATAGACTTGGATTACTGTGCTAGTGAATGGTTTGCCTTGGAGATGAACAGAGATAATTCTGTCATTTCTGAAATTGCATCTGAGAGGGTAACAGGCAGGAAGGCCAGGGGCCTCCAAAAGGAGGAAACAGCCTGCAAGTGTCAGACATTTTATCTCTCTTAAGCAGCAGGAGGAAACTAGCGATATTTTTTCCTTCTCTATACAAACTTAAAGTTTCTCTTAAAATTCTGTGTTGCCATAGTGACATCTGATATTACCTGAAGTTAATCAATGTCTTTTTCTTATGGAAATGTTTGTCTGAAGCTATGCTAATGTACTATGCATCCACCCCAAACTCTGTCTTCAAGTTGGTTCCGCCTTTTGGGCTCAGAACCTACTTGATAAACCAGTATGTTATACTCCTATATTGTTCCTCTAATCTATGTAAATGAAACTTTTTGTATGGTGACCTGCCCTTCTTCAAGATTCAAGTTAATCATTTTATGGCCCAAGATAAACCATTTGGAGCCAAGGTTATCCCAAAATACATCTTATGGGTGAGGGGCCTGGTCCATTCTAAGTTAACAGGCTGCTGGTGACTATATAACATCCAGCTGAAGGCTAGCAGGCGGGTACTCTTTCTACCCCCTTCTGATGCCTATGTCAGAAGCTTTCTCTATCTCCTTTATACTTTAATAAAACTTTATTACACAAAAGCTCTGAGCGATCAAGCCTCGTCTCTGGCCCCGGATTGAATTCTTCTCCTCCGGAGGCCAAGAATCCCGGCGTCATAATTTAACAACAACCTTTCACATCCAAATACTGCATTTTGGACTCTTTTGTTGACCATGATGGCTACTCCATTTCTTTAAGGGATTCCTGCCCACAGTAGTAGATATAATGGTCATCTGAGTTAAATTCACCCATTCCAGTCCATTTTAGTTCGCTGATTCCTAGAATGTTGACATTCACTCTTGCCATCTCCTGTTTGATCACTTCTACTTTGCCTTGATTCATGGACCTAACATTCCAGGTTGCTATGCAATATTGCTCTTTATAGCATCAGATCTTGCTTCTATCACCAGTCACATCCACCACTAGGTATTGTTTTTTGCTTGGGTTCCACCCCTTCATTTTTTCTGGAATTATTTCTCCAGAAATAATGATCTCCAGTAGCATATTGGGCGCCTATTGACCTGGGGAGTTCCTCTTTCAGTATCCTGTAATTTTGCCTTTTCATACTGTTCATGGGGTTCTCAAGGCAAGAATACTGAAGTAGTTTGCCATTCCCTTCTCTAGTAGACCACATTCTGTCAGACCTCTCCACCATGACAGGTCAGGAAGCAACAGTTAGAACTGGACATGGAACAACAGACTGGTTCCAAATAGGAAAAGGAGTATGTCAAGGCTGTATATTGTCACCCTGCTTATTTAACTTATATGCAGAATATTTCATGAGAAACACTGGGCTGGAAGAAGCACAAACTAGAATCAAGATTGCCAGGAGAAATATCAATAACCTCAGATATGCAGATGACACCATCCTTATGGCAGAAAGTGAAACGGAACTAAAAAGCCTTTTGATGAAAGTGAAGTGGAGAGTGAAAAAGTTGACTTAAAGCTCAACATTCAGAGAACAAAGATCATGGCATATGGTCTCATCACTTCACAGGAAATAGATATGGAAACAGTGTCAGATTTTATTTTGGGGGGCTCCAAAATCACTGAAGATTGTGGTTCCAGCCATGAAATTAAAAGATGCTTACCCCTTGGAAGGAAATTTGTGACCAACGTAGATAATATATTAAAAAGCAGAGATATTACTTTGCCAACAAAGGTCCATCTAGTCAAGGCTATGGTTTTTCCAGTGGTCATGTATGGATGTGAGAGTTGGACTGTGAAGAAAGCTGAGCACCGAAGAATCGATGCTTTTGAACTGTGGTGCTGGAGAAGACTCTTGAGAGTCCCTTGGGCTGCAAGGAGATCCAACCAGTCCATTCTGAAGGAAATCAGTCTTGGGTGTTCATTGGAAGGACTGATGCTAAAGTTGAAACTCCAATACGTTGGCCACCTGATGTGAAGAGTTGACTCATTGGATGAGTCAACTGATGCTGGGAGGGATTGGGGGCAGGAGGAGAAGGGGACGACCGAGGATGAGATGGCTGGATGGCATCACGGACTCAATGGATGTGAGTCTGAGTGAACTCCGGGAGTTGGTGATGGACAGGGAGGCCTGGCATGCTGTGATTCATGGGGTTCCAAAGAGTCGGACACGTCTGAGCGACTGAAATGACTGACTGACAAAACTACAGTAATTAAAATTTTATGGTATTGTCACAAAAACAGACACATAGATCAATGGAATAGAATACAGGGCCTAGAAATTAGCCCACACTGATATGGGTAATTAACCTTTGACAAAGAAGGTAAGAGCATACAGTGGGGAAAAGACAGTTTCCTTCAATAAATATTGTTCGGAAAATCAGATAGCTATATGCAAAAGAATCAAATGGGACCACTCTCTTCTCTCACACCATGCACAAATTCAAAGTGGAATAAAGACTTAAGTGTAGATCTGAAATCATAAAACTTCTAGAGGAGAACATAGGCGGTAATCTTTGACATTGGTCTTAGTTTTTTTAATATGTCTCCTCAGGTAAGGGAAACGAAAGCAAAAATAAATGAATGGAACTACATCAAATTAAAGCTTTCAAATTGAAAAGGAAACTATCAACAAAATGAGTAGCCAACCTACTTAACTGGTGAAGATATTTGTAAATGATATACCCAATAAGGTGTTAATATCCAAAATACATATAGAAACTATACAACTAGATATCAAAAAAGAAAAACAAGTTGATTGAAAAATGAGCAGAGAGTCAGAATAGACATATTTTTCAAAGGAGAAATACAGGTTCCTAACAAGCACATGAAAAGATGCTCAACAGCATTAATCATCAGGGAAATGCAAATCAAAACCAAGAGAAGATACCACCTCACATCTGTCAGAACAGCTGTTATCAAAAAAGACAACAAATAACAAGTTTTGGCAAGAGTGTGGAAAAAGGGAGCCCCCATACCCTCTTGGTGGGAATGTAATTTGTGAAGCACTATGGAAAACTGTATTGAAATCCTCAAAAAATTAATAGAACTATTATATGATCCAGCTATTCAAACACCAGGTACTTATCTGAGAAAAACAGACACTAATTTGGAAAAGATATGTGCACCTGTATGTTCACTGAAGCATTTTTATAATAGCCAAGACATGGAAGCAATCTTAGTGCCCATGAAAAGAAAAATGGGTAAGGATGTGGGGTGTGTGTACACACACATGCATAACAGAATATTGCTCAGCCACTAAAAATGAAATCTTGCTATTTATGACAACATGTGTGGACCTAGAGAATATTATGCTAAGCAAAATAAGTCAGAGAAAGATGAATACCACATGATTTCAGTTATATGTGGAATCTGAAAAACAAAACAATTGAACAAACAAAAGAGAAACAGTTGTAGATAACAGAGAGCTGGTAAATTATACAAGGGAGGGGGTTGAAGGAGGTGAGGAACATTAAGAGGTACAAAGTTTCAGCTGCCAAGTAAATGGGTACAAAATGTACAGCAGGAAATAGTCCTATGTAGTATCTTTGTAGGGTGACAGATCATAACTATATTTATTGTGATGAAAATCATTTTGAAACATAGAAACATCAAATCCCGGTGTAGTGTAACAGGAACTAACTGTGTTGTAGCACAATTATCCTTTAAAACCTAACATAATAAAAAGATCAGACTTGTGGTTACCAGAGGAGGGGGTAGGGGAGGGGAATGGGATGAAGGCAATCAAAAGGTATAAACTTCTGGTTATAAGATCAATAAGTACTAGAGGTGTACAACCTGGTAAGTATAATTAACACTGCTGTATGCTGTATATGAAAATCCTAAGAGTTCTCATCACAGGGAAAAAAATGTTTTCTATTTCTTTAATTTTGTATCTCTATAAAATAATGGATGTTTACTCTATTGTGATAATTCTTTCCCAATTATGTAAAATCACTATGCTGTACACTTTAAATTTATAATTGACATATAGCATTGTATCTCAATAAAGTTGGAAGTAAAAGTAAGAAGTAAGAAAAAAGTTAGAAGTAAGACTATTAAATCACTTCCTATCTGTAGGACAACAACAGCACTTATAGTTACTTCAAAGTGGCAAAATTATCCTCATCACTTAAGCAATAATATCTGAGAGTGTTTCTGAAAATTATTCAAATAAAATTTAAAGCTTCTTGTGGTGTATTCTAATTAAATAAAATGACATTTCACTTCAGCATTCACTTAATTAGAGTCAAATATTCCCAAATCATAAAATATTTCTTCTGTAATCTTTTGGTTTAAAAAACAAATCATTTTTATTAATAACAATGGAAAATTTACTAGCCCATATAAAATTATAACAGTGCCTATTCTCAATGGAAGACTGTAGGTAATAAAATGAGTAAAATGTTTATACTTTACAACTCACATCATATCAATTATTATATACACTAAGCAAATAATTCTGCTGTTATGGGTCAAAGCCCAACATGGGATGAATTTATTGTTTACTTTTGTCTTAAGACAGGTAGACAAAAAATGTCATATTAGGAGGAAATACATAAGGAATTGAATCAGAACAACCATTTGCTTAAAGCTATGAATTGATAGGACTGGAAAAGAGCTGAGATAATTCAAGACTGTATTCAATGTGTAAGAATTGCATCACAATGAGATCATCAGGTGGCTTAAAAACAATTGTAACTGAAAGCATTGCTGTTTGAACAGTTGTTTATAGAAAAAAAATCTCATGATGGTTTTTGTTGATTTTTGTTTATTGATTTTATCCTTTTTTTCTCTTTGCAAGAGGAAAATCATTTGATTGGAGTTCTCATCTTACTCAATGGGGTCTATTTAGATGCATTTATTGTTTAGCAAAAAAAAAAAAAAAATTCAGAATATTTTGCTAATTTTTCCTCTAAACACATAGAGACAATAAACAGAGACAATATAAGCTTACCTTACAAAATAGGAGAGTCTTGAAATCTAGAACTAAATGATTGATCTAGAGTAGCACCAGAAGGTTGGAAGTCAGGGCAAGTCAGACATGATGAATTGAGGTTTAAATAGGCAAGGCGCTGCACTTGATAAGGGTCAAACATTGAAAAATGTGACAGTTTATTTGTTTCTCATAATGACAGGTTCCTACTGGCATTTAATGCTGAGACCATGGTTGTTACAAGTCAAGCAATGAAAGAGTCTATTTGACTGAAGAACTGTCTGACCCAGGATAACAGAAAGGCTCCTATTGAGAAACACCGGCAGGATAAAGCAAATTTCATAGGTTTTCATAGGTAATAGTATTCAAGTTCAAAAGGGTGGTCTTGACAGACAGATTTCAGAGTCCATGCCTGGAGACTGAGCAGTAAGAACAGGGACCCGGTAGAAAGATGTTGGCCAGACACGTTGGCGTCTATTAAATGATGACCATCAGCATCAACACTCAGGTCATACACTTCAGGGGAAAGACAGAAGATATGGACCTTCCCCTCTGGACCACTGTAAACACGAGCTCTTTATTATCCAGAGCTTCCAACCCAACTGTAGTGGCCAGCACTGACTTTAGGAAAACAAAATTCACAAACACATTTCTGGTCTTGCAAAGTCACTGATGTGATGGAAGAAACAATTTACTTACCACTTCACCCTCAATTTGTGACCCTTGTTCCTTACTTGATGGTGGGATGGCATCACCAACTCAATGGACATAAGTTAGAACAGACTCTGGGAGATGGTGACGGACAGAGAAGCCTGGCATGGGGTCGCAGAGTCAGACACAGCTGAGCAACTAACATACCTTACTTCACTGCCCTGGGTCAGATTTGTTAAGGTCCAACGTATACACTGTGGTCGGCAAATTCCCTTGGCTATTCCTATGGTTTCTACACCCCTCCCCCATGAGCATATCACTTTCTAGCTTCTGCCACTCCTCAGGCCTCAGAGTTCATGGAGAACAGGCCCATGTGTAGCTGGCTTGCCTCCCAGGCCCTAAATACATACTTTAGTGACTGTACGCTATGCTGAAGGCTTTGATCTATCCATCTACTGTAATTCATTAAACATCCTGTATTTTCACTTCTGAGCTCCCCCAAATCAATGGCATTTAAATGTGCATTTTAGAGGCAACAATTGATTTTTAGCTTTATAACTAATAAGAGAGATAAATCATGTATCAATAGCTTTTAAAAAAAAATCTGATCCCTAGAGGTAAAGTTATAGCATCTGCAATGCCCAAAGCAAAGATCTAGACTAGGATATAGGAAAGTGAGATGAGGCAGAAGTTGATAACTCAACGAATCATGCCACACACTTACCCTCAGGGAGCCATTTGGTTATTTGTGACAAAAAACTCTGTTTTTCTCTCCTGAAAATACTTTTTTTATTTATTATTTGCCAACCAGTGGAGTCTTTTCTCACTGAATGGCCTGAGATCAGTCCTCTCAAAGGAAGCTTGAAAAAACCATGGGCTTCATGTCTAACTGCATGCAGTAGCAGCATTCCTTCAGTCCAGTAGGGAATAAGAGGGAAGTTTACTCTGAGGCTGTTGACTAGTAGGGGCTTTCTCCACAGAAGAGACATAGGTGCTGTTCTTAGGTGGAAGGGCCAACTATGATCTGCCTTTCTCTGCTCCACTTGCTTACAGAGGGATCCTCATTTAAAAACTGAAACTTTGGGATCCATTCCTAGCATCAGTACTTGGCAAGAGAAAGCATTCTCTTCCTTTCATTGTTGTTCAATTGTTCATTCATGTCCTACTCTTTGTGACCCTGTGGACTGTAGCACATTAGGTTTCTCTGTCCTTCACCATCTCCTGAAGCTTGCTCAAACTCATGTCCGTTGAGTCAGTGATGCCATCTCTTCCTTTAGGATTTCACAGATAAGTGGATGTTCTTCTAGGTTGAGATAAAAGTCATTTTGCCATTTTCCTTTTTTTTTTTTAAAGGAAAAGTATGTTACTATGACTGGTAACAATATTATTAGTACTTTCCCATGTAGAGCCTACATACTTTGAATGGCTTTTTCAAATACAGGACCAGGCTCTCTTCCCAAATGTTTGGCTCCCCTGAGGTTCAGAAATAAATTGCAAGAATTACATATCAACTAACTTTCTAAGACTTGCAACACTTACCATGCTCACAATTCAGAAGTTAACCACACATAATTGTAAATTACAGTCATCTAAAACAGATCATTATCTTTCCAGAATTAAATTCCTCTTGAGAAACTATGTTTACCAAAATGGTTCACTGGAATAGAGTTCCTCTAAAGAAAATGTGATAACATGTTTATTGATTTTAACTCATTGCCTTTAACTTCAGCCTTGATTTTGAGCAGCAATGGATTTAACACATGTTATTCACATGTCAGAGACACTTACTGTGCAGTAGATCTGGTTTAAATTATGAGAATAACTTATATCACTTTGATTAAGGCCCTGATCAAGAATCAGAGAAAATCTTTCAATTCATCAAAATGTAGTCAAGCATACCAACTATAGTATTTATCAAACTTTCCTAAAGAACTGTTAACAAGTTATATAACTTTCACTTCCAAGATAGAACAGCAGTGACCTGGTTTACCCTCTCACTTCAAAGAAGATAAAATATGTATTAAAAAGTTTTCTAAACACTGGACATGAGAAAATGAAGAACAGTGAGCCCAGAGAGATGAAAAACAAACAAGATGAATTAAGTCTGCTCCAACACTGCCTTTATCCCATTTCCAGACCACTGAGTGGGGGAAAAAAAGCGAAAGTGTTAGTTGTTCAGTTGCGTCTGAATCTTTGCAACTCCATGGACTGTAGCCCACCAGACTCCCCTGTCCATGGAATTCTCCAGGCAAGAATACTGGAGTGGGTAGCCATTCTCTTCTCCAGGGGGTCTTCCCAACCCAAGGATCGAACCAGGTCTCCTGCTTTGCAGACAGATTCTTTACTGTCTGAGCCACCAGGGAGGAGATTGGTGTACTCTCTGCTGAGGAGAGAGGGCTGAGACTTGGAGAAGACCAAGGCAGCTCAAGTTTGCAGGACAGGATACCTAATAAGAGAAAGTAGCATAGACAGACTCCAGAGAGCTCCAGAGAGTTCTTTTCATATATTCAGTAGAGATGTATCTAGTACATACATATATGAGGAAACCACTCAAAACCAGGACAAGAAACAACTGAGAGGATTAGAAGAAAGAAACAGTGACTGGTAACTTTACAGAGCTAAAATAGTGCCTGTTACTATAGGCAGATTGGAAAACAAAAAACTCAATCTATAGGCAATTGTAGAGTACTTGGAATGGCTTTGCTTCAGTAATGAGGGAATCAGTTCAGTTCAGTTCAGTTGAGTCGCTCAGTCGTGTCTGACTCTTTGTGACCCCATGGACTGCAGCACACCAGGCCTCCCTGTCCATCACCAACTCCCGGAGTTCACTCAAACTCACATCCATTGAGTTGGTGACGCCATCCAGCCATCTCATCCTCTGTCATCCCCTTCTCCTGCCCCCAATCCCTCCCAGCATCAGAGTCTTTTCCAATGAGTCAACTCTTTGCATGAGGTGACTAAAGTACTGGAGCTTCAGTTTTAGCATCATTCCTTCCAAAGAAATCCCAGGGTTGATCTCCTTTAGAATGGACTGGTTGGATCTCCTTGCAGCCCAAGGACTCTCAAGAGTCTCCTCCAGCACACAGTTCAAAAGCATCAATTCTTCGGTGCTCAGCTCTCTTCACAGTCCAACTCTCACATCCATACATGACCACAGGAAAAACCATAGCCTTGACTAGACGGACGTTTGTTGGCAAAGTAATGTCTCTGCTTTTGAATATGCTATCTAGGTTGGTCATAACTTTTCTTCCAAGGAGTAAGCGTCTTTTAATTTCATGGCTGCAGTCACCATCTGCAGTGATTTTGGAGCCCCAAATAATTAGCCCTTATTTAAGCACTTCTCTGGTCCCATCTAATGAATCTTAAATGTAAGATCCAAAAGTACTTTCCAAGTACTTTAACTCCCTCCCAAAACAGTGCTCAATATATTTATAGAAATACAAAAATACCTACTCAACATTCAATAGATATTTAGCATGTACTTCAAACAGAAAATTGGAACCACCTAGAATCTACAACCCAACATGATAGGTAATATTTTATATAAATAACAATTTCATACAGTAAAGACATCACATCAAAAGATAGGAACCAAGAATACTCTAGTTTTCAAGAAGCTTTAAGAGCAAGGAGGGCAGCAGTTTCCATCACAGAACTCTATAGTAGAGAGATTGCACAATTTGGAATTGATAATCCCACATGGAAGATGCTTTAGCATCTTGTTTCAAAGAATAAGGGGGCCCTCACTTTACCTCAAGCAAAGTGGGGCTTATTGAAGCACAGTTATGAACTAGAAATGGAAGCAACCAGAAAGCAATAAGGAAGTTGGGAGTATGTGTGGGCCATATGGTCTCTCACTTAAGAAGGCCTTGTTTCTTCCCATGTGTCTTCTCTGCTCTCTTCTCTCTATGAACTGTTGTCTCCAGGTTGAAGCTTACATAGCACAAGAGGGCGACTGCAGCCCCAAGTAATGCCTGCTTTTGTAGCTACAGGTCCAGATTCTGTTTTTCACATCCCTGGTGGCTCAGATGGTAAAGAACCTGCCTGCAGTGCAGGAGACCCAGGTTTAATCCCCCAGTTGAAAGATTTCCTGGAGAAGGGAAAGGCTACCAAGTTCAATATTCTTGCCTGGAGAATTCCATGCACAGAGGAGCCTGGAAGGCTACAGTCCATGGGGTCATAAAGAGTCTGACGTGACTGGATGACTAACAAACAAAAAGAATCATTTAACATTTTCTGCTGGACCATACCATGCATGCCATTAACTTAGGTGTCACACTCCTTTGCCCAATCAGCTGTGACTTCAGACTGGACACAGCCATTCACCTCATTAGCTTCTGCATCTAGGGCAGACTCACTTAGCAAGGATATCAAATCAGTCAATCTTGAACCCTGAATATTCACTGGAAGGACTGATGCTGAAGCTAAAGCTCCAATACTTTGACCAACTGATGTGAAGAGCCAACTCATTGAAAAAGATGCTGATGCTGGGAAACACTAAGGGCAAGAAGAGAAGGTGGTGGGAGAGGATGAGAGGGTTGGATGGCATCACTGACTTAATGGACAGGAGTTTGAGCAAACTCTGGGAGATAATGAAGGACAGGGAAGCCTGGTGTGATGCAGTCCATGGGATCACAAAGAGTGGGACAAAGCTTAGTGACTAAACAACAATTCTTAGCAAAAGTTGTGGCAGGCAAGAACTCCCCACAAAGGAGGATCTGGAAAGAGAAAGAGACATCTGCCAAGCAGCTGTATGAGGCAGAGGACATTCAACATAGAGAAAACCAAAGAGATTTAAACAATGTCTAGTGCCTAGAAGATAAATCTATCAGCCTTCTCCGCTAGGGGAAAGACAGATGTCGTTATGCAAGTCAGTTCCACAGCCCTGTCTGCCTATGTGGTCTTGTCTTTGGCATGTTCTTCTTCCAGAGGCTGCCTGTCACCCATGTCATGGCTTAGTCAAAAGCATTAGTAGAAAGAAAATGTCTTGAACAAATTCTGTCTTTGTGTACCCTGGCTGGTCAGACTAAATCTGTAAAACTGTATTGCATCTGGGAAGTACCCTGAGTGGGCTGTCGGCAAAGAAGGATGGATTGCAAGGAGTGATGAGTAGTAAGAAGAGTAAGAAAATCACATCTTGAGGAACGAGTGAGGAAACAATGGATGTTTCACGTGAAAGCAAAAAAGCATTTAGCAGGAGGCTACCTGAGAGCTGACTAAAAATACTGAAAATCACCATCAGATGAAAACAGGCAGCACTGGATCTGATGAACATGTTAGAAGGAAAACAAACTCCATGGAATGGAAGTGATTGAAAGACAGATTTCAATTTAATATAAGGAAAAAAATACTAAAATTACACAAATAACTATTAAAAAGGAAATAAAACTTTAGTGATCCATAGAATGCCTCTTAACTAAATTAAAGGCTATATTAGCTATGTTACAGCTAAGCTGTAATGTGGCAACTCAAGACCAACTGATTACTTTTGCTTGTCACCAAACCTCAGATATGCAGATGACACCACCCTTATGGCAGAAAGTGAAGAGGAACTAAAAAGCCTCTTGATGAAAGTGAAAGAGG
>SJXQ01006802.1:0-24576 GCA_006408695.1 Aepyceros melampus | reverse complement strand
ATGCTTGGGACTGATGCACGGGGATAATCCAGAGAGAGGGTGTGGGGCGGGAGGGGGGAGGTGGGGGTCGGGATTGGGAGTTCATGTATACTCGTGGCTGATTCATGTCAATGTATAGCAAAATGAATACAGTATTGTAAAGCAAAACAAACTAAAAAATAAAAATTAATTAAAGAAAAAAAAAAGAAATAGCTGAGTTGAGGCTAATAGCAAGCAATCCCTTCAGAGAGCACTGTATACACAAATGTTAGTGTCTTAGAAATAATGATGTTAAATTATAAAAATGATATCATGGCCTTATCAAACCTGTCATCATAGCTTTCCTGTATAAAACAAGAGAAGGCATTTGAGTGTGCAAAACAGAGAGATAAGCTACAAAGTAAGAAGCTGTTGTCCACCTGTGGAGATTTATCCTGGCAGGAGGAAACGGAGCTTAGGAGAACCAGTCCAAGAGTAGACTTGTAAAAGTAACCAAGACTGATTTTGGTGAGGGTTGGAAAATGATCAAAAGATTGGATAGCCAGATCTTTCTGACAGGTCTATTACCAAATGCATAAAACCATTCTTGTACTTTTGAAACTTGAGTTTCTTCATTATGCATAGCTAAAACCAAAATGCTTCATCCCAGTAGTGATTTGTTCTCTAGATCTTAAATAGTGTTGTAGAAAGAATGTCTTTACAGGTTTATGTATAATGTGTAGATAGCTGTAAAGTTATTTGTGGCTCATGAAAATACATTTTAAAATTTGTCCAGAAAAAAAAAAAGACACAAGGCGATTAATAATTAGTTTTATGTTGTATTAACACTCATCACAGAGATATTCATTCTTCATATACATGTGCCTATATATATATATATATATATATATATGCATGTGGGTGGGGTGTGCTCAGTTGTGACTGACTCTTTGCAACCCCACGGATTGTAGCCCACCATGCACAGGCTCCTCTGTTCATGGAATTTTGCAGGCAAGAATACTGCAGTGGGTTGTCAATTCCTTCTCCAGCAGATCTTCCCATTGGCAGGCAGATTCATTACCACCGTGCCACCTGGGAAGTCCACATATATAGCATATATGTGTATGTATATATACCAGTTATCTTATCTAGGGCGAGGATCCTGAAAATTCCAGGGTTCCTAGGTACTCTGTATTCACTTGTCCTTAATATGCTTACTTCATCAGCCTCTGCTGGTGAGATACCCAGCCACTACTTCATCGAGAGGTCCCATGTTTGTGGCGATGCGAGCTCCACCTTCTACCTTGGGAAGCACTCACACTGCCTCTTTTGAAGGCAACCCAACCTTCTAGCCACTGCTTCTCTACCAAGTGTGCCTCCTCGTTTCCCTACAGTCTCCTCCATAGTGACTTCAGTAGCTGCCCTTTCCTTTATGACAGCCCCTGATGTGAACAGCCTACGCAGCAGTATGTGTGTTACCAGGCTTGCCAGCAGTGGGCACAACGTAGTGCAGGTAGGGAATGACATTTTGAAAAATGCTGGAGGAGTAAGATCAAGAGAAAACAGTTACAGACCTGTGGTTTTCCAAGTCATAGGGTTTAGCTGTGTTTCAGGATGAAAGGAAAGCACTAGTTCAAGCAAAAAGAGAATTTGGGGTAAGGTGAGACAATGGAGTGAATTGGGGTATAAGTAAGTTGTTAAGTTAGTCTCATTACTGAGAGTCCCCCAGTATCTCAGGTTGCAGAAATTTCTAAGAGCATTAAATATAGTACCATGAACTATATGGTACTGTATTTCAAATGTTATAAAAGCACATTTTTTCCTGTTTCATTTTCTCTGGAGTTCATCATCATTGAACACGTCTACTGAGACACTGTTAAATGCATGTTTGATTAAGCAGTACTAAAATTAAGATCAAGAAAAATCTTCACTAGCTAATATTTTGTTGGCTAAGCAAAGGCAGTTATTGTCTATCATTCTAATTTTATTTTCACCACTTTTATTTACATTTATATTTTAAATCAATGTTGTATATCATTTAAAATTACACATTTTAAAACATCTGGTTTAATTATGCTTTCTCTCTTATTACCATCTCTGCTGCAGCTGTTTCCTTCATTGACTGCTACCAGAATTTATTTTGCCTTATTTTTCAATTTTGTTTCCTTGTTTTATATAAGAACATTTGTTTTCCCCACATTAGAGAATCTATTCTCTTCATTATTTTCTTTTTCTAATAGTTGATTATGAGTCCTACAAGGAAGATACATTGTTGATGCAAACCACAGGGGATAAACCATAGTGAATGCACTGCAGGGGCAGAACAGCTTTGCCTGTTTAGCTGGAGATTTGCTGCGCTTGACAATGGTTTCCACCCAGCCTGACCCCGTCTTTGGCAGCGCTTGATGAGCAGAGAACCTGAAACTGGGAACACAAGATTGAGGCAAATTTCCTGGCGTCCGACACTACCTCAATAACTCTCACTGAGATCTTAAATTACTTTACGAAATACTTATGAAACAGATACACATGGACGTTTCCATTTCAGAGGCATAGTTGTGTTTTGTTTTTATAATTTGCTGAGCTGGCAATTACTTTAGTACTGAAGGAAAAGCAAAGAAATAAGGGTTGGATATAACTTCTCCTAAGTTAGATAAAATACACTGTTTAAATCTTCTTAATACGAAGTTGAGTTTTAAACCCAAGATGGCTATGCAATATTGAGATTAAACATAGGTCCCATGTTGTACTATTAGAGTAATATCTAAAATTAAAATATTATTTCTTAAAGGAGAGCTGAGTCATTTGAAAAGACCCTGATGCTGGGAAAAGTTGAAGGCGAGAGGAGGAGGGGATGACAGAGGATGAGTGGACATGGGTTTGGTTGAACTCCGGGAGCTGGTGATCCACAGGGAGGCCTGGCGTGCTGCAGTCCATGGGGTAGCAAAGAGTTGGACACGACTGAGTGACTGAACTGAACTGAACTGAAAGGAAACACAGAGCAGTGCTTCTATGTTTATAGCATTATATCAAAAACACCTACAGTGAAAAATGTTTCTGATAATGAAATAGCTGATGTTCAATAGTACTGCATGGGTGCATGCTCAGTCACTCATTCATGTCTGACTTTTTTGTGACTCCATGGACTATAGCCCACAGGCTCCTCTGTCTATAGAACTTCCCAGGCAACAATACTGAAGTAGATTGCTATTTCTTACTTCAGGTGATCTTCTTGACCCACGGATTGAACCCACTTATCTTGGGTCTCTTGCTCTTGCAGGCAGATTCTTTAACACTGAACCACTTAGGAAGCCCCAGTGAAGTTTTGTGTGTGTGTGTGTGTGTGTGTGTTAGTCACTTAGCCATGTCCAACTCTTCGTGACTCCAAGGACTGTAGACCACCAGACTCGTCTGTCCATGGAATTCTCCAGGCAAGAATACTGGAGTGGGTTGTTATAAAAAAATTTGTTGCTGTTGTCATTCAGTCGCTCAGTCATGTCTGACTCTTTGCAACTCCATGGACTGCAGCACACCAGGCTTCCCTGTCCTTCACCATCTCCCGGGGTTTCTTCAACTCATGTCTGTTGAGTCCATGATGCCATCCAACCATCTCATCCTCTGTCATCTCCTTCTCCGTCTGTCTAAAATCTTTCCCAGCATCGAGGTATTTTCTGATTAAGTCAGATCTTCACATCATGTGGCCAAAGCATTGAAGCTTCAGCTTCAGCATCAGTCCTTCCAATGAATATTCAAGGTTGATATCCTTTAAGATTGACAGGTTTGATCTGTTTGCTGTCCAAGGGACTCTCAAGAGTATTCTCCAACACCACAGTTCTAAGGAATCAGTTTTCAGGGGCCAGCCTTTTTTATTGTCCAGCTCTCACATCTGTACATGACTCCTGGAAAAATCATAGCTTTAACTATATGGGCCTTTGTAGGCAAAGTTTTTCTGCTTTTTAATGTGCTGTCTAGGTTTCTCATTGCTTTTCTTCCAGTGAGCAAGGATTTTTTTTTTTTTTTAATTTTCATGGCTGCATTCATGGTCCATAGTGAATTTGGAGCCCAGAGAAATAGTCTATCACTGTTTCCATTGCTTCCCCATCTATTTGCCATGGAGTGATGGCCCAGATGCCATAATCTTAGTTTTTTGAATGTTGCATTTTAAGTCAGCTTTTTCATCTCCTCTTTCACTTTCATCAAGAGGTTGCTTAATTTCTCTCTGCTTTCTGCCATAAGGTGGTGTCTTCTGCATATCTGACGTTATTGATATTTCTCCTGGAAATCTTGATTCCAGCTTGTGTTTCATCCAGCCTGGCATTTGACATAATGTTTTCTGCATAAAAGTTAAATATGCAGGGTCACATGTGCAGCCTTGATGTACCCCTTTCCCAATTTTATATCATCAAATCTTCATAATGATGCTAAATTGTTACAGTTTTCACTAAGCAGAAGAGAAAGGTGAAAATCATAAAATATAATGAATCTGCTGAACATCACAAATATTTTAAGAAACAGAAGTGGCATTGGAATTCTAGCCTGTTGACTGCTCCAGTAAGGTTCTTTCCTCCTTTGTGGGGGTAATAAAAGTTTCAGCAGTCTACAGGTCAAGAAGCTGAGATTCTAACTCAAGATCTGTCATTCATTTGATATTTGACCAATGAAAAGTCATTTTGCATCGCTGGGACCAGATCCAGAGATAAATTTCAGTATTTCCCTTTTTAACAACAATGGTAAATGATCTAACAACACTAACCTCCTGCAAAAAGCCCACAATGTCACTGAGACCATATTCTCTTAGTATTTGTGACAAATTAATAAATGTTATAATTACATGGGAATGAAATTTCCAAAATGTATTTATTTAATTTACCTGTCATATAAATGAATGTTTATTTGATTTTAAAAATTGTCACCTTAAATAAGAGTGAAATATTTAACAAGAGATTCTGAACTTTCCAAATTTCAGTGGATATTATCTTATTTAACCCTTCTATATCAAGCCAGTAAATGTCAAACTTTTAAAAAGAGCTATTTTAGGAAGAGAGATTCCAAATGCATTTTCATTTGAGATTATTTTGATTATAGTAATAACTTCTTAATATTTAATACTTGGTTTTTCATTATATCTTTGGTCTGCCAGAGTTTTCACATTATTGCAACAATATAAAAGAAGAGAGCTTAGTGAAATACACTTTTAATTTCAAATTCTAAAAGACAGAAATGAAAAGCTTTTTTTTATTCTTTAAAAACTACACTTGAACACCTTGCATTTTTACAAATTGATTTATGTTTGAAACAGTACACTAATTCATTTAAATGTACAAGTATAGAAATCTATTTATTATGGCAAATTACTTCATTTTATTTTGTAATAATTACAGAACCATATTTTGAGGTTTATATTCATAGATTCTGATTGTGGATAATATTCCTCTTATAATAGTACAAAAGAAGATAAGAGGAATTCATCGTAATTTGGTATCTAAATGGAATGAGAAAAATCTTGCATGATTGCTATGCTAATTGCTGGGGTAGTTTCTAGCTAAGAGAGCTAAAAGAATTTAAAAAATTCTTTTGAAAACATTAAAGTGAATACTTCATTTTATAACCAGATGGCTAAATATAAGAAGTAGCCAAATATTTTTTTTTTAATTCAGAATTTCACTAACCTAAATACACACACTACTTTTAAATGAATTATTGGAATGATGAACATATTAACCCTTTTCAGACATGAAAGTACTAAGAAACCATCATAGTAAACTTCAGCTAAAATTTTAGAGCAAGTTTAAAGTATAATTTATAAAAGAATGAAATTTGATGAGCTTGTGATTCTTAAAGGTCAACATTCACAAGAAGATTATGGGATCTGATCCCATCACTTCATGGGAAATAGATGGGGAAACACTGGAAACAGTGTCAGACTTTATTTTGGGGGGCTCCAAAATCACTGCAGATGGTGACTGCAGCCGTGAAATTAAAAGATGTTTACTCATTGGAAGAAAAGTTATGATGAACCTAGATAACATATTCCGGAGAAGACAATGGCACCCCACTCCAGTACTCTTGCCTGGAAAATCCCATGGACAGAGGAGCCTGGTAGGCTGCAGTCCATGGGGTCGCTAGGAGTCGGACACGACTGAGCAACTTCCCTTTCACTTTCTGCTTTCATGCATTGGAGAAGGAAATGGCAACCCACTCCAGTGTTCTTGCCTGGAGAATCCAGGGATGGCGGAGCCTGGTGGGCTGCCATCTATGGAGTCGCACAGAGTCAGACATGACTGATGTGACTTAGCAGCAGTAGCAGATAACATATTCAGGTCCATCAAGTCGAGGCTATGGTTTTTCCAGTAGTCATGTATGGATGTGAGAGTTGGACTCTGAAGAAGGCTGAGCGCCAAAGAATTGACGCTTTTGAACTGTGATGTTGGAGAAGACTCTTGAGAGTCCCGTGGACTGCAATGATATCCAACCAGTCCATTCTGAAGGAGATCAGCCCTGGGATTTCTTTGGAAGAAATGATGCTAAAGCTGAAACTCCTGTACTTTGGCCACCTCATGCGAAGAGTTGACTCATTGGAAAAAACTCTGATGCTGGGAGGGATTGGGGACAGGAGGAGAAGGGGACGAGAGAGGATGAAATGGCTGGATGGCAACACTGAATCGATGGACGTGAGTCTGAGTGAACTCTGGGAGTTGGTGATGGCAAGGGAGGCCTGGCGTGCTGTGATTCGTGGGGTCGCAAAGAGTTGGACACGACTGAGCTACTGAACTGAAATGAACTGTGATTCTAGAGTAGAAAAATTCTGAAATTTTTGGTAAAGACCAGATCATTTTACAGTCTCTTCATCTGAGCTGTAAAGTTCCTTATGTTTTTGCCATGGGCTCATTAACTCTATTCTTTTTAGTTTCTCTGGCTGCAAGTAGTACTCATATTTGTGTGCTAAGTTGCTTCAGTTGTGTCCGACTCTGTGCGACCCCATGCACACTAGCCCACCAGGCTCCTCTGTCCATGGGATTCTCCAGGCAAGAATAGTGGAGTGGGTTGCCATGCTCTTTATTGGTGGCCTATTTTGGCCTATTTTGCTCTTTGTTCCATTTTTACTTATATTCCCTAAAATATCAGTATTAGACAATTGTACTTTCCTCAAATACTTTCCTAGGACATGAATAGTGGCTGGTTTACAATACTTATGTTTCTGAAAGATGTGCAGGGGTTGGGGAAAAGATACTAATCAGACATAATGTTTCAAAATTCATCTAAGTTTTGACTGTTCTGAAATATGTTTCAGTGCAGTTCAGTTCAGTTGCTCAGTTGTGTCCGACTCTTTGCGATTGCATGAATCATAGCATGCCAGGCCTCCCTGTGCATCACCAACTCTGGGAGTTCACCCAAGCTCATGTGCATTGAGTTGGAGATGCCATCCAGCCATTTCATCCTCTGTCATCCCCTTCTCCTCCTGCCCCCAATCCCTCCCAGCATCAGGGTCTTTTTTTCCAATGAGTCAACTCTTCACAAGAGGTGGCCAAAGTATTGGAGTTTCAGCTTTAGCATCAGTCCTTCCAATGAACACCCAGGACTGATCTCCATTAGGATGGTCTGGTTGGATCTCCTTGCAGTCCAAAGGACTCTCAAGAGTCTTCTCCAACACCACAGTTCAAAAGCATCAATTCTTCGGCTCTCAGCTTTCTTCACAGTCCAACTCTCACATCCACACATGACCACTAGAAAAACTATAGCCTTGACTAGATGGACCTTTGTTGGAAAAGTAGTATCTCTGTTTTCAATATGCTATTTAGGTTGGTCATAAATTTCCTTTCAACGAATAAGTGTCTTTTAATTTCATGGCTGCAATCACCATCTGCAGTGATTTTGGAACCCCCCAAAATAAAGTCTGACACTGTTTCTACTGTTTCCCCATCTATTTCCCATGAAATGATGGGACCAGATGCCATGCTCTTCATTTTCTGAAAGTTGAGCTTTAAGTCAACTTTTTCACTCTCCTCTTTCACTTTCATCAAGATGAATTTTAGTTCCTCTTCAATTTCTTCGATAAGGGTGGTGTCATCTGAATATCTGAGGTTATTGATATTTATCCAGACAAACTTGTTTCCAGCTGTGCTTCATCTAGCCCAGGGTTTTTCATGATGTACTCTGCATATAAGTTAAATAAGCAGGGTGGCAATATATAGCCTTGATGTACTCAGTATTAGACAATTGTACTTTCCTCAAATACTTTCCTAGGACATGAATAGTGGCTGGTTTACAATACTTATGTTTCTGAAAGATGTGCAGGGGTTGGGGAAAAGATACTAATCAGACATAAATGTTTCAAAATTCATCTAAGTTTTGACTGTTCTGAAATATGTTTCAGTGCAGTTCAGTTCAGTTGCTCAGTTGTGTCCGACTCTTTGCGATTGCATGAATCATAGCATGCCAGGCCTCCCTGTGCATCACCAACTCTGGGAGTTCACCCAAGCTCATGTGCATTGAGTTGGAGATGCCATCCAGCCATTTCATCCTCTGTCATCCCCTTCTCCTCCTGCCCCCAATCCCTCCCAGCATCAGGGTCTTTTTTTCCAATGAGTCAACTCTTCACAAGAGGTGGCCAAAGTATTGGAGTTTCAGCTTTAGCATCAGTCCTTCCAATGAACACCCAGGACTGATCTCCATTAGGATGGTCTGGTTGGATCTCCTTGCAGTCCAAAGGACTCTCAAGAGTCTTCTCCAACACCACAGTTCAAAAGCATCAATTCTTCGGCTCTCAGCTTTCTTCACAGTCCAACTCTCACATCCACACATGACCACTAGAAAAACTATAGCCTTGACTAGATGGACCTTTGTTGGAAAAGTAGTATCTCTGTTTTCAATATGCTATTTAGGTTGGTCATAAATTTCCTTTCAACGAATAAGTGTCTTTTAATTTCATGGCTGCAATCACCATCTGCAGTGATTTTGGAACCCCCCAAAATAAAGTCTGACACTGTTTCTACTGTTTCCCCATCTATTTCCCATGAAATGATGGGACCAGATGCCATGCTCTTCATTTTCTGAAAGTTGAGCTTTAAGTCAACTTTTTCACTCTCCTCTTTCACTTTCATCAAGATGAATTTTAGTTCCTCTTCAATTTCTTCGATAAGGGTGGTGTCATCTGAATATCTGAGGTTATTGATATTTATCCAGACAAACTTGTTTCCAGCTGTGCTTCATCTAGCCCAGGGTTTTTATGATGTACTCTGCATATAAGTTAAATAAGCAGGGTGGCAATATATAGCCTTGATGTACTCCTTTTCCTATTTGAAACCAGTCTGTTGTTCCATGTCCAGTTCTAACTGTTGCTTCCTGACCTGCATACAGATTTCTCAAGAGGCAGTTCAAGTGGTCTGCTATCCCATCTCTTTCAGAATTTTCCACAGTTTATTGTGATCCACACAATCAGAGGCTTTGTAATAGTCAATAAAGCAGAAATAGATGTTTTTCTGGAACTCTCTTGCTTTTCCCATGATCCAGCGAATGTTGGCAATTTGATCTCTGGTAACTCTGCCTTTTCAAAAACCAGCTTGAACATCTGGAAGTTCACAGTTCACATATTGCTGAAGCCTGGCTTGGAGAATTTTGAGCATTACTTTACCAGCGTGTGAGATGAGTGCAATTGTGCAGTATTTTGAGCATTCTTTGGCATTGCCTTTCTTTGGGATTGGAATGAAAACTGAACTTTTCCAGCTCTGTGGTCACTGCTGAGTCTTCCAAATTTGCTGGCATATTGAGTGCAGCACTTTCACAGCATCATCTTTCAGGATTTGAAACAGCTCAACTGGAATTCCATCACCTCCACTAGCTTTGTTCATAGTGATGCTTTCTAAGGCCCACTTGACTTCACATTCCAGGATGTCTGGCTCTAGGTGAGTGATCACACCATCATGATATCTGGGTCATGAAGCTCTTTTTTGTACAGTTTTTCTGTGTATTCTTACCACCTTTTCTTAATATATTCTGCTTCTGTTAGGTCCATACCACTTCTGTCCTTTATTGAGTCTATTTTTGCAGGAAATATTCCCTTGGTATCTCTAATTTTCTTGAAGAGATCTCTAGTCCTTCCCATTCTGTTGTTTTCCTCTATTTCTTTGCATTGATCGCTGAGGAAGGCTTTCTTAACTCTCCTTGCTATTCTTTGGAACTCTGCATTCAGATGCTTATATATTTCCTTTTCTTCTTTGTTTTTCGCTTGTCTTCTTTTCACAGCTGCCTCTGGGACAGCCATTTTGCTTTTTTGCATTTCTTTTGCATGGGGGTGGTCTTGATCCCTGTCTCCTGTACAAAGTCACGAACCTCCATCCATAGTTCATCATGAACTCTGCTGCCTATCAGATCTAGTCCCTTAAATCTATTTCTGACTTCCATTGTATAATCATAAGGGAATTGATTTAGGTTATACCTGAATGGTCTACTGGTTTCCCCCACTTTCTTCAATTTAAGTCTGAGTTTGGCAACAAGGAGTTCATGATATGAGTCACAGCCAGCTCCTGGTCTTGTTTGTGATGACTACAGAGCTTCTCCATCTTTGGCTGCAAAGAATATAATTAATCTGATTTCAGTGTTGAACATCTCGTGATGTCCATGTGTAGAGACTTCTCTTGTGCTGTTGGAAGAGGGTGTTTGCTATGACCAGTGTGTTCTCTTGGCGAAACTCTATTAGCCTTTGCCCTGCTTCATTCTGTACTCCAAGGCCAAATTTGACTGTTATTCCAGATGTTTCTTGACTTCTTACTTTTGCAATCAAAAGGACATCTTTTTTTGGTGTTAGTTCTAAAAGGTCTTGTAGGTCTTCAAAGAATCATTCAATTTCAGCTTCTTCAGCATTACTGCTTGGGGCATAGGCTTGCATTACTGTGATATTGAATGTTTTGCCTTGGAATTGAACAGAGGTCATTCTGTCGATTTTTATATTGCATACAAGTACTGCATTTAGGACCCTTTTGTTGACTGTGATGGCTACTTCATTCCTTCTAAGAGATTCCTGCCCACAGTAGTAGATATAATGGTCATCTGAGTTAAATTCACCCATTCCAGTCCATTTTGGTTCACTGATTCCTAGAATGTCGACGTTCACTCTTGCCATCTCCTGTTTGACCACTTCCAATTTGCCTTGATTCATGGACCTGACATTCCAGGTTCCTATGCAATATTGCTCTTTGCAGCATTGGACCTTGCTTCTATCACCAGTCACATCCACAACTGGGTATTGTGCTTGCTTTGGCTCCATCCCTTCATCTTTCTGAAGTTATTTCTCCACTGATCTCCAGTAGCATATTGGGCAGCTACCAACCTAAGGAGTTCCTCTTTCAGTATCCTATCATTTTGCCTTTTCAAACTCTTCATGGGGTTCTCAAGGCAAGAATACTGAAGTGGTTTGCCATTCTGTTCTCCAGTGGACCACATTGTCAGACCTCTCCACCATGACCGCCCATCTTGGGTGGCCCCACACAGCATGGCTTAGTTTCATTGAGTTAGACAAGGCTGTGGTCCATGTGATTAGATTGGTTAGTTTTCTGTGATTATGTTTTCAGTGTGTCTGATCTCTGATGCCCTCTTGCAACACCTATGGTCTTACTTGGGTTTCTCTTATCTTGGACGTGGTACATCTCTTCACGGCTGCTCCAGCAAAGCGCAGCTACTGTTCCTTTCCTTGGACGAGGGATATTTCCTCACAGCCGCCCCTCCTGACCTTGAACGTGGAGTTGCTCCTCTCGGCCCTCCTGCGCCTGTGCAGCCGCTGCTTCTTGGATGTGGGGTTGCTCCTCTTGACTACCTCGCCTGACCTCGGGTGTGGGGTGGCTCATCTCAGCTGCCACCCCTCACCTCAGATGTGGGGTAGCTCCTCTCAGCCGCTCCTGTGTCGATGCAACTTTTGAGACTACAGTAGTAAAAATAACTTGAGTATAAGTTGTGAGACAGACATTTTACAAATGTTTTCTCTAGGCTTTAAAACACTCTTGAAAGATTAGTCTTATATTTCCTATATTATAAATGACAATCTAGATCTGAAACCTAAGTCCAAAAATTTGCTCAAAAACAACAACAAAATAAAGCAATTGGTGTGACAATAATTCAAACTTGGAAAAAGAAACTATATTTCCAAAAGTTGAATTCATCGTTCTACCTTCATTTTCCCACTATCAGACATAGATATAATCATGTATGATTTTATCCAAATTATGTTATATTGTTTATCTCTTAAGATCTTATTGCCATCTGGATAATTTACATAACAGAAAAAAATAAGACAATTACAGAGGAAATTACAACAGCTCTGAGTTAATTTCCAGATTCATGCTGTGCTTTGAATGGCCATGTGAAATAAGTCTGATGTCACCAATCAGCAAAGGGGAAATGGAACTCAAAGACGTAATTTTCACATGAAATTATGATCTTAAAATAATCACTCCATGCTTTTTCCTCCTTTATGAAAATAAGTTTAAGAAGAAGTAAATCAAATCAAGAATGCTACAATATCAAGAGCTATAAGTAAATTCTCTGGTACAGATATCCTATTAAATTTTCATTTAAATTAAGTATATATATATATGTAATCATGTATGTATATTACATATGGCATGTATGATTATCTAGTTTCTATAGCATTTATTATATCATATAATGATTTACTATCTATATTATATAATATTAATTATATATAAATAATATGAAAGTGAAAGTATTAGTCACTCAGTCTTGTCTGACTCTTTACAACCCCATGCACTGTAGTCTACGAGGCTCTTCTGTCCATGGGATTCTCCAGGCAAGAATACTAGAGTGGGTTGCCATTTCCTTCTCCAGGGCATCATCCTGACCCAGGGATTGAGCGTAAGTCTTCTGCATTGCAAGCAAATTCCTTACCATCTGAGCCACAGGATGCTTATTAATAATACAATACACAATAATAATGTTTATTTAATATAAAGAATATATTTATTAATATTATGTATTATGTATAATATGCACTTGTATATATATTAATGATAGCTCTGAATTTCTAAGACTCATAGGTACTACAATTTGGCCTTTTAAAATGTTTGATGCCATTTTATCATTGTCATTATCATCCAGGCAAAGTACATGATATTAAGACAGAATCAGTAACACCAAAATGTAGAACAGAATTAATCTGCCAACTTCACATTTCAAACAGGTACAGTGATACCAATCACATACTGAAACTCAACTGGTAAGATGTATTAAAATAGATTTCAATTGCTTTTTTTACATATACATGTATCTATTCTTTTTCAAATTCTTTTCCCATTTAGATTATTAAGAATATTGAGAAAACTTCCTTGTACTATACAGTCAACCCTTGTTGATTATCTATTTTGAACATATTAATAACAGTGTGTACATGTCAATAAAGTGGAATTTAATGGGAAGACTAAAGACAAAGTGATTAGCAAAGACGTTCCAAGATACACTAAAATGCGATTGAAAACAAAGCAGCATGCCCTCAGCACACCAGGAAACTACAGGTTAAGTGTCCCTGAGTTGTTGTCAGATTAAGGTGACTTGTTTAGCAAAAGTTCTAAACGTAGTTCCAAGTTTTTCACTCTCCAGCTATGGGACAGAAACTGCTGGAAATCCATCAGTTTTTTAGGCTACAGATGCTCAAACAGGTGGGATCAATGTCAATGGAGAGTTAGTTACTATTTTGTTCTCACTGTAGCCATGGGAGAAAAGAAGGAGACCATGGAGAAGAGTTCAGTATTTTAGACTCTCAGAACAGGGGCAAGCATCCAAGTCAGTAAATGATGTTGTCCCCACTCTGACTGGTAATTCTAACAGCCTATCAAATTTTATGAATGTACTGATTTATATCATTCAAGCTTGCCTAGTCTAAATGGGTAGTTTTGGTAATGTGACTCTGGAGTCTACCTTTTCAAAAAGTCACAATCCCACAAAAAAAAAATTATAATGAAGATCCAATTTTCAGAATCACTGATTTATTCAAGCCCTCTTTTTACCCCTAAAAGTGAAAGTCGCTCAGTTATGTCCAACTCTTTGCAATCTCATGGACTATGCACTCCATGGAATTCTCCAGGCCGGAATACTGGAGTGGGTAGCCTTTCCCTTTTCCAGGGGATTTTCCCTACCCAGGGATCAAACTCCGGTCTCCCACATTGCTGGCGGATTCTTTACCAGCTGAGCCACAAGGGAAGCCCTTTTCCCTAAAACTCATCACTTTAGTCACTTGGTATTTATATATCCCTGAAGAATAGATGTCTGATTTTTCCCTGAATGAATTAATGGTGTAAAGATTAATGGAAAGGGAAAAATTATATTACATTTCTAGCAACACAGGTAATAGTGAAGCTGTGTTCCTTTGGCATCACTGACAGACTGCTTCTTCTTTTTTTTTTCTTTTCTTTATCATCTGCATAAAGTACTCATTGCCAATGCTTTGTTCTCCCATCTTTAGAATCCCCTTGTATTTCCAACATCCTTTCCTTATACTGAGTAATTTGATCCCAGATTCCAGGAAACTGTACACACACACACACACACGTATACATACATACACAATAGTACTGTACTTTCCAATGAACCCCATTTATCAGGACCAAATAGTCCAGAAATCCATGGCTAAATGCAATTAACAGAATAGCCAAGCTACACGCTAAGCTCTCACAAAGAAATGGAAAGAACCCAGTGAGGCAGATAGGAAACTGGATTTCAGAACGAACTACTGGATAAAGTATATTTCTGATCTGGATTATTTTTGCTATGTTATCATACTTAATAAAGCAAATCTTGGTCTATGATCCTCCCTAGGGAAGCAAGTAGTTCCAGAACAAACAAGTTAAGTTGCTTAACAGGACTGCTGGAGGAGAGACTACCATCACAAGTAATTTAAGATGATTAGACATTTTCCTCCCTGATGTTGATAAGGCTAAAGCCAATGCTTTATACTCCTATTTAGAATAATAAATTGTTTCAATATTTTTCTTATTTCTGGTTGGTCCATATTTTGCTAATATCCTAAATACAATATTATGAATCATTTTTGCTACATCTGATTGATATAATATGATAATTGTACATTTTACTATATCCTAAAGTAATAACTTCACTCACCAGTCACTCAGCAGCCCCTTAGAACAAAACAAGCAAGCAAAATAACTAACAAAAAAATATAAGTTCTCTTCTGTTGTTGAGAAATTCCTATTTGGTTTCAGGAAAAAAAAGTTGGCTAGTTAATCATTCCACCAAATCAGTCCACAAAAATATATGCTCAAATAGTAACTATATGTATAAACTAAATCTGAAACTTAGATACTATATTACCCTAATATTGCAGAAATAATAATAATTCCAGTTCTCAGGGTTTTTTAGAGGAACAAATAATTAATTCAAATGTAGTCATCAGAAATCTTGGTTTAATATCATAGTAGACATGACTTGTGTTGAAGATAACTATTTCATATTATGAGACAATTGCTTTATGTTTCAATCATCTCTTTAAAGTGAATTTATCCATCTATTTATTGATTTGTATCAATTAAAGAAATTTTTTAATATGTCCTATATTTCAGACAATGTTCTAGGCACTGGGAATTTTAGAGAGATTAAGATAAAGATGTAAAGATCCCCGCCACCATGGAAACTAGTTAAGGCGAAAACCACACATTCATAAGCAACCACACAACATAAGAACATATGAATGTTCTCAAGAATGATAAACATCAGTAATGAAATAAAGCCAGGGTAGGGAAAGAATAAATTTGGGGCTGCATGTTAGGTGCGATGATCCAGGAAATTCTATTTGATTATTTTAACTTTTAGCAGAGATTTGAACATATTGAGAGAACAGTACACATAGCTGGTAACAGACAATTTCAGTGAAAATAGCAAATGTGAAAAGCTCAGTGCATTCTTGACATGCGTGAAGAAAGTGGTCAATTAAGATGAAATGAGCAATGGGTAAAGAGCTAAGACATGACATTGGAGAATTATTCAGGAGCCAAACCAGGTAGGGCTTTGACGAAAATAGTGAGAAACTTAGAGTTGGAAATGAAGAAATGAGGGCTTTAGAAGAAATGTTTTTCTTTCTTCTAAAAATATAAATTTGAGCATATATCTGCTTGGAAACTCTTATATACAGAATATTTACTAACTAAAGAGTTAAAACCTCTGAAATCACAAGATGAAAAAGAGAAATAAAATACATTTGGTAAAGTAGTATACATTTAAAATGGATGAACTAAAGCTGGTTTAAAAAATAATATACATAGCAGTTTAATAACTTCATAGTTTTAATACTGAGTGATTAATGTTTATAAATGATTTATATTAAAATTGCATAATATTTTGTCAACTCACAGTTACCTGTGCTTCTTTACCCATAACTGAGTGATTCAAATTATACATTATGTTGTTGTTTGAAGGAAAGTAAGTTAAAAAGGAGAAGTGTATGGAATATCACAACTATATTCCTCATTCACAGATAGCACATCTCACAACTCATATCATACAGGGTGCTTTTTCTCACTCAGAAACCTTAGCTCTCAAATATTCAGCTTAAAATCCTGCAGCAGTGTATGCGATGTGAGAATTGCATTGTGTGCAAGTCAAACTGTATCATTTCCTTAACTTCAAAAAGTGCAAGCATTAAGGATAACTTCGCTTTCCACTGGGACAGTTAGAAAAACTGAATTTATCTTACCTGCAGATTTTTTTTTTGGTCCAAAAGGAAATAATGTATTTAATAACAATAATGTTTATTATCATACATTATGTATACTATTTAGTACAGGGGCTTCCAGTCTCTGGAATCTAATGTGGGATAATCTGAGGTGGAGCAGATGTAATAATAATAGAAACAAAATACACAGTAAGTGTAAAATGCTTGAATCATCCTGAAATGACCCTCTCCTCCGATCAGTCCATAGAAAAAAATGTCTTCCCTGAAACTGGTCTCTCATGACAAAATGTTGGGAACCATTGATTCAATACATAAATTATATATATGATACTCATTGATATGTGTTTGATATGTGTATGTACATATATAAAAAATAAGGAGCACATTTCAACTCATACACACAGACATAATGTGTGTATTTATAGTAAACATCCTGCCCATATTGCCCTTTTTCATGACTTCCAACAGCAATATCTGGATCTCTTTACCAAGGGGCTTTCTCTTACCCCTGGAACACTCAATTCTACTCTTGGGGCAGACTAAAAGTTCCAAGGAACGAATGTCCTTAATAGCAATAAATGGATGATAGTGCACAAACATTTCACCTTCCTCTCTCTGTTGATGACTTTGAATCCTCTTATTACCAGAGTTTCCAGGAAAAGTAAGCTCAGCTTGTAACTTCCTTTATAGTCTAACCTGTACTGAGTTCTACTCTTATTCATTCACATACCTCATTCCTCTACCAGTGTTTCCTGGGTTCTCTAGCTGAATGAAATACGTCTGTTTGATCCCTTGTTTTAGAGTTGCCTTTTGGGAAAAGCCAATCTAGCAATGAAATACAAAAATGCATGTAAGTTTTAAAAATTGGAGTAAATGCTGTGAAAGATATTGCACTCACTAGATATCCATGTATTACCTGGCATTTTACATTCCCCCTTGACGTTGAATTGAAGACATACAAATACTTCAGGACAAGGGAATGTGACTGGAGTGATGTATTTCTGATTTAGGCCACAGCAGATAAAAGCTAATCAGCTTATTCCATCTTACTTTTCTTCTACCTTCTTACACTGGAGGCCAAATACCCTCTATTGCATTAAAGGGAGCCACTGCTTATTTGAATTTTTCATTACTGAGAATTGTTATTTTTTTTGTGTGTGTTAGACCACAGAGAAATTGAAATTCGTGTCTGCCTTATAGTGACCTAACATTAGAATAACTAAAGTATGGTAGCACTAAGTATGGAGATCTGAAGGAAAAAAATCTCAAATATAAGTCATTATCTTTGTAATAAGAAGGAACACATATCATAAACTGAGACCAACATATTGTAAACTGTACTTATTTTTTATTACTGCCAATCAATTTCTCATGGGCTTCCCTGATGGCTCATTATGCTTTAGAATTGTGGTGCTGGAAAAGACTCTTAAGAGTCCTTTGGGCAATACTGTAGTGCTTTTGCCATACATTGACATGAATAATTAGCCTCCAATTAAAATAAATAAATTTATATTAAAAAAAAAAGAATCCCTTGGACAGCCAGGAGATTCAGCCAGTCACTCTTAAAGGAAATCAGTTCTGAATAACCACTGAAAGGACTGATACTGAAGCTGAAGCTCCAATAATATGGCCACCTGATGTGAAGAGCCAACTCACTGGAGAAGACCCTGATGCTGGAAATATTGAGGACAGGAAGAGACTGGGATGACAGAATGAGCTTGTTGGATGGCATCACGTTTCATCGGTCATGAACTTGGGCAAACTGAGGGACAGGGAAGGACAGGGAAGCCAGGTGTGCTCAAGTCCATGGGTTTGTGACGAGTTGAACACAACTTAGTGACTGACAACAGTCAGCGCTTCACCTCAGCTCTTAGCCATGTTATGACAGGCAACTAACTAAGTTGATGTTTCTAAGTCTCAATTTCTCCATCTACATAATGGGTTTATATCATGCTGGTTGCATGGGCTATTTTAATAATGTAATGAGACAGTACATATAAGATTCTTAGAAATAATTTTGAACACAGAATTTTCAATAAATGTTCATCATTATATTTTCTTCGACCTGTATATACATAAAATAGATGTGCATATCTCATGTGTATAATTATATTTATTTTTTTGTTATTTTTATCCTTGTCACATTGAATTTCTCTCAACAAATCCAAAATACAGAATTTCCCATCAATATAGTTTTATCCCATCAAAAAATTTTCCCAAATACCAAAGAAATCTTATATTTATTATAATTATTCAATTTGTTCCTGTTCAAAAATTTATCTAGTTAAAAGTTGAAACTATTTCGGTAGAAATGCAAAGCTTTCTAATGTTGAGTGACTAAAAGAAATAAATGAGTCTATAGGAAAAAATAGTTCTCTATTACTAAAGAGTTATTAATTTAAACATTTTACTCCAAACATTGGAAAAGGTGGTTATAATTCATTGTCAAACTAAGTAAAATAATCCTAGTATTCCTAAAGTGTGATATTATGGGAACAATATGGTGTTTATTCAACTATGATATACCTATCAATAAAATAATGAAAATATTTCTTTTTTGTGCATGGAACAATTCTTTTGTACAGGAGTATTTTCTCTCAGAAAGCTGAAAAATCTAATTATGCTAGACAAGCAAGATTTTACCTCCATATAATTTCATTGGACAAAATAATATGTTTCATTTGTTGTTCAAGCTTTAAAACAAGACAATATAATTTTGCAGAACTATAAAAAGACCTCAGAGAGCCATAGGGATTATGAAAACCATCATTCCACGGGCACTAAAGAAATTTGCCCTGATATGGCCCTTCCTTACTGATAAACATTCAGTCCTAAAAGTAGTCTTAAAATTGGCTTGTGGATGAACATGAACATTATTGGTAAAACTTAGGGAAATGGAAAATGTTCTCTTAATATTGCATATCAGCATGAAAATTTTACTACATTATTAGAAATGCATTCCTCTGAGAATTATTTAGTAAAAACAACCTCAAATATAATTGCAGCAATTGTGTTCTACCCTACAATGTACATTTGTGACATTATTTACCATAATTTGTCACAATGAAAACTGTACCAAGAAGACTAAGCAACCTTTTGGAAAGTTGTGCTCTTTTAAGCCACTTGGATATTATTTAGGAAATTAGCATACATTATACTGAATGATATACTTGAGACTTAGAAAAGTCAGTAAAGTTTTCCAAAATTCTAATTTATGAGATTATGACTGAAATGGCCATATTACTTCAGCTACATATTTGCAAAGAAGGATCTTATTTACTAATAAGAAAATGAATTTTTTCCTTTGATTCAGCTACCTCAGTTTCTGAAAAGAAGATGGTATATATGTTTATATAGGTAAATAAAATAAATATTATGCAAATTTTTACAAAGATGAATATTTCTACAAACTTTGGAAGTAAATTGATGAACTCATTACTGACTGGGTAGCTATATATGTTTAATGAAGGGAAATAATCCATGCCCATTATCATGGGTCCATTAGGAGCTCAAATTTGCCTGGATTTCAGAGTCTTAGAAAATGACTGAGTTCATGTACACTCATGGCTAATTCATGTCAATGTGTAACAAAACGAATACAGTATTGTAAAGCAAAACAAACTAAAAAATAAAAATTAATTAAAAAAAAAAGAAAATGACTGAATATTCAAATTCCTAGAAAATATGTTTTGTTCCACTATTATATGCATACTTCCCAATAAATATTTGGAGAAAGCAATGGCAACCCACTCCAGTACATTTGCATGGAAAACCCCATGACAGAAGTGCTTGGTAGGCAGCAGTCCATGGGGTCATGAAGAGTCAGACATGACTGAGCGACTTCACTTTTACTTTTCACTTTGATGCATTGGAGAAGGAAATGGCACCCCACTCCAGTGTTCTTGCCTGGAGAATCCCAGGAATAGAGGAGCCTGGTGGGCTGCCGTCTGTGGGGTCGCACATGATTGAAGCAACTTAGCAGCAGCAGCAACAATGCATACCTAATTTATTGTAGTTTCAATTCTTATAAAATTTAACAAAGATATTTATCATTTCTATTTGACAATGCAAAAAAAATTTCTTAGAATGTTTAATGTAGTAGACTGCTTAAGAGTTACCAATTAATTCTTTATGTCCGTGCATAGTGTGAGTTCACCGTTTCCTGCATTTTGGCTAATTTTACGTGTCAAATTTGCTGGGCCTCAGTTTGTTTAGACCCTGGGTCCCGCAATACTCTGGGTGTGCCTGTAAGCGTCATTCTGGATGAGCTTAATATTTGAAGCAATCAGTATACTGAATAAAGTATTGTCCTCCTTAGTATGAGTGCATGCATGCTCAGTTGTGTCTGACTCTTGATCCCATGAAATCAAATGAAGACCTTACCTGGGACATTGGTCTTTTCCTGCCACAAGACTCAAACTGAAACATTAGCTGTTCTTGGGTCTCAAACTTCCTGTCTTTCAAACTGGAACTTTCATGTCTCCGAGTGCCTAGACCTTCAGATCAGACTGAAACTACACTATTGGTTCCTTTGGATCTCCAGCATAATGTCAGATTTTAGGACTTCTCAACCTCCATAGATCATGTGAATACTGTTCATATTTAAGAGCAGGAAGAGTTGAAGTCAAGTCAGAAATAACACTATCCTGAACCATGCATATAGCTAGCTGTCTTAGAAACATCTTGTATATATGTGTGTTTTTTCAGACTGTATCACACACAACAGAGTGGTAAACTAACCTGCTCACTGAAATGTCACTGATCTGAATCAGATGTCCAATTTTGAATCTTCTAAGCAACTTTATTCTTGTGTCCTAAGAGACGGTGTTGCATGCAGCCCAGAGCAGTGAACTAATATAGTCCTCGCAGTCAAAGTAACACACATAGCAGAAAGGAGCTGGGGGAGCACAAGAGGGCTAAACAAGCTATCAGTAGCTGTTTTTCCTCAGACTGATGATGAAACATGTGCTCACCATAAACACAGAAGGGATTCTCAGAACGCTGTTCTACAGACTTTATTATTTTTGGCTACAATTCTTGTATCTACTTCCCTTTAAGTAATGTACATTAAATGTACATTTAATTTAAAATATTTGAAACACTGTTTGACTTTTGTTTTCAGAAAATACACATTTTGTTTGTAAATTAAACATCCCTATAAGCTAGAGAAATTCATTTTTAGAACATTATCTATTGAAATTTCTATTCTACACATATTTGTATCATAATTAGTATATCCTTTTTGATACAGTTCAGTTCAGTTCAGTCGCTCAGTCGTGTCCGACTCTTTGCGACCCCATGAATCGCAGCACGCCAGGCCTCCCTGTCCATTACCAATTCCCGGAGTTCACTCAGACTCACGTCCATTGAGTCCGTGATGCCATCCAGCCATCTCATCCTCGGTCATCCCCTTCTCCTCCTGCCCCCAATCCCTCCCAGCATCAGGGTCTTTTCCAATGAGTCAACTCTTCGCATGAGGTGGCCAAATTACTGAGCTTCAGCTTTAACAGGGCTTCCCTGGTAGCTCAGAGGTTAAAGCGTCTGCCTGGAATGCTGGAGACCCGGGTTCAATCCCTGGGTTGGGAAGATCCCCTGGAGAAGGAAATGGGAACCCACTTCAGTACTCTTGCCTGGAGAATCCCATGGAGGGAGGAGCCTGGTAGGCTACAGTCCATGGGGTCGCAAAGAGTCGGACACGACTGAGCGACTTCACTTCACTTCACTTCTTCAGCTTTAACATCATTCCTTCCAAAGAATCCTAGGGCTGATCTCCTTCAGAATGGACTGGTTGGATCTTCTTGCACACCAAGGGACTCTCAAGATCTTCTCCAACACCACAGCTCAAAAGCATCTTGATTCTTGATACAACTCATTAGTAAAATTTTTCAGTAAACATTAAAGTCCTAGGCAAAATAAAAGCTGATTTTTCTCTTACTACTGATATTTTAGAAAGCTGATATTTAATGAGTTGTTAGTCTAAAATAAATCATCTTGAAATCCATTTTTATTAACATGTTTTGTTGTATTCAACCAAAGTAATAACCAGGAATAATTTTATTGTATAGATTCTAGTGACTTATTTATTCATTCACTTAAGAAAGCTTCATTAAATACTTATGATTTAAAAAAGTTTACTTAACTTTATTCTGCAAGTAAGGGTTCCAACACTTATGTTACAAAATAGATTCTCAACCTGGTTTCCATACCAGGACTGTGTATACAATTGTACATCACATCCCTTAGCCTTATATATATTTCTTTCTTCTGTTTTGTTTGCATAGATACTTTGGGAAATAGTTTTACTAATCATGATGCTGCTACTTTTATTCCACTATCTCAAAAGTGTGTTTTAATTTATGATTCATAAGAATGCAATAATTAGAATAATTCATGGGGCAGAGAACAGTTATCAAGAGAAAACTGATAAAAACTGCCTAAAGCATTCTTCCAGATAAACATTCTTCTTGGGTTCATATCTGATTAACTCAGATCTGCATCTTACAGAACTAATCCAAATACAAATTTCCTATTGTTGAGCTAAGTTAAAAAAAAATATCAGGTTATTTTTGTGAGTTCCATAATGTTGCTCAAGAAGCAGATATATTTTAGCCAGAAACTTTATGCCTCCATGTTTAGTGCATTGGTGGGTTGAAGATTTATCAAATATTTTTTCCATGAAACTATTACAGATAATGACTGGTCATGTCAGTTAATTACTTCTTAGAGTGTATTGAAAGTACTAAATCGTTTTTTTTTTTTTTTTTAAGAAAGGTGGGCTACTGTCCACAGGGTCACAAAGAGTCAGACACAACTGAAGTGATTTAGCACATACACACATCACAATCTTTGGTTAATAACATTTGTTTTCCAGATTATCAAAATTATAAAAATAAAGTCTATAAAATAATTAAAATCATTTTTCATAAAAGCTTAGCAATCATTCACAGACTATCAAATGTAAAAAATCAGAGAAGGAAAGTGTTTATAATATCAATATGCTAGAATAGGCAAGAATTTAATTAGGTTTAATTATCTGTTGCTTTAAGTGTTTGGACCAATAAATAACCAAAAACCTGTCATAACCATATCAAAATTTCAGAGTCATCAATAATACAAGATGTTTTCAAAAATCAGAGCACTAGACAGAATTTTCAGAGAAATGGAGATTATTTTAAATAACTCCAGTTTGCTAAGTCTCCCCTAGACCTTATCCTCTGAGACATTCCGTTATCTTTGCAGATCAGCAAGCACCTTGCCTTAACAGAAATACTTTGCCCATCTGAGTTTTCTCCATCTCCTTATGTTTTCTTTCAAGGTGGTGATAGATATTTTAATAGATTAAGTTTTAATCTTAAGAGTCATGTCTAGAGAAAAAGTCAGTTATTTCAAAGAGCAAGCAGCCATATACTCAGTTGTGTTCTGTGGGAATGAGGGGGATTTATCAGGCTAAACTCCTTTGGTGGGTTTCCAGTGCAATAAAACAACCTAAAAATAAAATAAAATTAAATAAATAAAATCTTGAATATTGTTCAGGAGGTCCCACTTGGGCTGGCAAATGAGTTTTCTCATCTAATGACACTTTCCCTCTCAATCAGACTCTGCTTTTTTGTAATATTCCTAGAGGATTCAGTTGCCTTGGAATATTATTCACTGCATGTACTTTTTCCTCCTTGCAGGCCCATGGCAGCTAGCACAGCACTTTTCCACAAAGTAATCCAAGCTGATTCTACCAATAGTTCAGAAATGATTTATGAGATTAAACCTACTTATCACCCAGAGTCTGAAACTCTATGAGACAGTTTCAATGCCATGGAATAGCTTAGAATTACTGAAAACTGTACAGTGATTTAAAAATCTCCAAAGCTTTCTTGGGAACATCCGGAAAGAATGACATGTTAATAGTGCTCTTCTCAATACTCATTATACAG
>SJXQ01006801.1:30542-58843 GCA_006408695.1 Aepyceros melampus | reverse complement strand
ATGTTGGCAATTTGATCTCTGGTTCCTCTGCCTTTTCTAAAACCAGCTTGAACATCAGGGAGTTCACAGTTCACATATTGCTGAAGCCTGGCTTGGAGAATTTTGAGCATTACTTTACTAGCATGTGAGATGAATGCAATTGTGCGGTAGTTTGAGCTTTCTTTGGCATTGCCTTTCTTTGGGATTGAATAAAAACTGACCTTTTCCAGTTCTGTGGCCACTGCTGAGTTTTCCAGATTTGCTGGCAAATTGAGTGCAGCACTTTCACAGTATCATCTTTCAGGATTTGAAACAGCTCAACTGGAATTCCATCACCTCCACTAGCTTTGTTCGTAGTGATGCTTTCTAAGGCCCACTTGACTTTACATTCCAGGATGTCTGGCTCTAGATGAGTGATCACATCATCATGATTCTCTGGGCCGTGAAGATCTTTTTTGTACAGTTCTTCTCTGTATTCTTGCCACCTCTTCTTAATGTCTTCTGCTTCTGTTAGGTCCATGCCATTTCTGCAGGCGGCTGCAACCGGCGCACTAAGCACGGCCGAGAGGAACTACCCCACGTCCGAGGTCAGGGGCAGAAGCCGGGAGGACCCCATGCCCGAAGGGTGGCGGCCAAGAGGAGTTACCCCACGTCTGAGGTCAGGGGCAGTGGCCAAGAGTGCCAGGCTGCGACGACGCTGGAACGGCCCAAGAGGAGCCACCCCGCGCCCGAGGCCAGGCACGGTGGCCGGGAGGAGCAACCCCACGTCCAAGGAGCAGTGGCTGCGCAGGCTCAGGAGGGCCTAGAGGAGCTATCCCACGTTGAAGGTCAGGAAGGGCGGCAGTGAGGAGATACCCTTCGTCCAAGGTAAGGAGCAGTGGCTGCGCTTTGCTGGAGCAGCTGTGAAGAGATACCCCATGCACAAAGTAAGAGAAACCCAAGTAAGATGGTAGGTGTTGCAAGAGGGCATCAGAGGACAGACACACTGAAACCATACTCACAGAAAACTAGTCAATCTAATCACACTAGGACCACAGCCTTGTCTAACTCTATGAAACTAAGCCATGCCTGCGGGGCAACCCAAGACAGGAGGGTCATGATGGAGAGTTCTGACAGAATGTTGTCCACTGGAGAAGGGAATGGCATGCCTTGAGGAGATACCCTTCGTCCAAGGTAAGGAGCAGTGGCTGCGCTTTGCTGGAGCAGCTGTGAAGAGATACCCCATGCACAAAGTAAGAGAAACCCAAGTAAGATGGTAGGTGTTGCAAGAGGGCATCAGAGGACAGACACACTGAAACCATACTCACAGAAAACTAGTCAATCTAATCACACTAGGACCACAGCCTTGTCTAACTCTATGAAACTAAGCCATGCCTGCGGGGCAACCCAAGACAGGAGGGTCATGATGGAGAGTTCTGACAGAATGTTGTCCACTGGAGAAGGGAATGGCATGCCTTGAGAACCCCATGAACAGTATGAAAAGGCAAAATGATAGGATACTGAAAGAGAAACTCCCCAGGTCAGTAGGTGCCCAACACGCTACTGGAGATCAGTGGAGAAATAACTCCAGAAAGAATGAAGGCATGGAGCCAAAGCAAAAACAATACCCAGCTGTGGATGTGACTGGTGATAGAAGCAAGGTCCGATGCTGTAAAGAGCAATATTGCATAGGAACCTGGAATGTCAGGTCCATGAATCAAGGCAAATTGAAGTGGTCAAACAAGAGATGGCAAGGGTGAACGTCGACATTTAGGAATCAGCGAACTAAAATGGACTGGAATGGGTGAATTTAACTCAGATGACCATTATATCTACTACTGCGGGCAGGAATCCCTCAGAAGAAATGGAGTAGCCATCATGGTCAACAAAAGAGTCCGAAATGTAGTACTTGGATGCAATCTCAAAAATGACAGAATGATCTCTGTTCGTTTCCAAGGTTACCTTTCAACCAATTGTCAAATAATACAAAGCATAGTGCTTAGGGAATGTAAAAAACTGCCTAAGCCAGTCTCCATGCAGGACTACTACAAAAAGAAAAAACAGGACTCTGACCTCTGTTTTCTTAAATATTTTTAGCGAAGAAAGAAACTTCTCAATACTTGACTAATTTGTCTCATTCCTAAACCACTTAGTATAAAAAGTGAAAGTAAAAGTTGCTCAGTTGTGTCTGACTCTTTGAGACCTCATGGACTGCAGCCTGCCAGGCTCCTCTGTCCATGGAGTTTTCCAGACCAGAATACTGGAGTGGGTTGCCATTCCCTTCTCCAGGGGATCTTCCCAACCCAGGGATGGAACCCAGGTCTCGCACATTGCAGGTGAATTCTTTACCGACTGAGCCACCAGGGAAGCCCACTTGGTATAAAGTCCCTCCTTAAACCTCTTACTCTTTCTAACCTGAACTAGATTCTTTTGTTCTGCCCTTAGTGGAAACATGGGCTTCCCTGGTGGCTCAGACAATAAATAATCCACCTGCAATGCAGGAAACCTGGATTCAATTCCTGTGTTGGGAAGACCCCCTGGAGAAGGGAATGGCTACCCACTCCAGTATTCCGGCCTGGAGAATTCCATGGACAGAGGAGCCTGGCAGGCTACAGTCCACAAGGTTGCAAAGAATCAGACACAACTGAGTGACTTTCACTTTCTTTAGTGGAAACAAGGAGTAACCGTTTGGCATCCACATGGCAACTACTCTTCAGAGACGCTTGTAAATAGCAAGGTGTTAATAAATAAACAACTAGATGTATAACTCAGTTCTCTTTTATCTCAAAGATGAATAACTCATAAGTACATTTCACCTACTTAGCAATTTAGACTTCTTTGGTCTCTCTCCAATTTCTCTATGTCCCTTTTGAACTGCAAAGTCCAAAAGTGGGCTTTGCACTCCAGTATTCCATCCAATGCCAGATTTACGTCCTGATTCTTGGATATTATCCTATTATACCTAAAACAATATGCAATCATTCAATAAGATAATTCATCTTTATCAACTTGAAAATAAAAATAACAAACACAAAGACAATGACATAGCAATATGTTGCTGTTCAGTCACTAAGTCATGTCTGACTCTTTGCGACCCTATGGACTGCAGCACACCAGGCTTCTCTGTCCTTCACCATCTCCCAGAGTCTGCTCAAACTCATGTTCATTGAGTCAGTGATGCCATCCAGTCATCTCATCCTCTGCCGCCTCCTTCTCCTTCTGCCCTCAATCTTTCCCAGCATCAGGATCTTTTCCAATGAGCCATCTCGTCGCATCAGGTGGCCAAAGTATTGGAGCTTCAACTTAAGCCTCAGTCCTGCCAATGAATATTCAGGGTTGATTTCCTTTAGGATTGACTGGTTTGATCTCTGTGCTGTCCAAGGGACTCTCAAGAATCTTCTCCAGCACCACAGTTTGAAAACATCAGCTCTTTGGTGCTCAGCCTTAGAAACATGTTTAATATTTTGTTCAAAGATGCATGCAACATTACACCTCTGCTTTGATTAAAGTTGCAGAACTCAGATGTTTATGGACAGTCTGGAAGGCTACATGAAGATAAAAACTAGTTGATTTGTTTGGGGATTGATGGTGATGACTTCCCTTTTCATTATTGGTATAATTTTGAGGATTTTAAAAAACTGACTAAAATCTTTTATTCACTCAGCAACTTATGGAGCACTCATTATGTGTAAAGACCCAGGGCATGGGTGTTGCAAGGAAAATAAAAGCAGACAGAGATCCTGCTGGTTAGAATAATAGTAGCTAGCTATTATTAAATGCTTACTGTATCCTAATTATTGTATAGGTTAAGAAAGGGGACACAGAGAGGTCACCTAGTTTACATAAGATCACACAGAGCAAAAGCAGAATCAGAATTTTAACACAGTCATTCCAAATGTGTAAGACCTTGGGCTTGACCACACTGCCTTTCGTAATAACCTATAGGATAGAAAAAGCCACAGCATTGGAAAACAGTGCTCAATCTTAAAATCACAAAATGAGGAACAAGTTGATATCTTGTGCCTGCTTCCCAGAGAAAGTTCATTTATCAGATATCCTGGTCTGAAAAAAAAAAAAATCCTGAATTCCAATTGACAGGAAGTACAGGATTAGAGACTGGTATGTTAAATGATTCTCAGAGATGCAGCCAATGAGAACAACCTAGAATGTGGGCTCTCTGCAGGGAAAATGACTATTGACAGGAAGTACAGGATTAGAGACTGGTATGTTAAATGATTCTCAGAGATGCAGCCAATGAGAACAATCCAGAATGTGGGCTCTCTGCAGGGAAAATGACCCTATTTCCTCAAGAAATAAACTGCCAAAGTTGCAAGACATGTCAACTAAAAAAGAAAGAAAAAGAAAGAGAGAGATAAATGACGATCACCTAGGCATTCAGCAAACATTTATGAGCACCCACTGCATGTCAGGTACCAAACTAAGTGCTGGGAATACACTGGTGAGCAAGATAAATGCAGTCCCTGCCCTCACAGAGCTCATGCTGTATAGAGAAAGCATCGTGGGAGTTCAGAGGAGAAGCAAATACCCATCTTTGAGGCTATAGGAAAGAACAATCTCCTTCCACTCTCTGTTCCACTCCTAGTAGGACACTCTGTGTTCCACTCCTTGTGGAGGCAAAAGAGGCTAGAAGACGGGACACAAAGTCTCCAAAGAAAACTAATGCTCAACTATGTCTCAATTTAAATATTATATAAATAAATATTTTTTAAAAAGTAACAAGAGGTGGCATCTCATCATTCAGCAAGACTTTGGAGAGAAGATTTAAAAATAACAACAGGGTCAGGACTGGGATAGACCATTATTGTTCCTGGCAACCAAGATTCTAGTCCCTGTCCAACTTTTACTAAAATAATCCTTGAGCATTAAGTGCCAAGCACTGAGCTAGATCCTGGAAATATAGCTGTAAATGAGCCACAGTCCTTGCCCTCCAGGAGATTATAATCTAATGAGGCAGACAGATGAGAAATTCCAATATCACGTATAAGGCCAGTGATAAAAAGCAGAGTGAGATGTGCTGTCTACACTGACAGCAAACGACCTCTACACTGAACAGTGTTGTTTGTTGTTGTTCAGTTGCTAAGGCATGTAAGACAACCCCATGACTGTAGCCTACCAGGCTCCTCTGTTCAGGGATTTCCCCAGCAAGAATACTGGAGTGGGTTGCCATTTCCTTCTCCAGGGGATCCTCCCAGACCAGATATTGAACCCATGTCTTCTGCATTGCCAAGTGGATTCTTTTTTACTAAGTCACCTGGGAAGCCCTGGTGAAGTCACACTGAGCAGAGATGCAGGACAAACTGAAATTAGGAAGGGGGCGGGGGTGTGTGGTATGTGATTCAGGTTTGAGGGAACAGTTTGTACAAAGCCCTGACAATGAGAGAGCCTAGGATTGCAAAAACACTGTGGCTTACAGAGTTGTTCCAAGTAATGCTGCTAAATTCCTGGCTATATTGCTAAACTCCTTCATTTCTCATTCCCAAGTTCAGAAAGTGTTCTGAGCACAGGCACACCTAGGGCCAATTTGAGACAGATTCATTTGATAACCCTCAGAAGCAGAGGGCTCCACTTGGCTCCCCTGGGGAGGATTGGGGAGTGTCAATCTCACAGACTTCAGTTCAGTGCTTTGCATACAGAGGTACCACTGAGTCTACTAAACCCAGAACAAAAAGAAAACATTCTTCTGATGGCATAACTACTATCTCAAATCACATCCTCCACATTTCCAGTCCCTACTCCCAACCCATCTACTCCACAGCAAGGCACCTCTCCACACGTCAATGTAAGGGTATTATCATGCTGCTTGGCTTCAAAGATGCACTTAATAAATGGTGGCTGTAGGAAATGTTGTAACGATGTATAGAGTGAGGTAGGTGACATGCTATCGATGACGATGATGACGTAGGGCAGCCATTTGTTCGTCCTGTTAGCCACTTTTTGGAGTCACAGCAACCCCGCCAGCCCGCACAGCTTCAAGCAAGACGTCTGGGCTCCACTGTCCCTCCAGACACCGTCCACGCCCAGACCTCCTTGGGAAGCGCCACTCTCCGCCACCCCATCTCGCGCTCCGGCTCCTCTCCAGAGAGCCCACACATGGCGGGAACGTGAGGGGGCGGGGACAGACCGGGGCGCCTCAGAGCCAATCGCCCGGCGAGAGGCTCTCAGCCAATAGCAGAGGCGCTCCAGGGTCGTGGGGCGGGGCCCCAGGGAGGAGCCGTGGCGTCATAGGTCACTGGGCGGGCCGGGGGCCAAGCCCGCGGGCCTACGGGGCGGGGCGGTGGCAGCCCCAGCAGTCAGGGCGGTGATGGCGGCGGCGACTACCTCAGCGGCGGCGGCGGCGGCCCAGGCGCCCGCGGCCCGTGGGGACGGCGCCTCCTCGGTGCACTGGTTCCGCAAGGGGCTGCGGCTCCATGACAACCCGGCTCTGCTGGCGGCTGTGCGCGGGGCGCACTGCGTGCGTTGCGTTTACATCCTCGACCCTTGGTTCGCGGCCTCGTCCTCAGTCGGGATCAACCGGTGGAGGTGAGGGGGGCCCCGGGGCGGGGGCGCGGTTCGTGGGCCCGGGGCACGCAGGCTGGCCTCCGGGGCACCCACCCTCGGAAGCGGAGGCTCTGGTCCCAGTCGCCCTGCCGAAAGACCCCGCCCTTAGGGAGGTGCAGCAGGGCGGCGGGGCCGAGGCCCCGGAGGGGAGAAGCCGGGACCGGGAAGCAGTGAGTCCCGGTAGTAACGGCCTGGGGGGGGGGGGGGGGGGTTAGCCTCAGAAGGGCTCGCCTCTGACGCCGCGGGTCCGCGCTGGGTGCTGCCCTCTCTGGTTGGTCCTCGCCACGTTCCTGTGGGACAGATAACGATCCCCGTTTTACGGGGAGACTCAAGTCCTAGAGACACAAGCTAACCTGCCCGAGCACTTGCAGCCAGTGAGTGGCAGAACTGGGACTCCTGTCTAGGCGTGAACCTGGGGCGGGGTACGGTGAGGACAGGGAGGGTTCCCGAATTGACAGCACAGCAGATGCCTGCGTTCTTCAAGTGAAGAGCGCATTGCCTAGCATCTGAAGGTCATCTTTAAAACCCCGGGTTTTTTTTAATCCACTTTTTTCATCCATCCTGCCTTCCCTCCACCAAGATCATCCTGTCTCTGGGAGATGTCTAGAGACTCTGGCTTAGCATCAGATTAGGCAAAGTGCCAGGCTCAAGGGCATGTTCAATTAGAGACACTTTGTCCTGAGCTAGAGAGCAGAGAACAGTGCTTAACCCACTTTGGAGAATTCCCTCAGCAGCTATGGACTTGCCAGGAAAAAAAAAGGAACCAAAAATGTCCCCTTCTTCCTCTTCTTCTCTCGAGATTGATTTTAAAGCACGGTTGAGCGATTGTGAATTAGACTTTTATCAACTGATGTGCTGAGATTAGGGAGCAGGAAAGCTGTGGTATCGAGGGCCCCTCTTTGATGACCCCCAGGAGATGGAGTGGACAGGATCATGGGAAAAGATGAACAGATAGGCAGTGGATGTGTTTTCTCTTTAAGCAGTATTTGAAACTGAGGGGTTCTGAGACACTGTGTTCCCATCTGTGTGCAACACGCCCTGCAGTAGTCCTCTGGTTTGTTTGCAGTGTTCTGGAGGATATTTGCTTGTGGCCTTGTTGCACAAGGGGCAGAGTTATTCCCGGGATACACCGGCTCTCCACCATTCTTTCCTTTGCAAGGTGTGTGCCCTGCTAGCAGAGTGAGTGCCCCCAGCAGTGGGTCTATTCAGTACCCCTCTTGCCCCACTTAATATAATATTGAGAGAACCACTAAAAACAGTCCTGTGGAGAGCCTGCCCACACAGTTTTCAGCTGCTGTATTGCTCTGTCTCTGCTCCAGTTTCTATAGATAGGAGGTTGGGATTGCAAACACCCTCAAATGACCTACCATCCCTAGCATGGACTGAGTCTCAGACTCTGCCCCTCTCCCAGTGGCAGCGTGCCAGGCAGAGTAAATAGAATCCAGACTGCTTGCTGGTTGTATTGTCACGAAGGAGGTTCTTCTTTTATTAGGTTTTGGAGGACATTGCATAGGACTGCCTATTCTTTTCTGGTAGTAGAGGTCACAGATCAATGATGAAAACTCTGTTGCTGATTAAGCTCAGATGCTCAGGTCAAATCCTGAAGTCAGAGGCCATGCAAGAATGCAGATGTTAATTGAGCAATTATTTAATGAATGCCTAATATCTGCCAGGCACTGCTGCTAGGGACACAGCAGTGAACACGCAGATGTGGTATCCAGAGCGCCTGGAGCCTACGTTTTCCTGGCCCAAGACAAGTAACCAGCCTTCCTTTAGTAGAATTGATGCCAAGAAATAGATAAAACTGGGGGACATACTAGAGCAGTGGTTCTTAACCTTGCGGCACAAAGGAATCATTTAAGGACCTTTGAAAGATGCGTGGGTTCCCTTCTCTCCCAGTTCTATTTCATTGTTCTGGGTTATGGCCTGGGCACTAGGGTCTTTAAAGCTGACATGTGCAGCAAAGCCAGAGAAGCACTGGCCCAAGCACCCCAGCCTGACAACTTGGGACATGTGTTGCAGCTCATTGGCAAGAAGTGCGATTTGTTTTGGCATCAGACGAGAGGTGAAGTCACCCCAAATAGATGGAATATGATCATTGCTCTTGGGTTTGGACACAAACACATTCATACCACCCCCACCATACTCTTTGCTCCCAGGTTCAGCGTAAAGGCAGAACTGCAGGCGGTTTTGTGCATTTTGTTGGGGGTTGGGGGAGTGATAGAGCTGGACACACCTCTGCATAACTACCATAGGTATAGTCTTCCAGTGGCTGTTTCTGGATCTGGAAGTGACCTGGGAGAACTGTGCCGCAGCAGAACATTCTAGCTCTGCAGATACTTCAGTTGCTGCTTCTGCGAAGCCTCCTCGGAAGAGTGGGCTCCAGGCCTTCTGCCAGAGGCCAGGGGGCCACAATCTGTGTCTCTGTTATCCTGCACTTCCTACGCTGACTCCCACACTGCGTTCTTCAGCAGATAAATAAGATTAAAATTACCATGAAGGACACCTTCTAAGTCAAAATGGACAGAGAAAGGCAGCCGAGAATATGTAGATTTGTAGATTTATTAGCGTAGGAGAAGAGCTAGCGCACTCCTTGCCTTGGTGGCAGTGGGAAGTTTATGGCTCATGGTAGCATTTGAACCTCAGGACTTTTTTTTGTCAAGTACTAATTAGCAAAGCCCTGTTCCACTTTCCCCAGCCCTACCTGCCCCAAATTTACTGCATCTGGAAGGATGTACTGCAGTGAGAATCAAAAAAAGGGGGGAGGGGGTGAACTGCTTCTAGATTTTAAAATGGGTACTCCAAATAAGCCTCTGCATTTTTTTTCTTTTTTAATTACCTTTCTCTCCCTACTGCAACTGAGATAGGTGTTGGGCAACAGTTCATTCACCTCACCCTTTATTTATGTCATTTTCTCCTTGGCTCTGTGCTGCACCTATCATCAGGAACTTTGGGGACAGAAGGAGTTGGTAAAAATAAAATATCAGCTGAAATTGCTCAATTAATAAAAGGTGACCCAGGATGCCTGGTAAGAACAACTCCCTTCCCACTGCTTGGAGCTAAACATGCGTGCACTGTCCATGTTGGGTGATTCTTGCCTGGAGGTTGACCAGCAAGAAGGAGATTGCGAACTGTGGTCTGCTGGCAGGGAATTTGAGTTTCTCTGTACCCAGCAAAGTCATTTTTATTGTTCTACTGCTGAGAAAATGTTTCCATCTGCCCCAAAGGCGTGAAAACTTTGATCATCTTTCTCTTTGAAGTTAGGGAAGAAATATATTTTTATCCAAGTGATACATAGAGACCCATCCATGCTGTGGACTGTGGGTTTGGGTTGTCCTTTTCCGTTTGTCCTAAGCACTCTTAATTTTTTTTTTAATTGGAGTATAATGCTTTACAATGTTGTGTTAGCTTCTGCTTACAACAGCATGAGTCAGCTATCTGTATACATATATCCCTTCCCTCTTGAGCCTCTCTCACACCCCACTCCTATCCCGCCCCTCTTGGTCATCACAGAGGGCCAGGCTGGTCTCCTTGGGTTATACACAGCAGCTTCTCCCCAGCTATTTTATAGACAGCCCATGTCTATATATCAGTGCTACTCTCTCAGTTTGTCCCATTTCCAAGAGAAATTGTGTGTGTGTGTGCACGTGCTCTCTCAGTCATATCCAACTCTTCGCAGCCCCATGAACCGTAAACTGCCAGGCTCCTCTGTCCATGGAATTTTCCAGGCAAGAATACTAGAGTGGGTTGCTATTTCTTGCTCCAGGGGACCTTCCAGACCCTGGGATCAAACCCTCCTCTCTTGTGTCTCCTGCATTGACAGGCAGCTTCTTTACTACTGCATTACCTGGGAAGCCCTTAGGAGGAGTTAATTTCTATTAATGCCATATACAGCCAGTTTGGGCCAGCCAACAATATCATCATTACAGTTAAATAACCTTGGCTTGAAGCAGAGAGACTTGGTCAAGGGCGATCTGGACCCAAAAGAAGAGTTCACTATCATTTTCCTTCCTCCTATTAATAACAAATAAACAAAAATATTTCTCAACACAGAATCTGCTGTCTTTGGAAAAGTCTTTATCTAAAGATTTGCCTGTCTTGTTTTAAAAGGCTAGCTCCACGGAGTCCCTTGAATTACTGTCCTTTTAGTATTTTTGGAAATCCCAAGTTGGTTTCCTCCACTTGTGCTTCTGACTGCAGAGCACTTACATAATGCAGCTGAGCTGCACATGTCGTCTGATCCAAAGGGTGAGCTTGAGCCGCTCACACAGGCTGTGGGCTCTGAATGTCGGCCATGTGAGCTCAGCTGGGAGCTGCCAAGGGTGAACTGCTGCCCAAACACTGCCACCTCCTGTGCCCAGGCCAGTTTTCTCTGGAGTTGTCTCTCATTGGAGTAAAGAGAAACTGGCCAATGGAGAGGAGGGCTCTAGGGGAGCACAAAGACCCAAGGTTCTCTCTGGTGAAAGAATGTGCGTGCCGACACCAGGGCGCTTTTGCCCAGCCCCAGCATTGCTCCACATTCCTTCTTGGCAGGCCTCTCAGGTGGTGCCCTAGCAGCGGCTGCAGTTTCTCTGCTTGGAGACCTCCCTTTCTGGAGAAACCCTGCAGGGCTTGACTAGGGGTTGGGGGAGTTGGAAGTAATAGCATTTCTAGAGGGCCAAAACCAGGATCTCAAAGAGAGGAAGGAACTTTAGTGAAAACAAACTAGAAGCCAAGGCAGGCAACTTGTCAGTAGAAGCTAGAAGTCAAGTTCTGTTTTCTGGGACGGTGCTTCTGAAACGTTAATGTGCAAAGCAGTCACCAGGGGAGCTTGCTACAAATCCAGATTCTGTTTCTGGAGGTCTGGGAGGGAGGAGCCTGAGGTCCTGCATTTTGGCAAGCTTCTGGGTGACTCACAGCTGTTTTGATCCCCCTTGAGGAACAAGGATTTGGTAGCAAAGTGTTGGCCTCAGTGTTCAGGGGGTGAGTACTGGTTGAGAGGCATTGGAGCCTGGTGGTTACGAATGCAGACACCAAGCTACACTATCCAGGTTTGAATTCTGGTTATTCGTTAGGTGAATGATGTTACACAAATTGCTTAGTCTCTCTGTGCCTCAGTTTTCCTCAACTGTAGAATGACAGTTAAATGAGGCGATGTATGTTAAGCAAGTAGAATAGAACCTGAGCATGCATGCTCAGTCCTGTCTGACTCTTTGCAACTCCATGGACTGTACCCCACCATGGACAGGCTCCTCTCCATGGAATTCTCCAGGCAGGAATACTGGAGTGAGCCATTTCCTCCTCCAGGGAGAATAGTACCTGGTTCACTGTAAATGCTCATGAAATGTTAGTTACTGCTGTTACTATTACTATCATTTGGTTGCTTAGTTCAGAGTCCTGCCTTCTGCTGCCTGCCTTGGCTGTATACTTCTCTTGTCAAAAAAGAAAAGAGTTTTACAAGGGTCATCTGTACTTCAGAGGTGCTGCAAGGAATCTCTCCTTTTGATCAATGAGGTCTAGGGTCTTCCCTGGTGGTCCAGTGGTTAAGAATCCACCTTGCAGTGCAAAGGACACACTGGGTCAATCCCTGGTTGGGGAACTAAGATCCCACGTGCCATGGAGCAACAAAGTCCGGGGGCTACAGCACTGAGCTTGCTTTCTCTGGAGCCCACACACCACAACTAGAGGGTCCATGCACTGAAACAAAAGACCCCTTGGAGCCAAATAAATACATGAGGTCTAGAAATAAAGTCTACAGAAGGCAGCTGGAACCTCGCTTTCGTGTGCATGCCAGTCCTGTTTGTAGCTTCAGCGTCCTGTGCAGCCTAGTGGACTGTGAAGGACTGCGGGCCCCCAAGTGCAAGGCAGACACATTTCTGGGAGCCGCAGTTGGAGGAGCCTCTGTCTAGAGGTTGTGAAGTCTAAAAGTCGCCAGTTACCCCTAGGCATCCTGCAGGTGGCATGGAAGCAATCTCTCGTATTTCCCTCCTGAGAGGAGGGGAGGCCTGAGAGGAGACCGACGCAAGTGCAGTGCGTCACTCTGTCTCAGCTTTGCTTTTCTAAGGGTGTCAGTGCTCAAAAATAGAAATTCGCAGAGGCGGAGCTCTGGCTTTCAGCCTGTCAGTCTCCCATTGCAGCCTTTCAGAGTCCCTGCCTGCTCGTCAGCTAGCACGATGCTTCGGGCTGAGCCCAGGACTCAGCTCGTGCAGGAATGTGGATCTGTGGCATTCACTGCCTGGGAGTGTCATATCGTAGACGTCAGAGGCAGTGGGGGGGCCTGAGAACAGTGGATGCTTCTGTAAGGCTCCCACAGTCAAGGGACCGTGCTGTGCTGCGGAGGATTCCCTGGGTTTCATTGTGCTCAAAGTAAACTCTAGTGACTCCCATTGCTGACGAGGCTGGGTGGGAGACCCCAGGGTAGATAGCAGGAGGTGGCTGTCAACCAAGCTCACCTCCCAGGGCCTCTTTCCTGCAGAGAGCAGGTCAGTGGATCACCTGGAGTCGGGTGTGTTCGTTATAACACACGAGCGCTTACAAGAATCTCAGCCCCTGGAGCAGTGTCTGACGTGCCGCTAGAAGGCTTAAGGAAGAAAACATGGTTTGAGTCTGACCAGCAGTGTGAAGTAGGAACCTGTCCTCAATAACTGTGATCTTCAGCAAATTTATTAGCCTCTCTGTAGCTCATTTTCCTCATCTGTAAAACAAGGGTAGTGTTTTTCTTCAAAGTGTGCTGAGAGAATTCAAAAGAAAACACACTTGGAGAGCATCACAAGCACATAATAGCACTGATGACAGTAGTTGTCTCTAGAGAGGAGCGTGAAGTTCCCGGGGGTGCAGGAGGAGACTTCTTTTACTGTGTGCCCTTTTGTAACTTGAATTTTGAACCACATGCATAGTTAATCTGTTTAAACTCTTCATTTAAAGATAAAACAGATGTCATAAAATGTATTGATGGGGACTTACCTGGTGGCCCAGCAGTTAAGACTCCATGCTTCCCGTGCAGGAGACACAGGTTTGATCCCTGGTCAGAGAAGTAAGATCCCATGTGCCCCTTGGTAAGCACCCCTCCCCCACCACCAAAAAACGTATTGATGAGTTTCTCAGAAAGGTGATCATGCCTAGCTGTTCAGTTCAATTCAGTCCCTCAGTCATGTCTGACTCTTTGCGACCCCATGGACCGCAGCACACCAGGCCCGCCTGTCCATCACCAACTCCCAGAGTTTACTCAAACTCATGTCTATTGAGTCAGTGATGCCATCCAACCATCTCATCCTCTGTTGTCCCCTTCTCCTCCCACCTTCAATCTTTCCAGCATCAGGGTCTTTTCCAATGAGTCAGTTTCAGCTTCAGCTATTGGAGTTTCAGCTTCAGCATCAGTCCTTCCAATGAATATTCAGGACTGATTTCCTTTAGGATGGACTGGTTGGATCTCCTTGCAGTCCAAGGGACTCTCAAGAGCCTTCTCCAATACCACCAAAAGCATCAGTTCTTCGGCACTAGCTTTCTTTATAGTCCAACTCTCACATCCATACATGACCACTGGAAAAACCATAGCCTTGACTAGACAGACCTTTGTTGGCAAAGTAATGTCTCTTGCTTTTTAATATGCTGTCTAGGTTGGTCATAACTTTTCTTCCAAGGAGTAAGTGTCTTTTAATTTCATGGCTGCAGTGATTTTGGAGCCCCCCAAAATAAAGTCTGTCGCTGTTTCCACTGTTTCCCCATCTATTTGCCATGAAGTGATGGGACCAGATGCCATGATCTTCATTTTCTGAATGTTGATCTTTAAGCCAATTTTTTCACTCTTCTCTTTCACTTTCATCAAGAGGCTCTTCAGTTCTTCTTTGCTTTCTGCCATGGGTGGTGTCATCTGCATATCTGAAGTTATTGATATTTCTCTTGAATCCAGCTTGTGCTTCATCTAGCCCAGCATTCTCATGATGTACTCTGCATATGAGTTAAATAAGCAGAGTGACAATATACAACCTTGATGTACTCCTTTCCCCATTTGGAACAAATCTGTTGTTCCATGTCCAGTTCTAACTGTTGCTTCCTATCCTGCGTACAGATTTCTCAAGAGGCAGGTCAGGTGGTCTGGTATTCCCATCTCTTTCAGAATTTTCCACAGTTTCTTGTGATCCACACAGTCAAAGGCTTTGGCATAGTCAATAAAGCAGAAATAGATGTTTTTCTGGAACTCTCTTGCTTTTTCGATAATCCAGCAGATGTTGGCAATTTGATCTCTGGTTCCTCTGCCTTTTCTAAAACCAACTTGAACATCTGGAAGTTCATAGTTCACGTACTGTTGAAGCCTGGCTTGGAGAATTTTGAGCATTACTTTACTAGCATGTGAGATGAATGCAATTGTGTGGTAGTTTGAGCATTCTTTGGCATTGCCTTTCTTTGGGATTGAAATGAAAACTGAGCTTTTTCAGTCCTGTGACCACTGCTGAGTTTTCCAAATTTGCTGGCATATTGAGTGCAATACTTTCATAGCATCATCTTTGAGGATTTGAAATACTCAACTGGAATTCCATCACCTTCAGTAGCTTTATTTGTAGTGATGCTTCCCAAGGCCCACTTGACTTCACATTCCAGGATGTCTGGCTCTAGGTGAGTGATCACACCATCATGATTATCTGGGTTGTGAAGATCATTTTTGTACAGTTCTTCCGTGTATTCTTGCCACCTCTTCATAATATCTTCTGCTTCTCTTTGGTCCATACCTTTTCTGTCCTTTATTGAGCCCATCTTTGCATGAAATATTCCTGGGGTATCTCTCATTTTCTTGAGATCTCTAGTCTTTCCCATTCTATTGTTTTCATCTATTTCTTTTTATTGATCACTGGGGAAGGCTTTCTTATCTCTCCTTGCTATTCTTTGGAACTCTGCATTCAGATGAGTATATCTTTTCTTTTCTCCTCTGCCTAGCTGTGCAGGTAATACATTTTTGTGGTCCTGTAAAGTAAACAGACCCTGAAAGCTCTCAGGCAGTGTTCGTTTCCTGTCCCTGTCCCACGGTGATCCAGCCCTCCAGCCAGGTGGCTTGTGTTTCTAGAGTCCCACGCCCATGGATGCATGGGAGGGAATCCTCCAGATGCATACCTTTTCCCTCTTGGGATGAGAACTTGATGGCCAGGGCTCTAGAGAGGCCTGGGGAAGGGGCTACCTGCCAAATGAAACCCTGGGGACCCAGCCCAGGCCGTGGGGCCGTGTCAGGAGACACCCGCGCAGACCAGAGCTTGAGTGCAGAAAGACAGGGAGTCTGTCAGACCAGGGTGGATGAGACCTTCCAGGGCACCTGCAGTCTTGTTCCTCTGCTGATGGGACCTCTGCCTACATACCACAGGACTGCCCTTGTTTCTCAGACGGCTCCCCCATCTCTTCCCCCTTGTGGTTCTCACAGCCCGCTAGTGATGGGCAGATAGTTACACCCAGGGCCTGAGGCCAAGAGGGAGTCAGCGACTTGCCTCTGCTCCTGAGGAATGGCACCAGCAGGAGCAGCTCACGCTCCCCCAGGTTCCTCTCTCCCGGGGTCTGTATGAATGTTCATTTGGCTTTCTTTCCTTAACAGTCCTATGCGATGGGTACTAACACCAACTCTGCATGACAGATTAGGGGGAAGAAGCTAAAGAGGTTAAGTAATTACCTAAAGCCACGCAGCTAGTAATGGCAAAGGCAGGATTCAGTGGAGGTGGCCCTGACCCCCTACTACGTTACTCCTGGACAAGAACCCAGGAGAACTGTGCTACTGGTTTGGCATAAACAAGGTTCTCACCACTTTGTTAGGAAGGAGTGGCTCTTTGTTATGTTACCACCAACAAGGACTCCGTGGCTTCTGCAGGTTCCTACTTCAGTCTCTGGAAGATTTGGACAGAAGCTTAAGGAAACTGAACTCCCGCCTCTTTGTGGTCCGGGGCCAGCCGGCTGATGTGTTCCCGAGGCTGTTCAAGGTAAGTGCGCAGAGTCCGGGACTCAGGGGAGTGGGTGCCTGCTCCCCTCGGACTGAATGAGATGATGTTCTGACTGAGGAAGTGGAGACAGTCAGGGCCGGGCTGACCACTGCTGCTAGGGAAGCTGGGAGCAAATAAAGCTGGTCAGCTGCCCACAGAATGGAAACTGTGTTAAGGAAAACATCAGGGAATCTGGTGTCTTGTTGGAAAGTTCCCAGCTCAGTTCAGACATGAGATGTGGCAACTTATTTCACCCCAGATATCCCTGGCCTTCTTAAATATTTTCTTGATTCAAGCCAGCAAGATTTATTAGGGCTCTTCTTGTGCCAGGAGTGTGAGGGTGAGGTTTCCTGTTTATCTAGGGGCATTTCCCTTCTTGCTTTGCTCCTCTTATTGGGAAAAAAAAAAAAAATCAGCCTCTTTAAGGGAGTGTCCCTACTTCCTCTGTAAATGATTGACAAAATCTTCATTTCAGTACCACATAGGCCTCTGGTTGCTGTATCAGGTAGCTAGCCAGCCCAGTTTCCCCGACAAACCCTTTATAATACACATTTTTTAAGACCCAAATGGAGGCGGAAGTGCTCCTGAACAGAGGGCTCTAGGGTATCAGCCACAATTGTTTCTATGCCTCTCTGCACCCGGCTTCCTTTCCTTTTTTTCCTGGAGGGAAAAGACACGAGGAAAGACTAAATGTCAAGGCAGGCAGCTGAGTAAATACTTCGGCATTCACTTCACCTCCCCACCTCCCCACACCCCCACACACAGACACACATGCACAGATCACACAATGCTGGTAAGAGCCAGCATTCCCTGAGGGCTGACTCTGAGCCAAGCACTGTTCTCAGTACATGCTCTATGAACATTAATCCCTATACTCCTTGCTGCTGCCCTCAGAGGTAGGTGCTGCTGTCCCTGTTCTGCAGACAGAGAAGCAATAGTTTGCCCATGCCTCGAAGCTCAGAGCAGCAGTCTGGGACCTGAGCCCAGACTGTGAACCCGGAGTTGTGTTTGTGACCACCATACCATTAAACACACGGGCCTCTCCTGCTGCATTGCCCCACCTCCCAGCACCTCCGAGGCTAGCCCTCTAATAGCCCAGAGATATAGACAGAGCGCCATTCTCTGTATATTCTCAAGCTTTTGCTGTGTGCACGGCCCCATACTGGCTCCTAGGATGATGAAGAATGAGGTGACATGATCGCTGTTCCGAGTACTCACACTCCAATGGAGGAAACTGGCGAGTAGAGGGCAGCTTCCCTGCCATATGGTAACTGCTGTGATGGGAAACGGGCAGGTGCCGGAGAATCTTTCTGAAGAGGGCCAAGGAGGCTTCTTGGAGAAGGTGTCATCTAATAGTAACACTTTTATTATTATTCATAGGGCTGTGAGGCTTTAACCTTGTAACCTATTATAAACTGCTAAGCAGAATACTTGGCTCCTAGTAAGCGCCCAATAAATGTTAAGTGCTAACCTTAACTTTGGACGAGAGATAAGCAGCTCTACGCGGGAGCCACAACCAACAAGGCTGAGTCGAGGCCGGACCGGCGTGTGCGTGGCCAGGACATCCACCCCAAGGGCTCAGGGTTTTCAGGGACCGTGGCCAGAGACCTGGGCTGGAACGTGGTTTCCTCCTCTAGCTGCATGCTCTAGGGCTTTCTGTGGGTTCCAGAGCGGGTGCAGCCTTTCACTGGGCCGCTTTCTCCCAGGTTTGCCAGGAAATACAGAGATTTCTACCAGACATGACTAAAGACCTGGAAAAGAATCCCCTTCTTTTAAAATATGTGGCCCCTCTGCTCTGATTTCTCTGACCCCTGGGCCAAGGGCGGCTGCTCCTTTCCCAGCTGTTTGAGAGCTGGAGCCTACTAGCTCTGTTTGCTACTGGCCTCAGAAGTGTTGCCATGGAAACCGAGGCCAAGAAAACTAGGCCAGAAGTTTGCAGGGCCCCGAGGAGCTCTGGGAAAGGCTGCTGAGCAGGCGGGAGGTGGCGGTCCTCTGCCTCTTTCTGGGATGGGGGCTCCCCTGGGAGCGAGTATTTATAGTCTCCTGCTGTACTCTTCTCCCACAAGGACACTGGTGGTGCCCAGAGCTGCCCACCCCTCCCCTGACCCTGCAAGGGCCGCCAGCCTCGGGCTCCACTGGTGAGGGCTGTTGGCCTCTCCTCAGGGGCCTACCCTCCTCAACCTCGTGGCCCTCAGGTGGTTGGCTTTCTGGTTCAAGTCGTTGTCCCCCGTTTGTTCTGACGGGTCTCCCCACGTGCTCGGTTTCCTCTCGGCAGGGAGCTAAGGTGCCCGCCCAGCTTCCTTCTCCCCAGCAGTGGTGAGCATTACAGATTCTCTCCCCCAACAGGAATGGGGGGTGACCCGCCTGACCTTTGAGTATGACTCTGAGCCCTTTGGGAAAGAACGGGACGCAGCCATCATGAAGATGGCCAAGGAGGCTGGTGTGGAGGTGGTCACCGAGAACTCGCATACTCTCTATGACCTGGACAAGTAAGAGAGGGGCCCCAGGGCTCAGCTTGCCCGCTGTGGGAGGTGGGTCTGGGCCCCTGCTGAGCGGAACTCAGGGAGGTTTAGCAGTGGGGCCCCCTGGCACATGGGGCCTGGCGTTTTCTTGGAGTCGGGGGAGAACAGGTCAGAGTGGGGGCCCGTAGAGCTTCCCGATTTGGGTGCTGAGAGGCTCACTGGGCCCAAGAGACGCAAGCAGGAGCCTCACAGATCTGCTCCTCACACGCTCCAGGCCCACCCACCCCACACACTCCTGCTTCCATCCTGCTGCTCAGAAGCTGCCCTCTGACCTCAGAGGGGCCCTGTCAGTGGCCCCTCCCAGTAGATCTCTGCTCTCACAGGCACAGCTTCTGCTCCCCAGCTGCTCCCTGGGCTCCCCTGGCTCTTGGGTTTCCAGGCCTCGCATTTAGGTGTTGCCCTGGAGGCTTGAGAGATCGCTGTGGGGCCCTGTGCTTTCAGAGAGGCCAGGAGGAAACCCCCTCCTCCTCTTCCTTCCCTGCCAGGGCTGTCCCTCTTGGGCTGTTGCCGCCACCGCGGCTCCCCACCCGCCTCCCCAAGACCAGTGGTGGCTGCTGGGCGGCCGCCGGGTCACACAGCTCTGCATGTGAGCTGGGCTCCCGGGAGGCGCTGGGTGTGGAGCGCCTCCTCCCGCCACGTGCCGGAGGGGGAGGAGGAGGAGGCGGGAGGCACTGCCGGGCAGCAGCCAGCCTCCTGCCTCCTGCCTCCGCTGATGGAGGGGAGGAGAGAGGACTTGAGAGACGGACTCGCCGGCGGGTCCTGGCTTGCCGTCAGCTGCTGCTTGGCCAACAAGGGCCCTGGGAGTCTGGCTCCAGCCCGTCCAAATTCATCCTTACATAAACAGCCTCAATTCACCTCTAAACTCTCCTGTAGTTTTTCCTCTTACCTGAGCACAGCTGTGTTTTTGTAAACTGCAAAAAACCCTTTAAGGTTGAGTTGTGACTATGAGCCCCGAGCCTCCGATTTAGGGAGGGTCAGGCTGTTCCCCACCTCTCTGTTCTAGTAACTAGAGCCCAAGGAGAGAAAGAATTTCCAACCAAGGAACCCATTTGCAGCTCTTATCAAAGAACTTCCTGGAGGCTTACACTGGGGTAGAGATAGTCCACAGGGCGCCCTGTGACTTGGACAGGCAGGCCAAGGACCGTGAAGGCCAGTGGGACTTTTCTGTGATAAGAGAGATATGGTCAGTCTCTGTCTTTAGGCGGCTCCACACCGGCACCAGGGAACCTGGAATTGAGGCCCAGCTTTGGCCCTGACTTGCTCCATTACCCGAGGCACCTGCTCCAGCTATCTGGGCTTCATTTCCCTCTCGGTAACATGGAGACGTAGCCTCCCTTGCCCCCTCCTTTCCCCTTAGGGGTGGGACCCAGAGCGGATGAGGAAGGCCACCCTCCAAGCCTGCGCAGTCTGGGCTCTTTTCTGGGTGGGCAGGGACCTGAGACGAAGGGCCTCGTCAATGACGGCAGGCGTCTTTGGGATTCCCAGGATCATTGAGCTGAACGGGCAGAAGCCGCCCCTTACCTACAAGCGCTTTCAGGCCATCATCAGCCGCATGGAGCTGCCCAGGAAGCCCGTGAGCTCCGTGACCAGCCAGCAGATGGAGGGCTGCCGGGCCGAGATCCAGGAGAACCACGATGAGACCTACGGCGTGCCCTCCCTGGAGGAGCTGGGTGCGTACTCCTGCCCCAGCCCCTCATACTGTCACCTCCTTTTTCATTTAAAAAAAAAAAACCAACTTACTTTTTTTTTCTTTTTCGTCAAAGTGATGCATGTCATTGTGGACACTTTAGAAAATATAGAGAGATGAAAATGGAAATAACTGTCACAGTTACCTACCACTGATAATTTTACAGCAATCCTTCTGGTCTTTTTTCCTGTTCATATTCACATGTTCAGCTTCTGTTTCTAGTTCATGACTAATTTTGTACTTTTACCTCTCAGACGATATAGACATAGCCTGGTGTTGGCATCAGTGGGCTTCTCAATACCAACATAACTGGTATTGCTTCTGATGAAAGGGGCTATGTCAGCCTCTCTCCCCTTCCTCCCCTATCACACATTTTTTTTCGATCTGAACGAAGTTAGCCTTTCTCACCTAAAAATCACAGCTGTAGCCAGCTAACCTGCCAAGGCCAGCCATATAAGATTGTTCTCACCTGCCTATGATGAGACATGGCGAGATGAGGGAGGCAAGGGAAAGGAGAGAAGGGGTCACAGTGGGAAGAAAACCTGCATGACTTAGAAAACATCACTGAGGAAACGTTAAGGATTATCTCAGTGACTTCCCTGGTAGCTCAGACGGTAAAGTGTCTGCCTACAATGCGAGAGACCCAGGTTCCAACATCCCTAGGTTTGAGAAGATCCTCTGGAGAAGGAAATGGCAACCCACTCCAGTACTCTTGCCTGGAAAATCCCATGGAAGGAGGTAGGCTACAGTCCATGGGGTCGCAAAGAGTCGGACACGACTGAGTGACTTCACTTTGCTTGGCTTTAGTCCTGTTAGCACCAGGAACACCATAGTTCAGCTCGCATGGAGCTCAGAGAACAGAGCCGCATGTGAGGACTTGCTGCGCCATCACCAGACTGACCTGACCCCCCATCCTGTGGCCCTGCTACCCCTCTGTAGGATTCCCTACTGAAGGGCTCGGCCCAGCGGTCTGGCGGGGAGGAGAGACGGAAGCGTTGGCCCGCCTGGATAAGCACCTGGAACGGAAGGTATGGCCCCGAGGCCGAGACAGGGCTTCAGATGCTGACACCCCGGTGCAGCCAGGGGGATGGAGCCAGGTTCATGTCCCTGAGTGCCTCTTAACTCAAGCTGGTTGAAAAAGTCTTCATGTCAATAACAGCAATAAGAGCAGCTACCATTAGTGAGTGCTTATACCATGGGCTGGTCATGGGGCTGAGCATTTCTAGTTCTAGCACCTGCTTGTGCTGTTTCCTTTCATTTTTCCATCTGCCCTGCAAGGCAGGTATTAGGCTCTCCATTTTACCAATGAGGAAATCAAGACTTGCCTGAGGTCACACAGTTAGTAAGTAGCAGAGTGAAATCTTGTTCTACTTGGTTCTAAAACTTGGGCTAGATTGCTTTTTTTTCATTGGTGTGTCCCCTTACTAAGAGGTCAGTGGGTAAGAGGTCAGATATTTTCTTACTAAGAGGATATCTGGTAGTAAAGTGTAGAAGATTATTTTGTGTTTCCATTTCCCCACCCCTACTCGCTTTGGCTGAGTCTCCTCCAAGGCACTGATTTCCATTTGCTCAGTGCAGAGTGAATGGCCCGCCCCCCAGTGAAGCGGGAATTGCTAAGAGGTAAGAAAGAGGCTGAGGCCCCAGAGGAGGCCCTCACAATGTCCCCCCCACCTACACCCCCCGGGACTAGAGAAGCAGAGACTGTTCTCAAGAACAGTCACTCCTATTTCCTACCCCCCGGCAGCTGGTTTATAGACTGGGTCCCTAGAATCACGTTGTGTTCTATTCCTGCTCAGGTGTTGGGCATTTGGCCCAGCAGCCAGGTGATAACAGTGCAAGAAGGAGGCTAAGACAGCCCACTTGGGAAGAGTGCCCCCAGCCCAGGAGGTGCCTCGCCAGCAGTGAAGGAGGGTCCTGGGCCTAGTCTCCCCAAGGCGCAGCGGCCTTGAGGTCCCCATTTGGATCTTACCATCAGACAGGGCCAAAAGCAAGCCCCAGCCATTTAAAAGGAGGGACATTGATGTCCAAGATCTGTGAGGGAACCAGCCGTCTTTGCCCACATTAGCTTTACGCAGACATCCTTGTAGTCACTTTGAAGTTAAAAGGCTGGGCCGAGGGGGCAGAAAGGGGAGCCTATGTCAGGGCCCTTTAGACTCAAAGATGGTCTTGGGGAATACTGTATTTTACATATCTGGGAGAATACAAGGTGCCTGACGGACAGGCGTTTAAACCATTTCAGGAGGTTTATTTTAACTTCACTTCTCCAAATCTGAAGTGAGCATTTTCCTAGGTCAGGACATTCTAGCTGCTAGAAAGCCTGCCCAGCACGACAGACATAGAGCCTAAAACATAGTCTATAGAGATGACAGATGTAAAACAGGGACGTAAAGTACATTCAGGGTGAGGAAAGGAGTGGTTCAGAGGGTTGTGAAAGTGGAAGAGCAAGAGGACTGACTATATTAATCAGTTCTTGTTTGCAAGATGGCTTTTGAAAAGGAATTTTTCTTAACTCATATAACCAAGAGTCCCAGGAGTAGCCTTCAAGCACAGCTGGATTCAGGTGTCCAACTAATGCTACTTGGAATGCATTCTCCATCTCAGTACTGCCTTCTTGTGTATTATTTCATTCTCAGGCAGGCTTTCCTTGAGTGGTGGCAAGGCTGGTCACCAGAGGCTTATTTTCAATGTGCTTAGTACTACCTGAGAAAGTTTCCAAAAGCTTCAGAAAAAGTCCCAAGAAGTGTTTTTGTTGGTCTGGCTTGGGTCATGTGTCTGTCCCTGACTATCACTATGGCCAGGGAAGGGGGTGCCCCCTTCCCTGGTCAGACTTGAATCTGGGAGTGAGCCCACTCCCAGAGTCCAAGGTGGGCTTAGCTCTGCTTTACCCAGTTGAACTGAGATTAGGGAAGGGTTGGGTCACCACAAGAACATTAAGTGCTGTTAGTGCGGAAAGAGGGGGCCAAACAATATGATCTTTACCAGTGGGTTACCCAGTAGTAGCTGAGGGCAAGCATCTCTCTACAAAAGTGTCCCAGTTATTAGATGAAAAAGGAACAGAGGAATCTTGCAGCCCCTAGTGATTCACTAATGACTGCTAACACCAAGGATAGTGACTGTCAGGCATGTTCCCCCTGTAGTCTCGCCAAAGACAGGCAACCTGAGTCCAAGCCAGTCTCTGGTACCAGCCACCAGTTTGCAAGCAGCGCACAGGCCAGAGGAATGTGTTGAACTGCACCCATAAGAACACAGGGAAATCCAGATTGTGGGAATTAGTGCAAGTCAAAGATCTTGAGTTCTTTTACAAGAAATCTAACAGGAAAAGAAGGAAATGGCAAGAAATGCATAGAATAAAGTAACACGTTGAACTCTTTTACATGACCAAGACTAAACAAAATGTGCCTACGGATGTACATTTGGATGAAAAAAGAATAGAAAACACTTTAAACATGCAAGGAATAACTGAAAAGGTAAAACCTTCCCTTCCAAATGTGCTTTGAAAAAACAGAAAAATATAAACATTTTAAAATGCTGGGACCTGATTATAACAAAGTTGGGCGGTAGTTATGATGGAGCAGGATGGGACCTGACTGGCGGAGCACGTAGGTGGCCTTGTGGGGTGGCCGGCAAGGTGCTGATTCTTGAGCTTTGGTGGTGGTTGCAGAGGCATTTGCCTTAGAATAATCCATTAACCCACCCATCGGTGTGCTTTTGTATCTATGTTTCACTTAAAAAGATTTTCAAAGAATGGTGGGCAAGGATGTGAGCAGGCAAATATACCTTGTGTCTGTTAGAGGTACTTAACCAATACCTGAAGATCACCTGCCAGGAAGGTGGCCTTGAGGCTGAGGCTTGAAGGAAGAGTCAAAATTAACCAAGGAAAGGGAGCTGCACGTGCAAAGGCTAGCAAAAGCATGATGCTTCAAGAAGAGTGGCAAGGGAGGAAGCTAGAAACATGGGCCCCCCCGCAGACTGCAGGGTGCTTGTGAGCCTTGTTTAGGATTTGGAATTCTAGCCTGAGAACACCAGGAAGCCTGGTGCAGGTGTTGCCCTCAGGGACAGGCATTTTAAAGAACCACTCTGCTCCTGATGTGGACAGTGGATTAGAGGGGACAAGAGCTGATGCAGAGAGGCAGGTGAGAGGCTGTCACAGTTGTCCAGTATAGATAGTCTTAGCCTAAACCAGGTCGATGGCAACAGGGGATGGACAGAAAAGGATGGAGTGGAGAAATACTTGGACAGTGGGACTGACATGATCTGCTGAGGGAGGGTAAGTAACGGTGACGGCCATGCTTTTGGCTCGGGCGACGAGGTGGATGACAGTGCGCTTTCTGAAGTAAGGCATGGCAATGGAAGGGCATTTTAAAGAAAAGAGCCTGCTACCCTTGAGGCCTGAAAGTCAGTCCCGTGGAGATGTCTGGCAGGGAGTTGGATAGGGTGATTTGGGAGTCTAGGTTGCAGTTGGGGCGCAAGCTAGAGCCGTGGTGATTGTCTGCAAGGAAGTAGCCTTAGAGGATCCCCGGGACTGGATAAACTCAGCTGGAGCACAGTGGAGCAGAGGACCCAGGACAGAGCCCTGGGCGCCAGCACATCAGGGTTGGGAGGCACGGTGGAGCTGGTGAAACATGAGTAGCCAGCCAGGTGAGAGCTGAGAGGCGACCAGGAGCCAGCGGAATGGTGGGAATGGAGACGAGGGTGCAGGCAGTAAGGTGAGTGGCTGGGAGGCCCAGAAACAAAAGGACAGAAAATGCCCACAGGATTCAGTGGCGTGGACGTCATGGAGGCTCTGGTGGGAGTGGTGAAGGGGGACGTGGAGCTGGGTTCGAGGAAATAGAGTGAGGTTGGCTGTGAAGGGAGGAAAGGATGCAGGGGGAAGTCTGCAGGGTGACTGGAAAGTATTTGTTTTCGTTTTGTTTTGTTTGCAAAGAGCCGAGACCATTTCCCCAGTGTTCTTAGAGCAGACACAGGAGAGGGAGAGGTGGACTGTGTGTAAGAAGACAAGGAGGAGGGCTCCAGAGCAGGGTGGAGGCCTTAGCCTTGGGCAGGGTCACGGGGGGGTGGGTGCAGGTGAGTCTGTAGATGTGGTGGCTAAAAGTTGAGGTGTTTCCTGCCTGATGGCTTCCATTTCCTTATCATGAGGAAAGAAGGTCATCTGCTGAAGAGGGGTGGGTAAGTATGGAATTGGAGGTCTCAAGAGGGTATAAGTTTGTGAAATAGTCCTCACAAAGAATAAGAGGGCATTAGGAACTGAGAAACAAAATAGCTGTTAGAGAAAGTGGAAAAGACTGGAGTCAGTCCCTCCAGCCCTTTCTCTTACCATCTCTGTAACCCCAGCAGTCACATAACCCTTCTTAGCCTTATTCCTCATTTTCAAAAGAAGGTGACAAATGCTACCTCACAGGATTGTTAATCGCAAATGAGAGAACAAGGGTCCCTGAGTTGTGGACGTTAAGTACCCTGCCGGCAGCAACTGATGAGAAAAACAAGACAAGCGACCCCTGCAGTTCATGACTCTGGGTCCGCAGTAGTGGGCTTCTCAGTGCTGTGGAGCGGTGGGCGGAAGTGCCTGGGTGAATCTGCTGCAGCAGCCTCGGCCCCTATGAAGCGGGAGCTGAGCGAGAGCTGCCCTCTTCTGTAACATGGAAGCCCCTGTTCCTTTCTTCTGTAGAGTCATGGCCTGTTCAGTGCTTTCAGAAACTTCCAAATCTGCCATTTTATTTAATTTCCAGCAGGTAGGAAACTTTCTTCTCATTTAATAGAAAAGTCGCTGAGGGACTAAACTTAACTACAGTCATAGCACAAATTAAACAGAGTCAGGATGAGAACTTGGACCCTGTTGTTTGGTTGGTGGTGGTCCCATCAGAAATTGTGCCAGCCTGAAGGGGTGGGGCGTGCTCAGGACTCTTGTCCTGGCTCCTTGGCTTTCTAGTCTGCGACCTTCAGCAGGTTCCTTAACCACTGGCTGCATCAGGCTTGTTCCTCGGCAGCGTCCTGGCCTGTCCTTCCTCCGTCCTCTCTCTCTGCTGCAGGCCTGGGTTGCCAGCTACGAGAGGCCCCGGATGAACGCCAACTCCCTGCTGGCCAGCCCCACGGGCCTTAGCCCCTACCTGCGCTTTGGCTGCCTCTCCTGCCGTCTCTTCTACTACCGCCTGTGGGACCTGTACAAGAAGGTGAGGGCCGTCAGCCCACCCCCGCATGCAGCCGAGAAGACCAGGGTCTTCTGGGCCGGTCAGTCACCATGCAGGGAGGCCTTCCCTCTGGCTAAAGTGTGGGTACTGTCCAGAGACAGTGAGGAGGAGGCCATATCCGGGAGGTGGCAGAGCCAAGCACAGCCCCAACCGCCGCTCGAAACCACATCCAGCTTCTCAAGTGGAGCCGGACAGGCCGGTCTCAGGGTGTGAGCCCGCGGTGGCAGAGCTGCCAGCATCAGGGTGGTGAGGACTGAGCCCTCAGGGTGGGAGGCAGGACGGGCGAGGCTGGAGCCAGTCCTGAAGTGAGGAGCTCAGTGGCCCGCTACGGGGCGGTGTCCAGACTGTCTCATGGCGCTTGCCCATCAGTGATGAGGAAGTAACCAGAGGGCTGAATGCAGGGCCAGATGGGGCAGCGGGCACCTTGTGGTAATGTGCCGCCCCACAGAGAGAGGGGGCCGCACCTCCAGCTCCTGAGATCCATCAGACCATCCTCGCCTCTGCGTTGTTTCCTGTGTCCTTACGTTGCCAGTATCTGGATTTTGTGGCCTGGGGTAGCTTTGCCAGCTCAGTGGGTAATCTTGTGATTTTAGGAAAATTATCGTTCCCTTGGGGCTTCCCAGGTGGCACAGTGGTAAAGAATCTGCCTGCCAATGCAGGAGACACAAGAGACACAGGTTCGATGCCTGGATTGGGAAGATCCCCTGGAGGAGGGTGTGGCCACCCACTCCAGGATGCTTGACTGGAGAATCCCGGGGACAGAGGAGCCTGGGGCTGCCGTCCATGGGCTGAACAGAGTTGGGCTGTGACTGGGCACACACGCATCATTCACCTGGAGGTCTGACGTCTTAGTTCCCTTGTGGCCCCAGATCCAGGCTTTAGGTGTCACGTATTTAACCAAAATCTAGACTGAGCATCTTTGTGTGTGTGCTGTTGAGAAGACCCCCTTTGACATTTTAGAGAGGAGAGTTACGCAGGGGCCGCCAAGGACAAGGGTCTTGACCAACCTGGGGAGCTCAGTTCCCAGCCCCGAGTCCCACAGCACTGTCCCTGCCACCCCTCAGCCGTACTTGGTGCTCAGAGCAGCAGTGGGCACAGCCAGGGTGCGGGGTTCTGCGGGCACCTTCTGCCGTTTCTCCTGGGCATGGCCCCTCCCCGCATCGAGGGTGGAGATGGCGGCTCCAGTCCTCCGTGGGGAGGCCGAGTGGCAGGTGCCAGGGCCGAGGCCCGCGTGTGTACCCGTGTGCTGTCCCTGCCCCCAGGTGAAGCGGAACAGCACGCCCCCACTCTCCCTGTTTGGGCAACTCCTGTGGCGAGAGTTCTTTTACACGGCGGCCACCAACAACCCCAGGTTCGACCGCATGGAGGGGAACCCCATCTGCATCCAGATCCCCTGGGATCGCAACCCCGAGGCCCTGGCCAAGTGGGCCGAGGGCAAGACTGGCTTCCCCTGGATCGA
>SJXQ01006801.1:14813-29143 GCA_006408695.1 Aepyceros melampus | reverse complement strand
AGTTGCAGCCAGTGGAGAGAGAAGAACCTAGGACCCTCCCCACCCTGTCTTGTCCTCACCTGCCCCTGCGGTCCTGTGAGTTGGCATTCCGATTACTCCCCTGCCTCTTTCCCAGGTCTGCTGGCATCTGTCCCTTCCTGTGTGGAAGACCTCAGCACCCCAGTGGCGGAGCCCAGCTCAAGCCAGGCAGGGAGCTCAAGCAATGCGGGTGAGTACAGCTGGCCTCCGGGGGCCTGTGCCCGTCCCAGGGGCACTGCAGAGCTACCCCCACTTCAGTCACGGGGGGCTGAGGACGGAGACCAGAACACTTACGCCCTGGTGGAGCTTGAACTCTCCCCGGGGACACAGATGGTAAAGGAACCATGCAGGATCACATCAGATACCAAGTGCTTTGCGGGAAAGTCAAGCCAAATGACCTGCTAAGAGAGCGCTGGGGAGGGGGGTGACTTTAGGTGGAGCACCAGGGCCCCACATAGTGAGCGGAGCCAGCCTTCCTAAAACAGGGGGAAGAGCATCCCAGGCAAAGGGAGCAGCAAGAAAAGACTCAGAGAAGGAAGCGAGCTGCCTGTCCCAGGAACGAGAGGAGGGAGGCCAGTGGGGCTGGCGTGTCCTGAGTGACGAGCTGGAGCAAGACAAGGATGGATAGCCAGAGCAGCGCCGTGTAGACTGCGCGTCCACAGGAGGGTTAGCGTTCCCTCATGTGTGCAGCGAGAAGGCGCTGACGGGGTCAGCAGGGCAGAGGCGTGACCGCTTTTGTTTTAAAGAGCTCACTCTGCCTGCTGTGTGTGTGTGGAGAGCACAGCGTGGGCAGGAGCCCCTGAGGATGGGGGTCTGACGGGGTAATGAGTCATCCAGGCAGGAGGTGGCAGGAGAAGAGGGGTAGGCAGACTTGCCCCCTTCTTAACCTCTGCCCTTCAGCTCTAGGACGAAGACTGGCAAGTTCAAACTGTAGAGAACTACAGAGCTTTTTCTGCTTTGCCCGGCCAGGTGGGCTCCACAGGGGAGAGTGTGCTCATCCAAGCTTGGGGAGGCCAGTTGCAGAGGAAGGCCTCAGTCCCCAAGCAAGGAGAGCTGCCAGGCCCATCCGTCTCTGGCCGGGAGCCCTTGGCACTTGGGCCCCCACAGCTGGCACTCGTGCCTACAGGCCTGGTCATGCTCTCCTCGGATCTTTCCAGGCGGTCACTGCTGAAAGGAAAGGGGCCGGTCTGAGGAGCAGTCTCCCTGCCCCCTAAAGAGCAACCTCTGCGCAGTTGAGGGTCATGTGGGCTGAACACACGTGTCCGTGTGACACTGACCTGCTTCCCTACAGGCCCAAGACCACTGCCCGGGGGCCCAGCGTCTCCCAAGCGCAGACTGGAAGCAGCGGAGGAGCCGCCTGGTGGAGAGCTCAGCAAACGGGCCAGGGTGGCAGAGTCGCTCCCCTCAGAACTGCCAAGCAGGGGCGTCTGAGAGTGAGTGAGGCTGTGGAGTGAGGTGGAAGGGAGGCAGGGGTGAGGAGGGGGAGAGTCTCCTGGGGTGAGGTGGGAGGGCTAGGGGTGAGTTTGGGGAACTACCGCCCTGCCAGGTGAAGCTTAAAACCCGGCAAATGGGATTAAAGCCTGGTGAGGACTGCATGACTTTTTTAGGATTTCAGCTCAAATTCTACCATTCCGACTTTTACACCTTCTAATAGTAAAAAGAGAATTTACAGGTAAGCCTTGTTCCTTCTTTGCTAGCTATGGGAAAGGAAAAAAAAAGACTTTCTACCTATCAAAGTGAGCCAGATCCAAAAAAAAAAAAAAAAAAAAAAGCGGAGACCTGGGTGTGAAGCTGAGGGGCAAGACGTCCCAGAGTAGGGCTTGGGGGTGCTCCAGGCTGCTCTGCCAGTTGCCCCCACGGTCTGTGCGCTTAAGGCTGGCCAGCAGAGGGCAGCACACACTTCCAGAATGTAGGCTTGGGATGCTTGGAGGCTCACTCAGCCCCGCCCCACCACCGGAAGACCCAGGCTCCTGTCAGTCATCTGTGCCTCTTACAGCCACGCCTCCATTCACGTCTTTCTCTTGGCTTCAGCTCTGCACTTCCCTGTCGCGCTCATCTTCCTTGGAAGCCCCCGAATGTCTTCAAAAACAAAAACTTGGGTCTTCCTTCCCCAGAGTAATAGGGCCTTTCATGCCTTTCTGGGGAAGACATAAATTCCTATCCACTTTGGGTCATCATCTTGGGCTGTTCCTTATGTGCTGTGTCTGCAGGATTAGATGGGAGGGGAGTTTTCTCCCTGAAGCCAATTCTTTTTTTTCTAGGCTCTTGCACTTCAAGGCCAGGCGGGGCCATCTGGTCTGAGTGTCTAAACTCACATGTCAGTGACGCAGCAGATGTTTGATGCCCTTTACCCGACTAGGCACTTTGTCACACAGACGTCACAGGTGGACAGATTTGTGTTATCTCGCCCTGGGAGTACTGGCAACCTTAGATATTACCTCTTAGTTCTCTCTTAAGTCTGTGATACTAAGCAAAGTTCATTTTGTCTTACGAATCTGGAACTTGCCAAGCTGATACTCTGACTTTCGGGTGAGAAGATCAAAGAACAGGGAGGTTAAACATCTGGGTTATGGTTGCTCAGGAAAGTAATAGCATCCACTTGAGCCTGAAACTGTTGCCAGCAAATGTGTGAGGAAAGGGAGCTTAAGACATATAAAACATGATACGATGTCCATCCATAAGGATGTAATAGTCTGCTTAGAGAAATAAGACAAATGATCCATAATTCCTGGACAGATGATTCAGACTCCACCAGCTTAGCATTAGACAGATGTGGTGGGCTAGAGTGATCCAAGAGTACAGCACAGAAGTTTACCTTAGAGGACCTGGACAATGAATTGAATGTAGGCAGCAAGGGGGGCATTTCCAACAAGAACAACAGCGTAATGATTACATGATCTTGGGCAAATTACTTAAGCTCTCTGAGACTTGGTTTCCTCGTCAAAAATTAGGTTCTTGTTAGAAAGATTAATGATTAAATATACGTGTTAGTAATGTATGGGGCTGCTAAGATAAAAAACATGGCTACTATGGTGAAAACAAAAGAGGGATTTAGTTTTCTTAAGGAGCAAATATCAGTAACCTCAGATAGGCATGACACCACTCTTACGGCAGAAAGTGAAGAGGAACTCAAAAGCCTCTTGATGAAAGTGAAAGTGGAGAGTGAAAAAGTTGGCTTAAAGCTCAACATTCAGAAAACAAAGATCATGGCATCCGGTCCCATCACTTCATGGGAAATAGACGAGGAAACAGTGGAAACAGTGTCAGACTTTATTTTGGGGGGCTCCAAAATCACTGCAGATGGTGACTGCAGCCATGAAATTAAAGGACACTTACTCCTTGGAAGAAAAGTTATGACCAACCTAGATAGCATATTCAAAAGCAGAGACATTACTTTGCCGGCTAAGGTCCATCTAGTCAAGGCTACGGTTTTTCCTGTGGTCATTTATGGACGTGAGAGTTGGACTGTGAAGAAGGCTGAGCGCAGAATTGCTGCTTTTGAACTGTGGTGTTGGAGAAGACTCTTGTGAGTCCCTTGGACTGCAAGGAGATCCAACCAGTCCATTCTGAAGGAGATCAACCCTGGGATTTCTTTGGAAGGAATGATGCTAAAGCTGAAGCTCCAGTACTTTGGACACCTTATGCGAAGAGTTGACTCATTGGAAAAGACCCTGATGCTGGGAGGGATTGGGGGCAGGAGGAGAAGGGGACGACCGAGGATGAGGTGGCTGGATGGCATCACCGACTCGATGGACGTGAGTCTGAGTGAACTCCGGGAGTTGGTGATGGACGGGGAGGCCTGGTGTGCTGCGATTCATGGGGTCGCAAAGCGTTGGACACGACTGCGCGACTGAACTGAACTGAAGGAACAAAAGGCCCAGAGCAAGGTGTTGCTGGTTTGAGTTTGATGGCTCAACAATGTCAGAGCCAATTTTTCTGAGATTCTCTTATTTCTTGGCCTTAAGGTGGCTGCCACAGCTTCAGCCATCAATTCCTTGCTCAAAGCAAAAGAGAGAAGGAATCACAGAGACAGCTGTACTCATTCATTCAATAAACATATATCAAGTGACCACACTTTGCCAGACACCGTTGAGGCACTGGATATGGTTGTGAACATGACTGACAGAGTCCTGCCCGCCTTTGGGTGCATCTTTGTGAGAGGAGACAGACAGTAAACAGATCTTGTGTCAAGAAGCCCTAAGTAGTATGAAGGAACAATAAAGTTGAGTAAAAGACAGAAAGTAAAGTTTGGGTTTGGGCACAGTGAAGTTTTTTGCAGTTTTATACTGTGCCAGGTCATCAGGGAGGTGGGTGCCTCTCTTCCTTTTCATCAAGAAAATAAAGCCTTTACCAGGACACCTCTTCTTCCCCAGCTTTTCACATTGGCATCATGAGCCAGGACTGAGTCATAAAGCTACCCCCAAGCTGGCTAATAGGATCCAGATTATTTAGACCGTTGATCTCCAACCTGAGTGAGCAACGGAAGCCCCTGGAGGATTTGTTAAGCTGCAGGTGGCTGGGCCCCACCCCCAACAAGCCTGGGCTGGGGCCTGAGAATTTGCATTTCTAATACGTTCCCAGCAGTTGATGATGCTGCTGTTCTGGGACTGCACTCTGAGAATCACTGACTTAGACCATTCCTGATCTATTGTCTGAGCCCTGTCCACGAGCTGCCAGACAAAATCCAGGTTCTATTAGCTGCAGAGTGTGGGTGCTGTCAGTAACTAACACTGTCTGTGTGATACACAGGGTACTTAGCCTTGTGTGCTGAGTCACTTCAGTCGTGTCTGACTCTTTGCAACCTTATGGACTGTAGCCCACCAGACTCCTGTGTCCTTGGAATTCTCCAGGCAAGAATACCAGAGTGGGTTGCCATTTCCTCCTCCGGGGGATCTTCCCCACTCAGGGATCGAACCTCCGTGTCTTACGTCGCCTGCACTGGAAGGCAGGGTCTTTACCACTAGTGCCACCTGGGAAGCCCTGCTTAGCCTTAGAAGTTCCTAAATAAAATGATAGCTATTATTATTACAGATATTTTTATTACTGTTTTTTTACAAGAGCATAAAGCTACAGTTGGGTCCAGTCATGGAGGGTCTTAAATGTCAGGCAGACGGGTCCTTGGTGTGTACTCTCTGGGAACGAAGGCGCATTTTGAAACAGTGAATGATCAAACTGGCGTTTTTTGAAGATTAACCAGGCATTGGGCTGGGACGCAAGAGGAAGCTGTGTGGGGAGAGCGCCAGTCTAGAGGCCATGGCGGGGGCTCCAAGAGGCCGCTGCCAGGGTGCAGAGGCCGGCGCCTCTCCTCGCGTGCAGTCCAGGGCTGCCCATCAGACTGTCGGGAGCGGGAGGACTGATTCGCAAGGGCCAGCCCTTCGTCGTGGCCAGTCAAGTGGAAGTGGAGCCCAGAGGTCAGAGGACAGGACAGATACGTGTGTTCTTTGGAGACCCTGAAGGAAAAGAATTTCTCAGTGGCGCTTGTGCTTCACCATGTGCTGGTGGTGGCACCGGGGCCTGAAGATGGCTGAGCGTCATCACCAGTGAACCAGTGATAACAGCATCTCGTCACCTGCCCTACCCATCAGGCATACGCGTTGGGGAAAGAGAAGGAGAAACCATGTGTGAAAAGCCTCTGGGTAAAGTGCACCACATACAAAATCACGCCGCCGCCTTGCACGTGCTTCTCAGGGAGTCTTTGCCTCTGTCATTCCCACGATCAGAGCCGGCAGCCTGGGCTGGATGGGCCATGCAGCAGTGGCCCCGGGGCCTGAGCCGATAGTCTTCACTGTCTTCGCCCCTTCTTCTCTCTGTCTGTAGCTGAGTGACTCAGGGCCGGATTCATAACCTTTCCGAGATGCTATAGCTGTCAGGTGTGAATAAGCACACTCTACCAGCCGGAAGGCTCCATCACGGACCCTTCAGGCTGCGTTTAGCTCCAGCCTCTCTAGTTGGTTATTCTGTTGTTCTGATGCATCAGGCCTGGGCCAGACAATGATTTAAACTGATCTTGTGGGAAAACATATCCTGATACCAGCTGGTTCCACACTTACCTCAAACCCACATCAGGATCTGTTCTGCACTTGGTTATTGTACGATGTCCACAGAACTGAAAAATAAGCCAGCCTCAAATAGCTTTATTTCAGCCGCTTCTCCGTAATCCCCAAAGCTGCTGACCGCTCAGGATTCCATCAGCCTCCAATTGGTGTTTTTATTGGTCCAGTTATTTTAGCAGTGCACAGGATCCGTTTGCCTTCTGCTGGTGCATACCGATCTGTTGAGAGAAGCCCGTTGAACATGGAAGGCTCATGGCCAAGGACCACCTGTCCCCCTGCTCCGCCCGAAGTTCACGCAGGCTCGGTTAGCTGTGGGGCTCCCCTGAGGAGGGCACAGCTCCCCACTCCAGTGTTCCTGCGTGGGTAGAGGTTCCTCCCATGGGTAGAGGAGCCTGGCAGGCTGCAGTCCACCAGTTCACAAAGACTCCGACACAACTGAGCGCCTAACAATCTTGCTTTTCACCGAGGGGAACCTGACTTCTGGAATCTCCTTGTTGTCTTTCTGACATCTGTCGCGTGTATATCCGTCCTTACGTGAAGCTGTGTGTGAGGGGCACTGGGCAGTCTGTAAAACGCTGCCCGGGGGAAGTGGAGGCTGTGTGGTGGTCAGAAGCCCATCCTGGGAGCCTTCACACAGGTTTCTCTCGCCTCTCTGACTCAGTTCCTGAAACAAGAATTTGTTGGGACTTGACATCCCCTCGTGCTTTCCCTGGCACTTACTCAGTAGCTGTTGACTGACAGACACCCCTCCCCTTTGCTGTGGTACAGCAGGAAGGGCAGGCGAGTAGCTAAAGTGGAGAATGAGGCTGAGCCGAGAGGCCGGCTGTGCACCCGTCCAGGCCCAGCCGCACCTCTGCCCTTCCCCGCTCCTGATGTGGGGGCTGGGAGCCAGCCTTCTGCCCCGCTCAGGCTCGGGCCCTGCACCTCAGCCCCTGTGGTGGGGAGGGTGGCCCCTGAGGCCTGGTCCAGCTCCAAGCCACGTTTCTTCCAGACCCCGAGCTGGAGCGGCCTCCGCTGACGAGGCTCAGGTGTGCACAGTGGCCACACGCGCCCCTCCCGCGCTGGGAGCGGGGCACGGCGGGCTTGCAGGTGGGCATCCGGCGGGGAGAAGCGGAGTGAGGGCCCGGGAACGCGGGCCGTCTGATGACACTGGCACGCTGAGGGGAGGTCAGTACCTTGGTCTATGTTCCGCCACTTCTGACGGGTTGGGAGAGTGGAGCAGTTGTGAGGTTGACTTTGTCTTTAGTGCGTGTTTATGAGCTGAGTTCTGCCCTGGCGCCTCTCCCCTCGCTGTGCTTCTCTTTGTTTCAGTGGTGCTGTCGTTTTCCTTTACGGCCTCGTTTGATTTCCCCAAGCGCCTTTTTCTGCAGACTTATGCCCTAGCTTGAGAGTAAGAGCAGAGACCATCTAATTATCTGCTGACCAAGCACCTTGAGTGAGTAGCTGACCCGGCCTTTGACTAGCTTTGTAGGCAAGGATGAGCTGCTTCTTCCAAACCTTGGTTTTCTGTGTGGGCTTTTGAAGCCATCCCAGAGGGTCGTGGGTCACGGGCTCATCTGAGGCCAGGTCATTGCCACCTCCCTTCACGGGTCTGCCCATGGCTAAACCATGTCCAGGTAAGCATAGGTCTCAACGAATTTTTAGTATTATACCTGCCCGACTGCACCTCATCTTCTCATCTTCTAAGCTGAGGCATCGGTTCTTAACTCCTCTTTGGGTTACCCATGCTTTGAAGAGTCTGATGAAGGATGGAGCCTCTCCCTGGAAAATTACACCTATTCCCACGCACAGCGAAATGTACACAGAACGTCACGGCCTCTGTGGACTGCCCCTTAAGGCCTATCCTTGGACCCTTAAGGATCAGGAATCCCAGAGTAAGAGCCTGTGTTCTAGGGAATCCTCAAGCACCTTTAATCGTCCCTCGTCCCTGAAGGTGGAGAAAACACCAGAAATGGAGGTAGTGGGTAGGAGCACCTGTTTACTTTCCAATCCTGAAGTTATCAGTTTCTGAAGAAGAGTCAATTACCATGTTTCAATAAACATATATACACTTTAGTAACAAATATATTTACTTGTAGTGAAAAAATATGGCTAGGTCATTATAGTACAAGCTTAAAGAGAAAATTGTGAAAATATTTTAAAGAGATACTCAGTATTGGCCCATACAGGTATCCACTCGTAAATTTGTTTTTGATTTTTCCCAGCTTCAGAGAAATTATCATCGTCCAGTTAAAATCTTTGTATTTAACATTTGTCTGAAAAGGGCTGCATGTGTCAAGACTGATTTTGAAGCCCTGACTCCAGCGTCTTCAACTCTTGAGAGCATTTTTTCCTTTTCTGTTAATATCTGAACTTCCATTGATGTTTGAATGTTAGTCTTCATGCCACCATGTTGGATTTCTTCTTATATCCTCTGAAAGTCTTAAATGGGAGATCCTGTAATGTAGAGATTACTTAGTGGCAAAAACACAGATTGTGGAAGCAGACAGACCTAGCTTGGCTCTGCCGCTCCTGAATGCTGTCGTCTTGGGCAGCTTATGTAGCCTCTCTGGCTTCAGTTTCCTCATCTGTAAAAATGGAGGCTGTGTCTTCAGAGTTAACAGGGTCGCAAGCTGCATTCGTTTGCTTGGATTTGCACAAGGTGCCACAGACCGGGTGATTCTAAGGACAGAAATTCATTCGCTCTCAGCTCGGGGGCTGGACGTCTGAGGTCAGGTTGGCGGCAGGATTGGCCTCTCCTGCGGCCTCTCCGCTTGGCCGGTGGGCCGCTGCTGTCCGCCTTGTCTTCACAGGTTCTGGCCTCTGTGTGTGTCTGTGCCCTAATCTTTCCATAGAAGGACACCAGTCATTTGGGATCAGGCCCACGATAAGCGCCTAATTTCAACTTAATCACTTCTTTAAAGACCCTCTTTCCAAAACAGTCCCATTCTGAGGGGATCAGGGCTTCAGTATACAAATCTGTATATGAGTCTAACACACGTGTGTAGTGCCTGACCTGTAGTAGGCTCAGTAGGCCGTCTTGTTACCCACCCGATCATCGTTTAAGAGGCACAGTCTTTGAACGGAGGCCCGCTTGTGCCTACACTCTCAGGCACCCTGGGCCTCTTGAAACAGGCAGCCCAGCATTGTGACCGGCTTGCCCTGTCCTGTATCCAGCATGAGGCCATCTCTTCCCTCTGCCCTAGATCCAGGATGTTATAATCTTTAAAATGACTCATCCTTGTGTCTCCTCTCCCCCGCCCCCCGAGTCTTCCAGCACAGTGCCAGCTTTCTTTTATCTCTATGTGGAAGTTCGCTCAGCCGCTGATTCCAAACTCAGTCATTGCCTTCATCTTCAGAATTACTGGTCCTGGCTGGCTTCTCTTCCAGCCTTTTTTTTTTCTTGAGTCTCCCATCTCTGGCAGCAGCCCTTGTGCCTTGATATAGAAACTGCCCTTGTCGTATCTGAATAAGTGTCACCCAAGGCCTCAGGTAGTGACCCCTCCTCTGCTGGCCTCAGGCCTGGGGTGGAGGAGGCCCAGAGAGTCCGCCAGGGAGAGCTGGTCCATGTCAGCACCTCAGAGGGAGAGGGCCAGCGTCCAGGCACCCGCTGGCATCCCAGCAGCCACCTCGTCCCCAGGTGCTGCGGCCCGTGCACTTCGCCCTGGGCTCTCCCTGGTTCCCCAGAGCAGCGGGCAGAGGAGCCATGTCCCGGGCAACGGGGAGTCTCCTGAACGCTCCTTTCCGCCCCTGTCTCTCTTGCAGCTGCAGTGCCGTGGCTCCATGAGCAAAGCCTGGGTGCCCAAGCCGCCACTGTGGCAGCGAAGTGCAACCTGCAGAGCCGCTGATCACCTGCAGAGACGGAGCGAGCGTGTGTGCGTGTGTGCGTGTGCGGAGGGAGGAGGGCTGCCTGTTTGCGTGTGCATGCGTCTGTGTACACTCATGTGTCTCTGAACGCTGTCTGGGCCAGAGGAGGACGGGTAGCAGCTTCACCTCAGCCTCCAGACCCCGGACTAGAGGTCACGGCGGTGGTGGTCACTCCATACTTATCCCTGGGGGCCCGCTGCCTCATCTGCCTAGAAGGGTGGTCAGATCTTAGGTGGGATTCTGACACCTGCTCCCCTTCCCCTTCCTCCCTCCACGTCAGACTGAGGAGCAGAGGGAAGCATTTCTGGCTCTTGTGCAGAGTGGGTTCTTGAGGCAGTGAGGGGCCTTCTGAGTTCCTGCTTTAGGACCCCAGGGGCCGGGCAGGCTAGAGGGTGCTGTCCAGACAGTCACCTGGCCTGGCTGCTTTTAAAAGTCCCTGCCAGTGGACTCCCCAGAGTCTTCCTGGGGAGCTGGGGCTGAGCTGTGGACAGATGTGCAGCCTTTCTGCCTCATACAGAAGTGCACCAGGGGCCTGACCTGAGTGCTGGGTGTGCAGTCTGACAGTAGCAGAGAGGAGCCTCTCACTCTTCGGGGCTGAAAACCTGAAGCTGGGAGTTACCCTTGCTCTCACCGCTCCTTCACCTTCAGAGCGGACTGGAGACCCAGAGCCTCCAGCAGGAGGAGGCCAGGTCCCTGATGGTGGAGGGCCCCTGGCTGCCCTGGCCACACTCCACGGCACCTCAGTCCTGCCCCCGAGGTCAGCTGACGGCAGCCAGGGAAGCCATTGTCATCTGCCCGGGGCTGGTCAGCACCGAGCTGCCGCATCAGCCCTCCCGGTAGCTGGACATCAAGGGCCCAGGCAGGTGCATGGCCAGGAACAGTTGGGAAGGGCCCCAGCTGAGGTCCCGCCTGGCGCACCGACCCTTCTGGAAGCAGCAGGTGGGGTGTTTGACCCAGAGAAGCCAAGGGCTTGCAATCCAGGGGCGGCCGGTGCTCCCATCTCAACCCTCCCACTGCTGGAGGTCTGTGCTGAGGAGGACCCCACGGAAAGGAGGACTGTGTGGCCAGCTGGAGCACGTCTTCCTCCCACCCATGGCCCAGACTTGAGCCGCAGCACGTGTGCGCACAGGAGCGTGTGCAGGCGTGTGTGTGGCTGAGAGACCAGCCCCTCGAGGGACTTCTGTCCTCGTGTCGCGTTAAGCTGGCCCTGGGCCTTCTCCCCTCTGCCTCCCTGTGACCTTGTCCCAGCCCTGCCCTCCACTCTCCTCTGTCCCCGGACCCAAACCCTGGGTCAGGCCCCTGTCCCCCGCCTCTGTCCAGCACACTGACAGGCTTCTCCCTGAGATGCCTCAGGCTTCCTCAGCCGGAGAGCTGCCTTTGGAGTCCAACCGTTGTATCTGTGTCAGCTCACGAGAAATGTCCTGTATTGCATGGGGGAAACAGCTTTCTCTGCAATGTTGGGTTGGGGGCTTCACTGCTGTCTTAGCCCCAGCCAGGAGGAAAGAGGATTCGGGGCCACCGCCGGAAGGAGGGGAGAGCAAGCCTGGAAGGACTGACTGGAGAAACTGGACGGCCAGAGGGCTTAGGGCCAGAGTCGGTGTTTGTCTGACAGCACCTCAGATGGCAGGATGAGTCCCTTTGCCTGCCTTTTTGATGCCGGGTCTCTTCCCTAAGGTGCACGTTGGCAGGACCACCGCCCCTACTTCCTGCCATCCCTGCCATGCTGTCCCTTTCCCAGCGGCCTGGAAATGAGGAGAGGGGCTATCCAGTGGCCTGGAGCTCTGTGATGGCTTCGTGTCTCCCCTCTCCTGGCCCAAGTGTCCCTGGGGGCTCCTGCAGAGCACTACCCCAAATCCTGACCCAAGGGCCAGCGTTGGGAGGGGACGGGCGCAGGCCAAATGCACTTATACAGAGATTTTGTATTGCTAGGAAGGTGTGTTTCTCCCACAGTTTGTGAATATCCATGTGTTTCATAAATGTCTGGTCCTATCTGAGCAAAGTTGTAATGTCAATTTTGTGGGAGGTCTGGGTACTGGGCGGCAGTAGGGCTTAATCTGAGTGAACCAGGAGCCTCTCACCCACCTTGGAGGTGGCAAGGAAGAGGGGGTGGGAGATGGAGGACCAGGGAGGTTCCTAGTTGAGCAGCTGGAGTAATTAGTGGTCTCGACTCCAGAGCTTGGTCAGAGTTGGAGGTCAGTCAGCCAGAATGGTGTGGAGCATGCCAGGCCTGGGATTAGGTTCCTGCAGTGACCCAGCCTCTCAGCCCACTTCAACACCCTCAGTCTGGGGATGTCAATGGCAGGGCCCTCTCCTGGCCCTCAATCCATTCTTAACTGGGGCATGTAAGCTGCAGCTGCTTGGTGCAGAGGGAGCCAAGCCTAGAGTCTGGGTGCTGACTTTGGTACCATCTGGCCAGAGTGGCCCTTTCTCTACTGTGTGAGGGTTTCCAGTTTTGGACCACTGGAAATATAGCTTCTCAAGTTCCTGTGAGAAGGGGTTCAGGCCAGGCCAATGATATCACAAGCTGCCTTGCACAGAGTGAGAAAGGGGAAAAGGAAGAACCTGACCCTGGGACTCGTCTGGTTCTCAGCTCCGCTTTGAAGCTCCTGATGGCCGAGACTTGGGCCTGGCCTTCCCTGTCCCGCCTTCTCCTGCCTTCTCTCTAATTCGGCTCTGCTTTGGCCTTGGGAGATAATACACCTTTGCTCTTGAGCCGAAGATTCTGGAAGGTGGAGTTGTCCTACACGCACACACATTCCTGACTTAAGGATGCTCCCTAAGACAAGCACAGACACTAAGGAAAAATTATTAGCCACTGTGGCAAAGCTGCTTTCCTGGGAAGAAAAGTCAGCACCATAGCAACAAGTGGTTACCTTTTGGTCCTAGTGAAAGGAGCCTGAGCCAAGACAGGAAAGATTGTGTGTCCCCTCTGGGCCCAGGAACACGGAGAAGAGAGGTAGCAAAGGCCTTCAGCTCTAGGTACTGAGATAACCTCAGAAGTGGAGCTCGGGGCTTGTTTGCTGCAGGGCAGGAGCCCACTGCTCCTTTCTGGGCACTACGTGGTAGGAGCAACCAGTGGGCAGTCGAGATTTGCACACAGGCTTCCACAGCTGTGAAACTGCCTTCTCAGAAGGACAGGACCTCTGTGGCTCTCTCAACTAGCCATACAAGCCAGCGAGATTTGGCAGAGGCTCTATGACCCACCAGAGCTGGGGACCTCACTGTGCCCAGCAGCCTGAGTGCCCAGAATTCCAGGTGCTGTGAGAGAACACACAGGCTTAATCCTCTTAGGGGAGAGAAGTCCAGGAGGAACCATGACCCGGAGATGCAGGGCAGAGGCACTGGAGGGAGCCGAAAAACCATCAAAAGAATCCCAAGAAATCAACCTTAGGGCAGGAGGAAAAGCCCCAAGTCTTAGAATGTGAGAAGCCTGCTATGGGGTGTCTGAGTGCAAAAGGGGGTGCTCTGCAGGAAATACAATTGAAGTGCTAAGTGAGGAGAAGGTGAAGGTGAAGTCGCTCAGTCGTGTCCGACTCTTTGCGACCCCGTGGACTGTAATGTACTAGGATTCTCTGTCCATGGGATTCTCCAGGCAAGAATACTGGAGTGGGTTTCCTTCTCCAGGGGATCTTCCCGACCCAGGGATCGAACCCGAGTCTCCCGCATTGGAGGCAGACGCTTTAACCTCTGAGCCAAGGGTGACATCAAAGTCCTGACATGAGGGAGGAGAAGCTGAGAGAAGCCAAAAGGAAGGGCTCAATTCACCATTAGAAGTGTTTGGGGCTGAAAGGAGCTTAAATCAGTCTTTAGAGAGGAGACCCTCGAAAGAGTCCTTGGGTGGAGTCGGGGGGGTGGCTCCCCTCAAGGGGTGAGCCCTGGTTCCCAGCTGGAGGTGGGGTGTTCCCAGCCTCCAGTGCCAACATCTGTATTACATTTCATCCTCACGACCATGAGATGGACCATTATCATCCCCATTTCACAGATGAGGAAACAATCAAACGTTAGGACTGTTGTGACTAATGCAAAGTCACACCACCCATTTTACTAGAAGAGCTGGGCTGTGACTTCACACCACCTCACTCCAAAAATCTGTCGGTCCTAGGAGCCAGCTCCCAACACCCACTAGTGTTTCTCTGCCTTCCTCCCCGACTCTCCTTTCCTGACTGCCGCCTTTGTCTGCAGCGAGGGGGTCAACTCGGGTCCCAGGGACCAATATCCCGCCATTAGTTACCCCATACCCGGGCGCTAGGCCCACCCCAGGAAGAGAGCCCGCAGGGACACAGGGCTTTGCGGAAGGGGAAGCTGTTATTACTGCGTGGGATTGAGGGCGGGGCGAAGCCAAACTGGGGGACCGCGGGGCTGCGACTTCAGCACCTTGGAGAGCGCGGTGGGGGCGGGGCTCCCGGGTAAGGG